>JAGXOD010000050.1:1185000-1647500 GCA_020368025.1 Brachyhypopomus occidentalis
CCCCCCCCCTCCAAATCGCTGGGAACAGCTTGAAAATATCGGAGATATTTTGGCAGTTACATAAACAGTAGACGTAAACACACGCTGTCACACGTGGTCTCCCACAGTCCCATAGTCTAGTGACTACCCAAACATACAAAACAACCCCCCCCCCGCCTCACACACACACACACACACAAATACACACCCTTGCACAAACACATCATGACTGTATTATTATCTTCATTAACGTTTGTATTGTCTGTAGCTAAATATTGCCCATACCTAAACCTACGTCTAACCTCAGCCTCATTAGCTAGACTGTTTTTTTTTTGTTTCTTTGCTTATTTTAGTTTTTAAAAGTTTTGTGTAAAATAAATAAATAAAGTGTTTTCCCCCTCATGGGAACCAACACAATGTTCCCACATTGTCAAGATTTCAGTGTTTTCAAATCATCTGGTCCCTAGAAAGAGATGAATATATTCTCTCTCTCTCTCTCTCTCTCTCTCTCATTCACCCCCCCCCCGACTTGTTTAAATGCGGTTTAATATAGAAACAACAATCGCACCACAGATTGAAAATGTTGCAATGTGCCAAACGTGTAAATATGTACGTCTCTGGCAACACTAATGAACTGGCTTCTACTACTAGCACATGCAAATGAGATGTAGATGTCAAAGTTCACCTTGCACCACAGAGCTGTGCTTCTTTTAAAAGGCTAATTTAAGACATACGTCATCTCATCCTGCAGACGTCTCCATGATTGCAGTTTCCATATTAATTTCCATATTTTTCCATATTAATTATTTCTCTTCATTTTACTAGTATGGAGTATATGCAATAAGAGTGAACAAAACATACAGGACATTAAAAATTCACCTACAATTACAGCTGTCCCTGGCTGTTCAGCCTCGTGAGCTCACAGCACCTTACTTAACCTTTAGGGCACTGTACTGATCCTTTAGGGTACTGTATGTTGCATATAAGGACCTCATAATATGTAGCATATATCTCACTGTATATAACTTTTAGGGCACATATAGCACCTTTAATGCACTACACAACTTTTAGGACACTGAATGTTACCTTTAGGGCACTGTACATTACCTTTAGGGCATGTTGAAGTGCTTCATCTCTCTTTTCTCTCCTAGTCCCTCCTAAAGTCACCTCTACCGCTCATTGGCTGCCTGGGAATTCAGCATGTGTTGCTGACAAAACTCGTTTACGTCCAGGTTCTGTTCATGAAGTTAGCTCACACATTTATTCTGTCAGAATGGTCTTGTTTGCCATCTCTGACCGACGGGACAGAATAAAAATATTCACGACTCGTTCTTGAGGATTCACCCAGACCTCAGAAATAAAAACGGATTCTTTAAAGAAGGAATTGTTCTTTAATTTATTCAATAAGCATAGCAATAAAAATGATATAAGCTTAGACATTAGCTATTGATATAATAATTTATTTAGTGTTATTCATATAATAGACTCGATTATGTCAAATTTAACATTTCCCTTAATAAATTATGAGACAGAGTAAAAATGTCACCTCATCTTTATGGATCAAAATTACATTTCACTGTTCCCATAATTCTGATTAACACCCATGTCCATTTCCAAGGAAAAATGTATTCATAGTCACACTATGAATTTTTTGTTATTTCTCTGTTTTTCATAGCAGACAAAATGAGTCTTTCAGAAGACAATGATGTGCCAGTAGAAGCCAGATGTGGTGGCGCATGCTCAGTTCACCGAGGGTCAGAGAAAAGGGCCGCACTGCCTCTGCGCTCGAGATGAAATGTAAGCAATTCTTTTTCTCTCTTTTTTTTTAAAATCCAAAAACATTCGACATTATGGGAAGTTCAGCGCTAGGATAAATAAGACTATTGTGAAATGCTGGTGTCAGCATGCCGGACTGAAGAAGAGAATCGGACGGTACCTCTGCTGTAGGTGAGGAGCTCCCTACTAAATAATTTAAGGCAGAACATACTGTATATATTACTTTCCTGTAGATCTCACTATAACAATGAATTAGCTTTTTACCTCGCCACGCAGTCCACCTGCTCTGTGACACAACACATTAACATCATGGACCCCTACAATAGCCGCAGGGCAAAATGGAACAATTGATCATTAGGGCGAAGGTGCACTCTGCTAACGCAAACACAGCCATTGAACGAACCAGCCTGTTGTTTGGAAGTCACGAATGCAAACGCACAAAAGACAAGCTAGCGGCCATTACGTGACTCGTAATGAGGAAAAATGGTCTGGGGTCATTTGGCAACATTCGACTTCGAGTCCTTTCTCTTTCTTTTAAAACCTGTATTATTATACTGTAACAACAATATAAAAAAAAAACAGAAATAAACCGGCAGAGATTAGAATGGCGTAACGGTAAAAGTGCAGTCGGGCACAGCCATTTGAATGGCGCTTTGTTGTCGTAAACAGGCCGTTAACGCGCAGACCTCGTAGCGTAGGGCTGTGGTTAGCTGCGGCCCGCGTTCCGGCTGGCTACCCGAGCACCGTCTCCTTTCACAGCGCGTCAATAGAGCGGGAGGTGGAGGAGGTGGAGAAGCTCTCCCCGCGGGCTGCGCCTTCTCCATTTGGAGTATTTGACACAACACCCTCGCCCCCGTCGCCTATTCAGGCAGCGCTAGGCTTTCCAGAGAGCTAATGATGTTCCCGATTGTTTCAAAGGTTCCCTAGCAAATGCCGCGTGTGTGTGTGTGTGTGTGTGTTTGTGGATCTGTGTGTGTATTGTAGGGGTTTGGGAATAAGGAGTGTCAGAACTAGCTGAGAGAGGGAGGGGGAGAGAGAAAGAGACAGAGAGAGGGAGAGAAGGAGAGACAGAAGAGAGAGACAGAGAGAAGCAGAGGGAGAGAGAGAGAGTGAGTCACAGTGTGTGTGCTCGGGCACTTTGGGCTTTGCTCATAGCACGCACACCGTCAGCACATTTTTTTTTTTTGCTTACTATTACCCTCTTTTGCTAGCCGAGGTATTAATAGCTAAATTGCACCATCAACCTATGTGTGTATTTGTGTGATTTTTCCCCCATTAGTATTTCTGCACATTAATTACTTCAGTGCCCCAGGTGCTTAATAGACCCCCCTCTCCTCTAATTGCTAATTGAAGTGGTGATGATTTATTAGTGGCGTATGATTACCTTAGCTATAGAGACTAATGCAGCCATAATACCAATTACATTCAGCTCCACACATGTAGTGTTCAAAGGACAGCATGGTGTTGCAGGAACACGCTTTCACTAGTCACCCGGTCCGTGACGTTCATCCGGCGGGCCGTGGGTGCCGCGGACAGTTACGATATGGGCCGACGCCTTCGGCTCTAATATCGACCGCAGGGAGGCGAGACAGCACGGTGGTGGACGGGGGGGGGGGCGTTTCGTTCGAGCATTAATGAGAGCGAAAGTTATTTTTCCACCAAGCTGGTTTAATCTCACAAGCTAAGGGAGCGTGAGTGATTATCACCTATGCGATTAAGCTCAGTCGACGTGGCCAGATCGGCGGTGGGGTCACCGAAATGCGCCTATAGGATTCCTATCAGTCCGAGGGTCGCCGGGGGCGTGGCGGAGTCACCTTTGCCGGCCTAATCCGGCTAGCGACAGCTCGCCTGAAAGTACATCTCACTGACGCACTGCACGACGGAACCGCCCACCAGTTGCGCGAGCGGAGCTACCTGCAAATTACACGCGGCGGGGAAGGTGGGGCAGGAGGGACCAAAAAAACGTTTCTTTTGCACCTCAGTGACAACAAAAAGATGAGTCAATTCGCATAATTAAGGAATCGTTGTCAGACACTGCGCAGCCAGGTGAGCACGGGTGGGTCCTGGGCTGTGGGTGGGTCCTGGGCTGTGGGTGGGCCCTGGGCTGTGGGTGGGCCCCGGGCTGTGGGTGGGCCCTGGGCTATGGGTGGGTCCCGGACTATGGGTGTGTCCTGGGCTGTGGGTGGGCCCCGGGCTCTAGGTGGGCGGGCTGTGGGTGGGCCCCGGGCTGTGAGTAGGTCCCGGGCTCTGGGTGTGTCCTGGGCTGTGGGTGGGCCCTGGGCTCTGGGTGGGCGGGCTGTGGGTGGGCCCCGGGCTGTGAGTAGGTCCCGGGCTCTGGGTGTGTCCTGGGCTGTGGGTGGGCCCTGGGCTCTGGGTGGGCGGGCTGTGGGTGGGCCCCGGGCTGTGGGTGTGTCCCGGGCTGTGGGTGGGCCCTGGGCTATGGGTGGGCCCCCGTTCTTTGACACAGGGAGCACCTTTACCTGCTCTCTCCCTCCAGTATGCATAATGTAACCTCATTAGAGGGCTTGTAGACTGGTCAGCTCGGGCAGACGCACAGCCTTAATGAGACGATGAGCTTCCAGACCCCCTGCTGTGGTCTCCCACTGCTGGAGCCATATGAAAGGACAGGAAATCTCCCCCGCCGCAAGCCAGTGTCCCCCCGACGCGCACACACTCCCTCCTCCAGTCCGTCAGGGTCTCCCGGCTTTGAAAAGAGCTGCTTGTGGTTATTTCTTCATAGGTTTTAATTTAATGATCCCGGTGACATCTTTAGAAATCATCTGCAAAATGATTTACAAATGAGGATCACTCGCCAGCTTACCACTCAGCTTGTAGGCTTCCGCTGTTTTTGAACTAAGACGCCGGTGATCCAGCTCCGTCGCCAGAATCTGCAGAACGCGACACGTGAGATAGCGGTTCGCTATGTGCGCCGTTAGCTCGAGGACCAAACGATCATGCTAGCCCAAACATCCTGTCGCATGATACCAGCCAATGAATGACACTAGTACGGAAAGTCGACCCCATGACCCCATAACCTCTACATGACCAATTCAACAGCTTCTCCAAACTCCCATCCGGAGCATGAGACTTATGGGTCATATTACTGATGTTCAGGCCCTGGTGAAGGGTGCAATTAGGACGTGTCGATCTCCATCCTGAGCCTTTTCTTTTTTAGCAGGGAATGATGGGATCTGAACCTGCAACCTTGCCAGGTTGCCACTGCACATACCAAAGGAGCAATAAAGAAAGCGAATGTCGTGCAAGTGTCGTGCGAGTAAACATGTAGTAGGAAGGTCCAGAGAGGGGAGGAGAGGAGCATTAGGTTGGGGCACTGCAATGAATCACAAAGGCAGGACAATTGTGGGCGTATTTTCTTATGTTCTCTCACGCTGTAGCGGTGTTCTCTCACACTGTAGCGGTGTTCTCTCACACTGTAGCGTTGTTCTCTCACACTATAGCGGTGTTCTCTCACGCTATAGCGGTGTTCTCTCACGCTGTAGCGGTGTTCTCTCACGCTGTAGCGGTGTTCTCTCACTCTGTAGCGGTGTTCTCTCACACTGTAGCGGTGCGGAGTTCTCACGCTGTAGCGGTGTTCTCTCACGTTCTCTCACGCTGGTGTTCTCTCACGCTGTAGCGGAGTTCTCTCACGCTGTAGCGGAGTTCTCTCACACTGTAGCGGTGTTCTCTCACGCTGTAGCGGTGTTCTCTCACGCTGTAGCGGTGTTCTCTCACGCTGTAGCGGTGTTCTCTCACACTGTAGCGGTGTTCTCTCACGCTGTAGCGGTGTTCTCTCACGCTGTAGCGGTGTTCTCTCACACTGTAGCGGTGTTCTCTCACGCTGTAGCGGTGTTCTCTCACGCTGTAGCGGTGTTCTCTCACGCTGTAGCGGTGTTCTCTTCTGTAGCGGTGTTCTCTCACACTGTAGCGGTGTTCTCTCACACTGTAGCGGTGTTCTCTCACGCTGTAGCGGTGTTCTCTCACGCTGTAGCGGTGTTCTCTCACACTGTAGCGGTGTTCTCTCACACTGTAGCGGTGTTCTCTCACGCTGTAGCGGTGTTCTCTCACGCTGTAGCGGTGTTCTCTCACACTGTAGCGGTGTTCTCTCACTCTGTAGCGGTGTTCTCTCACACTGTAGCGGTGTTCTCTCACGCTGTAGCGGTGTTCTCTCACACTGTAGCGGTGTTCTCTCACACTGTAGCGGTTCTCTCACGCTCACGGTGTTCTCTAGCTGTAGCGGTGTTCTCTCACACTATAGCGGTGTTCTCTCACGCTGTAGCGGTGTTCTCTCACGCTGTAGCGGTGTTCTCTCACGCTGTAGCGGTGTTCTCTCACACTGTAGCGGTGTTCTCTCACGCTGTAGCGGTGTTCTCTCACACTGTAGCAGTGTTCTCTTGTGCCACAGCTGCCCAGAGCTCCAGGCTGGAAGCAGGTCGCAGACCCCGAAGGCGACCGCAAGTCTGGCGAGAGCGGAGACTCATACACAAACACTCCACTATCTGATCACACACTCCACTATCTGATCCCACCCAGCGTAAGACATGGCATGAAGATCAGCTCTGCATCTCCAAAAGTTCGAGCCGTTCTGTATTCGCGGGGCTCCGTATTCGCGGGGCCTTCTGTCGGAGTCGCCCATAAAGCGTCGGGACGCCGTGCATCTGCACATGCCCGCCACTCGGCCTGGGGTTGTTATCCCCCTTCCCTCTTGCCACATAGCGTAGATGTCTCCACAGCAACAGTCTGATCTGATGAAATCAATATCTGTCCGTTTACCGACGCAAAAAAAAAAAAAAAAAAAAAACATGTCAGGAAGGCAGCGCACGCAGATTCCGCTCCGCCTTAGCAACGCGAAAGCGCCGTAGCGACAGAAAAGGGAGAAGTGCTCAATTTCGGAGCCGTTGCCTTCCCGCTGACGTTAACACGAGCCCCTCAAACCACCCCATCCCCCGACCTGCTGGTGCGTGCTTTCACTCACGCAGCCTGCTATGAGGGGGATTCACGCCACGGTCGACGCGCAGGATGGGAGACGACGTGGAAAGCTGCTAATGGATTAACGAATGGCACGCGGCCGTCTGTGGTGATGTAGTAGCTTGGGGGTGGAGCTTGGGTGTGTGGGGGGCGTGTTCAGAACGGCCAAAGACGAGGCGGAGCTCCACGGACAGTGCCCCAGTGAGATGCCCCCTGCCCCCTCGGAGGGCAGAGGCAGGTTGCTGAGTGCATGGACCAATTACGCACTGCTAATTGAAAATGTTAATCTTGTCACATTCAGGGGCAGACAGGGTTAAATCGGCAAAACTGCAATTCACTTCAGGGCCATATCGCCGGTTGAAATGAACTAGATGATTAATCCTTTATATTCTTTGGGGATTCGGGGAATGTCAGCAATTAAATTAAAAACTACAAAATGTATGCTCCGAGATGGGAAGAGGCGAACGCGACCATGAAAGACAGACACTCGTTTTTTCTAAAGTGTTACCTTACTTGTGTTTTTATCGCTCCTGTTTATATCCATCATAAAGAGATTCGACAGCGACTCCAAATCTCAGCGGAAGCCCCAAAATGACCCTTTCCCACACAAACAAAACCCAGACCAAAGCAACGTGTGTTTCTCAATGGAATATTTTTTATGTGTACCAGGCCTTTGTTGTTCGATCGGTTGCCCTGGTGATCTCTGGGTTGGACACCCCCGCATAACCACGTGTCCCCACGTCTGCTCAAACGTGCCCATTACTGGGGCAACAAACGATCTGCATGACCCCGCCCTCTTTTCTTTCTGGTCAGGAGGAAACATTCGATATTAAGCAGACGCGCCAAACTGGCACAGGCACCAAAGCCAGAGCCCAGCAATTGGACTGCCCGTCGCTGATATTTGTAGATAAATGCCACGTCCCCCGAGGTTCCCCATGCAGTGAATTATTAGCAAAGCTTCATTGATCTGTCTCAAAATGACAATAATCTCCAGTTTCATCCAGGCCTTTACCGGGGCTTCCAAGAGCATTAGGCTGCCGGGTTGCAACCGTTATCACAAAGGTGTTTTCCCGCCCTGCCCGTTCTAACGCAGAGCGCCGATCCCGAACGGCCGCCAAAGTGATTTCCTATTTCTCTGGTGGTGTATGCCGTTGCTGGTGTATTGCCTTTTATAGGCTCAATAAAAAAGGGTGTGTGTGTGTGTGTGTGGGAGGGGATGTGATGTGTGTGTGGGGGGGGGACCCTCACCAACTGCATAGCTCTGCAGAGTATGTGGATGGACTCAATTCTTTTATGGTGATGAATACACTGATATAATAAAGCCTGTTTATGGAGGGTCTCCCAGTGCCTTTGCTCCTAGGTTTTATCTGCGGCAACAAATTTCATTACAGCGGCGGCCGTTTCAGTCTCCGCCTTCTCTGTGCCAGAGTGGAACGGAACACCGCCGATTTTTGAGCGCAAATGATCCGGTCCAAATGCCTACATCAATTTTTTTTTTCATTCTTTTCATCTTACCATTTTTCGTTGCAGCAAACAAATAAACAACAGTAGAGGAATAAAAGCGCCCCATGATGATATAAGCATTAAATTCATAAGCTTAGTGTTTTTAGATGGCGAAAAAAACAGACTACAGGCTGAAAATGCTAAAATGCTAATATTCATATTGTGCCTTCAGATAGGCACATTGTTCATGACAGAACTGCATAATGCCAAAAAAAAACTGTTATAAATCTGGAAAGATGAAACCCAGGGTGGAATATAAATGCTGTTAGGATGCTTCAGAACCCATAGGGGAACATAAACTCCTGCTCTCTGAAGAGGCGAACATGAGGCCATTCTGCTACGAGTTTGATACCTGACCTGCCATTACGACAGATGCCATTCTGAAACTTCTGCGTCTGCTCCTAAAATGCAGCGAACTTTCACCGTCACTTATCCTGTACGGCATGAGCCAAAAAAACCCAAAACATTTCAACAACACACTCTAACCAGCAGGGCCGCGCTCTCTGTAAACAAACGGCTAGCAATAGGGTGGGGGTGGAAGGCAGCAGCCTCTGTGGCAACGGTGGATGACCGGGTGGCCCCAGACGAGGAGCCCAGGGGGGCAGGAGGAACGCGCTGGTGGAACAGAGCGGTACCTCCTAGCGGCTCCTACCCAACTAGCAGGTACCGGGGGCATGTGGGCTAGGTGGCGGGGGCAGGAACCCCGTGGGTGGAGCGGGCTGTGCTCGGCATGACATAATGAAAAACAGCAGCCCCTTGTCACAGGTCAGCGGCCCACGGCAGCCCTGGACTGGCACTCCAAATGCCAAACCCATTTGTTATGAAAATGCTATGCATTGATTTGTCATACGCTGGAAAGCTCCATCCGAGGGGCAATTTTTAAATCTGCGCACTGCTGCCTCGCTGGCCCTGCTATTACCATTAATACCTTTCATGGGCTTCCCGTGCTTCAGATTAGAGAGTTTATGACTACTCAGCCCGACTGGGTTTTAAAGACTGACCACAGAGGATGGAGCTGGAGTTCTCAGGTGAGTGTGTACGATAGATAGAGGACTGTGATGTACAGTGTGAGCAGATCTCCACAGCCCCGACACATCTAACCCCACAGGGGCTCACCTAAGGGTAACTTGGACCAGGATGCACTTGTTCAAGCATCACTGACACGGCCGGATGAAGAAACGACTTCACACTCTAACGTATGAGCTACCGGATGGTGAGGTGTCACACTTACATATAAGAACATATAAGATGAGCTATGAATGCATAAGTCTAATTTCTCTGGGACTCTTTCTCTCAGTAAGGGTTTTTTTTTTGATCAGTGTTGTATTTTAACAGTCTCACAGTTTGAGCACTACTACAAAAGAAGCCTCATAGCAACCGTCCAGGTGGACAGACGTCCAAACAACAGCCACTGTGCTCTATAGCGCGCTGGGCCGCCACATTTCAGATGAGAGAGCGATAATGACAAACACTCTCCAAAGACGATGATAATGACGAGTTCTACCGTTACAGTTCTAGCGTTGATGTGTACGTAGTTTCGCACTCTGACTTGCTCGGTAAATGTGAGACAGGGCTGTGTGAATGGGGGAAACATGACACACAACAGCGTGAATGTGCTAAAACAACAGAAAAGACCCCACTGAATTCTGGGGTGTCTAGATTGGTGTCGGCAGGCTAGCGGCCAGCCCGGCTTCGATCTGCCCCGCGCGAGTGAGAACGGCAGCGGCGAGACATTGGGGCTCATGCCCCCCGGCAGCACGCCACGCCACCCATCGCCCCGCAAACCACGCACATAACCCAGGGTGACCTTTATCAGTCAGTCCCCTAAACTGCT
Source organism: Brachyhypopomus occidentalis (assembly GCA_020368025.1). NCBI lineage: Eukaryota > Metazoa > Chordata > Actinopteri > Gymnotiformes > Hypopomidae > Brachyhypopomus > Brachyhypopomus occidentalis. Next base: position 1,195,058 of record JAGXOD010000050.1, read on the forward strand.
TTGGTAGCACCTGTCGGAAGCCAAGTCTGACACGGCACCAGGAGGTGCCCTCTCAGCACTTTTCACAGTGAGAGGGGTGGGGGTGTGAGGGGAGGGGGTGAGTAGGGTGGGGTGAGAGGGTTTGGGGTGAGAGGGGAGTGAGAATGCAGGTCTGCCCCCCTCCAGGCCCCTGGCACGGCCGCTTGGAACGCATCCTCCGCCGCATCGATTCCATCGGCGTCCAAATCCTGGACCCTGTCCAGCAGACACAGAGCAGGAGCAGAGCAGGAGCAGAGCAGGAGCAGAGCAGGAGCAGAGCAGGAGCAGAGCAGGAGCAGAGCAGGAGCAGAGCAGGAGCAGAGCAGGAGCAGAGCAGGAGAGCAGGAGCAGAGCAGGGAGCAGAGCAGGAGCAGGAGCAGAGCAGGAGCAGAGCAGGAGCAGAGCAGGAGCAGAGCAGGAGCAGAGCAGAGCAGGAGCAGAGCAGGAGCAGAGCAGCAGAACAGCAGGAGCAGAGCAGGAGCAGAGCAGGAGCAGAGCAGGAGCAGAGCAGGAGCAGAGCAGGAGCAGAGCAGGAGCAGAGCAGGAGCAGAGCAGGCAGCAGAGCAGGAGCAGAGCAGGAGCAGAGCAGGACCAGAGCAGGAGCAGGAGCAGAGCAGGAGCAGAGCAGGAGCAGAGCAGAGCAGGACCAGAGCAGGAGCAGAGCAGGAGCAGAGCAGGAGCAGAGCAGGAGCAGAGCAGGAGCAGAGCAGGAGCAGAGCAGGAGCAGAGCAGGAGCAGAGCAGGAGCAGAGCAGGAGCAGAGCAGGAGCAGAGCAGGAGCAGAGCAGGAGCAGAGCAGGAGCAGAGCAGGCGTCGACCTCAGCCGGTCTTAAAGTGTCGTTACCTCGAACGCAAGCAGCAGTGGAGCTCTCAAAGGCCCTGTGTTCCACCCTACCCACATCAGCCCCGAGACCGGAGCAGTGCTGGAGGTGCGGAGGCTGAACTAGCTAATGTTTGGGGCACAAACACAGCTCGCGGAGATGCGCCGTCACCAAGCGGTGCAGCCAGCCCTGAGCATTACCCACAATGCCTGTTGTCTAATGCCCTCAGCACAATGGTGGAAAGTGATCTGAATTCGCTTGCCCACACAATATGATGCTCTGATTTTAATCATCATGCCATTCTCATAACAAGGGTTTGAGTATTTCTTTCATTATTTAATCAAATTTACTGTATCCAGCTGTATCAGCTGTATCAATATTCATTCTCTTAAGAAATTCTGTTCAGTGTAGTTACACCAATAGGCAGATTGGAGATTCTCTAGGCACCAGACAGGCCACAGGCCTATATTCACATATAACCTATATTGACACTATACTCAATCTGAATGATACTACTTCTCAATTCTCTTAAGACCTTTCGTAAGGTCAACTCATCAACTCATGCACTGGTCATAAAAGGTCTTCAGCTCAAATGACAGATAATTAATTCCACAGGTGAAAATGCCTCGTCTTGGAAACATAATCCTTTAAAACCCCCCCCCCCCCCAAACATAAATAACAATCAAATCTCAGACAAGAATTTAATCCTAACAACAACAAAAAAAAGGTAACAAAACATTGAAGTCATTACACAAACCTTTTATACCAAACAATTAAAAGAACCCCCCCCACACACACACACACGCATACACACATGTCTTTCTGTAGTTTACATGGCCAGTGTTTTCCATTGATTGATCAACTGATTCTTTCCTAAATCCAGAGATGTGATAATCCAGTGCAGGGGACGTTGCAGCAGGGCAATCCCATAAGGCCATTCAGCAGCTCTGAGGCACAGAGCTGAGACCAAAGTAAAGGTGCTTGTCTTAACACCCAGGTCATCAGTGCTACTGCAGATACAGGTTCTTTAGTTAAGTTAAAAGCTCAATTTATGTCTGCCCAGGTTTCTTAGAAAAATCCCCTCCAGAATACGCTGAAAGTACTACGCTGAAAGGAGAATTCTCCTTCTCTCAATTTTAATCTTTTTTTTTTTAGTGAGCACGCATGTGTCATTTAAACTGGCCATCAGATTAAGGCCGATTAAAAAGAGATTAATTTCCTGATGAAGCAGCACTGCGGAGGAGCCGTGCGGGTGCTTTAAATTTACCACGCGGGCAATTAAGCGCAGCGAATTTCCCCCAGCCAGGGCCGATCCGGAGCGATAACGGCAGGTGAGGCGTCAGGATTAAGGAGCAGGCCAAGCCACTCTCCCTCCGCACTCCTGCGTCTCGACCCCGCGGTCATGAATCAGTGCGTCAGGCCTGCGACGCTATTGGCCGAGAGCTGGAGCCCGACGGTGGGCTACGCAGCCGACGCGAGGCCATGCGGTGTTTGTGACGCACTTCACCGCGGAATGGTGCGTATGCAAATGAGGATGTCCTCAGACCCAGTGCTACCAGAGCCTTCTTTCACTGACCACCCCTCGGTGTGATCCATGGCGCTGGCATAAAGGGAAGCCAGGAAGTAACGTGCAAACGTACACCCTGTATAAACATGCTGGTAGATTCATTATTACAATGCGGTAAGAAGCCCGCAATCTACATGGCTCTCACCTGTAAAACTCCACCTACACATGGGACAGGAGGCGTGCCCAGTTTATTAGGCACGGCGCTCTGAGACATGATTACACACATGCACATGAACGCGCACACATGTCAATATCTGCAGACACACACACACACAGGCACACACAGCACAGGCAGACGCGCTCACAGCATCCTGACAAGTGATGGAGACAGATGTTACATACCCACAAATACATCATCATCTTGAGTGAGGGGCCAGGAGCTCTTGTCGACAGTAATACGAAGTCTCCTTAGTTTGGCAAGTTCTAGAACTGAGCTTACGAAACCAAAGTGAATCCGTTTCAGCTCACCGGCTCTTTTCTAGAATTTATATCTTTCAGTATAAAATGCTTATTAGGATGACACCCTGAGGAAGAAGCACAATCTTCTGCGGAGCGAAAACGTTTTCTTGCAGCCTTCCCCTTCTTTTTTCCTGTCCTCTTTTTTCCCTCTCTCTCTCTATCTCTCGTTTCCCTCACGCTCTTCTCTCACTCTTGCTCTGGCAGTCCTTGCTTAGGCAACAATTCTTGACGTGTCTGTTTAATGAGAGGATCTGTGCAGCGAGGAAGTCCAGTAAAAGTGTGTGAGAGAGAGAGAGAGAGAGAGAAAGGAGATAGAGAAAAGGGGAGAGAGAGAGAGAGGAGGAGAGAGAGAGGCAGCAGAGGGTGAGGGGTGGGGTGATGGGGGAGGCTTTTCCGACACCGACACACACACACACACACACACACACACACGTGAGGACCCACATGCAGCTCACAAAACAACGGAGCAGCTCGCAGCGGCGTACGGAGCAGACTGGCGGCATGACGCCGTATGTGCGGACGTTCTGAAAGGGGCTCTGGAGAACCAAAGGAGCTTTTCTCCTTCGCTACAAACTGCTCACCGACCTCCTCAAGCGCGGCAGGAAAACCCGGAGGAGACGTTTTTTGGCGGAGAACGTCGGAGAGGAATCACAGGGTTCCACTCCTCCGTCCGGAGGGACGGTCCGAGCAGAACCACAGGACCAAACGAGCTTCCGTCTCTCTCTGCACGATTCAGGTAGGAAGGGGGAGGGGGCGGCTCGGGGAGAGGAAGACGATGAGAGTGTGAGAGGAGAAAAAAAAACTCAAAAACTGATGAAGGGGATGAAACGGAGGCATAAAGAGAAGAAGCAGCTTGAATGTGGATCTCGCACCTTATGGAATGTTGTCTTTTTCTAATCCTCCTGCCAAGCCTTGACACCCTCCTCCTGAGCGAACACGCCGGAGATGAAAGCGCCGTGTGCCATGGTCAAGGCCTCCCGGCTCCAGTGCCTCTGCCTCCTGCCTCTGCCTCCTGCCTCTGCCTCCTGTTTTCTTTCAGCACCTCCCTACAGCCACCTACCGACTCCGCCACGCTACTACCACCCCTGCTCCCCGCCGGTGACGTCCACCGCAGACGACCCCCTCCACCGGCCCTGCCGGCAAGCTCACCGCCCAAATAAACACATCTGAGCCTAACACTAACTACTCCATTTCAGCTGGGTGGGGGGGGGGGGAAATCGACTTTAATTCAGACACTATTCCCCAGGTATCTGGGAGAAATGCATGTTGTACAAAGGCTTGGAAATAGGAGGGGACAGGAGAGGATATTGCAGAGTGTTTGCAAGGGTTGGATGTTTTATGTGTGTGTGTGTGTGTGTGTGTGTGTGCGCGCGTGCGTGCGTGCTCACGCGTTTGTGAGTGTGCGCGCCCGAGCGTGAGCGCGTGTGACATTTAGGTGCAATAAAATTGCCGTGCATACGGAGTTATATTAGAGGTCAAATGAAATAATGAGACTGGCGAGGAGGAATGGCAGTCTCCAGGAGAACGAGAACTCAAATTATTGACTTATCAAAAGATTAACCTGCGGGATGAAAGTGCTTCATTTAAACCTCTGCAAAGAATACCAGAGATGGCCCCCTGCACCTGGCCCCCTGGCTCAATCACGCGAGGGCAACGCTGCCGGAATATCTCAAGTCGACGTCACAAAACACACATTACTACAGCTAGTGCAAACTCACACACGGCCTGCACCTGTGATCAGGAGCGCTCTGCTCGCCCACACAGCCGATGAATATAATCATGAGATATGGAATGAATTCTTAAAAGGCGAGGCTACTCCTAAAACAGATTTAATTATGTGCTACAATGTAACAGACTTTCTTTTCTTTAAAAACCAGGATGACCATGGTCTAATGGTCTGGGAAATAAAGCCGGACATAAAAGCCAGCCTGGATAAATGGGGAGAGCGGACGGTGCTGGTATCCCTTTCAGAAAAACACTTAACCCGAATTGGCCCGGTCCGGTCCGGCCGCACAGCCGGGAGGAGAAAATGGAGGCGGCAACAGTCGATTCTCCAGCGGCCCTCTGAGGGATGGCGCGGCAATTATCAAAGTGCAGAAGAAGAGCCGCCTCATTACCAAGACCGCGTAGCTCCCGGTTTAATTGGATGCAAGCTATCCGTCTCTGAGGATCATATTCCAATCAGAACGATTGATTATGGTAATCTCTGCTTTTCAGCGAGGCAAAGGTGGAATTAATCCGACAAATAAGAATAGGAAAAGCTTCACCTATAAACCTCTAGAATACATACATACACACACATATATATATATATATACTATATATATATATATATATATATATATATATATATATATATATATATATATATATACACACACACACACACACACACACATATATATATATATATATATATATATATACACACACACACACACATATATATATATATATATATATATATATATATATAAATTATATAAATATACACATCCATACATACATTACAACCTGTGTTTTAATCTATTGTGTGACGCATCTGCACAAAATATTTGCAGTTGTTGAAGTGAAATGAGATAAAAAAATCTCAAAATGAGCATGTGAATATGTATTCACCCCCTTTGCTCTGAAGCCCTAAAACGTTCTGGTGCAACCAATTACCTTCAGAAGTCACATGCGTAGTGAAATGAAGTCCACCTGTGTGCAATGTAAGTGTCACATGATCTGTCAGTATGTACACAGCTTTTTTCGAAAGGCCGCAGAGGTTGCAACACCATTAAGCAGGAGGCACCACTAACCAAACACCACCATGAAGACCAAGCAGATCTCCAAATACGCCAGGAACTAAGTTGTTGAGAAGTACAAGTCAGTGTTTGGTTATAAAAAAAAATATCCAAATCTGATGATCCTGCAGAGCACCATCTAATTTAATACACCCATTTAACACATTATTAAACGGAAACAACAAACCTGCCAGGAGAGGGCGCCAACCAAAACTCTCAGAGCAAGGAGGCATTAATCAGAGAGGCAGCACAGAGACCAAAGGTGTCCCTGAAGGAGCTGCAGAGTTCCCCAGCAGAGAGTAAAGTATCTGTCCATATGACCACAATGAGCCGTATGCTCCACAGAGCTGGGCTTTATGGAAGAGTGGTCAGGAAAAAAAAGCCTTCACTTACAGACAAAAATAGTAAGTCTCATTTTGAGTTTGCCAAAAGGCATGTGAGAGACGCCCCAAATGTATGGAGGGAAATTGAACTTTTCAGCCATGAAGGAAAACGTCGTGTCTGGCGCAAAACCAACGCGTCTCACCACCCCAAGAACACCTTCCCCACAGTGAAGCATGGTGGTGGCAGCATCGTGCTGTGGGGATGTTTTCAGCAGCAGGGACTGGGAAACCAGTCCGAGTCGAGGGGAAGATGGATGGTGCTAAATACAGGGATATTCTCCAGCAAAACCTGTTTCGGTCTGTCAGTGATTTGAGACTGGGATGGAGGTTTACCTTCCAACAGGACAATGGCCCAAAGCGTAGTGCTAAAGCATCACTTGGGTGGTTTAAGGGCAAATGTGTAAATGTATTGGAATGGCTTAGTCAAAGCCCAGACATTAATCCAATTCAGAATCTGTGGACAGACTTAAAGATTGCTATTCACCAGCGGAAACCATCTAACGTGAAGGAGCTAGAGCAGTTTTGACTTGAGGAATGGTCAAAAATCACAGTGGCAAGACGTGGCAAGCTCACTGAGACTTAACCAAGGCGACTTGCTGCTGTAATTGCCACAAAAGGGGGCTCTACAAAACACTGAGTTTAGGTGGGTGAACGCACACTTAAGTTTCTGTTATTTAATTAAAATAATCCATTTTAATTCCAGGTTGTGAGGTAGCAATACACGAAAATTGGCAAGGAGGGTGAATATTTTCATAAGGCACTGTGTATATATATATATATATATATATATAAACACACACAAACACACACATTCACCAGCCACTTTATTAGGTACACCTGTTGCTCATAAGCGCAAATCAGCCAATCACATGGCAGCAACTCAATCCATTTAGGCATGTAGACATGGCCAAGATCAGTTCAAACCGAGCATCAGAATGGGGAACAAAGGTGATTTAAGTGACTTTGAACATGGTTGTTGGTGCCAGACGGGCTGGTCTGAGTATTTCAGAAACTGCTGATCTACTGGGATTTTCACGCACAACCATCTCTAAGGTTTAGGGAATTTATCCAGTGAGAGAATGTACAACATGACAAAGCTTGAGGTGGATGGGCTACAGCAGCAGATCACACCGGATGCCACTTCTGTCAGCTAAGAACAGGAAACTGAGGCTACAATTCACACAGGTTCACCAAAATTGGACAATAGAACATTGGAAAAATGTTGCCTGCTCTGATGAGTCTCGATTTCTGCTGCGACATTCGGATTGTAGGGTCAGAATTTGGCGTCAACAACATGAAAGCATAGATCCATCCTGCCTTGTACCAACGGTTCAGGCTGGTGGTGGTGGTGCAATGGTGTGGGGGATATTTTCCTGCCACACTTTGGGCCCATTAATACCAATTGAGCATCGTGTAAACGCCACAGCCTACCTGAGTATTGTTGCTGACCATGTCCATCCCTTTATGACCACAGTGTACCCATCTTCTGATGGCTACTTCCATGTCATAAAGCGTGAATCATCTCCGACTGGTTTCTTGAACACCACAATGAGTTCACTGTACTTGAATGGCCTCCACAGTCACCAGATCTCAATCCAGTAAAGCACCTTTGGGATGTGGTGGAACGGAAGATTCGCATCATGGATGTGTGTAGCCGACAAATGTGCAGCAACTGCGTGATGCTATCATGTCAATATGGACGAGACTCTCTGAGGAACCTCCAGTACCTTGTTGAATCTATGATTAAGGCAGTTCTGAAGGCAAAAGGGGGTCCAACCTGGTACTAGCAAGGTATACCTAATAAAGTGGCCTAATAGAGTGTGTAGGTGTACCTAATAGAGTGTACAGTATATATATATATATATATATACACACACACACACACACACATATATATATACATACACATATATGATGAGATATATATATATATATATGATGCTACCCCAGGAAAAGTGATGAGGAGAAGCAGAAGAAATGGACTCTTTCTCTTGGTTTAGATCGGCTGAGGAGAAAATTAAAAGCCCATTTGTGATCCAAATCTCCTCAGTTCACGACCACTCGCTGCTCTAATTTCTAGAAAGTTCAGATCATTAAAAACAAATAAACCGGCGAGTGGAGCCTCTAAGAATTCGAATGATGATGGCGCATGAGCAGATGGGGCGTCAGATGCATTAATCATTCTGCCCCTCTCTGGCTTAAAATCCCTCAACAAACCATGATAAATTACAGCAGGGGTGGACGACCCGGAGCGCAGTGCGACTTACTGACTGCATGTTATACAAATCTGTCCCCCGGCTCTCGTGTGCTCAGCCAGCCCCGCCCACTGCACCGTGACGACCGCACATGCCACGCCCCCCCCCCCCCAAACACACACACACACACATCCCAAGCCGACGCCCCCACGTGACGTTGCACAGAGTATGAAGATCGGGAAGAGGATGAAGATCGGGAGCAGAGATGATGCCTTTGCTGCTTGACATTTGTGTGTGTGTGTGTGTGTGTGTGCATGCAAATGGATGCTGATTTTTAAGTTTAACAATCAGTATAGGAGGGACACTGACTGCATTTTATCCATGCACACTAAGTAGTTAGTGGTTAGTAGTTAGTAATGTTCATGCTGAGAGAAAAGGGGGAGCTTATAGCCCATGTGTTTGAGGTGTGTGTTGAGGTGTGTGTTTGAAGTGTGTGTCAGGTCTAAGAAGTTTAACCCTGGCAAGATTTCTCAGCCTTTCAGGCCTTAGGAAAACCTGCCCTATAGGCACTTACTGGGAACAGATCATTAGAATTCCACATTACACTTTCTCCTTCTCGTCTTTTTTTAAAAATAGGAATTCCATGAATTGACACTCCACTGACAATATCTGACCTTCAAGCAAAATGTCGAGGGGAAATCCATCCTGGATGCGCAGAAGCGTTTTTTTTGCAAACAAATGAACTGAATGTATGATACCACCAGCTGATTTGAAAATCTATAACCGGGGCAGACAGAATATTTCACTCAGTAACACTAGCATAGAAAAGAAACACAAATGCACACTAAAAGTACACACATTTACACGCACACGCACGCATACACACACATGCACATGTACACACACGCACAGACACACACACACACACACGTACAAGCCCAACATTACAGCGTCTCTTACCCTGAGTTGGTCTGCGTCGCAACTCATTTGTTGCCCTGGAATCTGTCAAAGGAGACACACAAATTATAGTAACACATTACACACCAAGTACCGCTGCACCCTCCTCCCCCCCAAGTAATTACAAGTCAATCAAACAGAGCAGAGGCTGTGGAGCAGGAAAATGAGATCTGTCAGATTTGAGGTTTGGTCTGTACAGCCATGCAAGAGGGAGCAAAGGGAAAAAAAAGAGGAAAAAATAGGCAAGGCAGTTGTTTCCATGCTGCAGGAAAGGCCACAGAATTCTACCGGAAATGATGACAATGGCGGAAAATACATCAGGTGCGCATTCCACATGCCTCCGCCTTTAAGACTCCGTAACGCCGTTAACACCGGCCGCCGGACCGACTTATAGAATTAAGACGGGAAGATCCGGTTAGGCGGAGAGGGACACGTGTGGAGCGTCCGTGGCCAGCGTGTCGGTGGCGGTGTAAATCGCAACCTACGCCACGCCCCCGAAGTTAAATGCCATTAACCGTTACACTTTCCACTCGGTAACGCCGAGTCTGGTTTCCAGGGCGGGCCTTCCGACTGCCGCGGAATACGGTTTTCACACGAACATGCCCTAATTGGACATGGCTGCAGGAAACAGCCAAGAAGAGGATTAGAACAGACCGATAAAACGGAACGAAAGGCGGTGGAAATCTCTTCTAGTTGGTGTGCTCAAAAAGGTATGCACGCGCTCACACACACACACACACACACACACACACACACACACACACACGCACACACAAGCACAAATGGATGCATTAACCTTTTCACCAGAAAATATCTGCACATCAAATTAGCTGCAAGCCTTTCTCTAAGAGGCAACCCACAAAACAGTTATTATGTTTTGTTATTATTAAACAGTTATAACTTTTCCATTAGAAGCAGGGGCTCAGCTGCCCAAGAGGTGAGTCCCCTCCTCTAATGGAAAAGTTGAACTCATGTGAACCCTCAGCTGCTTAGATTAATCACAGGATATGAAAAAAAAACCCTACCAGCACTCTCTCTCTGAACTCTATGAAGAAGCCGCAATATATCATGACTTATGTAAATACGGAAGCGCGTCTTTATTTGGTGGTAAATAAATAAACAAATGAGGTGCTACGAAAAATGTGCCTTACTGCCTCACTGTCACTTCACCCGTTTTGGTTGGTGTTAAGTTCACTTTGCTTGGGTGGAGTCAGGCTCAGTTTGGCTGGCGTCAGGTGGTGTCTGCCTCGGAGCAGACGGCTCCTGCAGGTGGGTGGAGGGAGCATGGACCTTGTGGCAGACTGCTTCATCCTGTGTTTTGTGCTCTTACCCCTTCTGCTCCTCCTGAAAACTGGTTCTTTCTTCTGCTCCCTTTTAGTTATGAAGTGCTCGTAATACGGCACTGCTACATAAACTGAATGTGATTTGTTGTGCTGATGTCAAGGGGGCCTGGTGTAAATTGTTCGAGCCCTATACCAATTTAACACCCCTCTCAGACACGGTGATTGCTCGAAGGTTGCAGCACAGGACTGGCACGGCCACAAACAGCGTCGAAGAGGCTCTTGCTTGGTAATGATGGAAGGAATTCACATGAACGCCCATCTAGGGGCCCCTCTAAGGGTCTACCCAAGGACCTATGCAAGGGTCCAGCATGGGGCCCAACAAGGGACACATCCACGGCCATGGTTCTTCTCTTCCTCCCTCTCTTTCCGGAGTGCCGGGTGGAGATGGGCGGAGGGCAGGTGGGCGGGTCCGGGTTTCCTGCGTCCTTCTGCGGGTGCCGTGTGATAAATCTGCAGGGTCCAGGGGAAGGAGCAGAGCAGGAGGCGCTCGTTACGCTGGCACAGAGGGGAGCGTGGGAGCAGCGCACTGGCACAACACTGCAGAGCACAAAACAAAACAAAGACCACCAAAACAAAACAAAGGAAAAGAGACCGGGGGAACGCAAAGCGGCAGCACGAAATCGATCGGCTGAAGAAACCAGCCGTCAGCCTGGTGAGCGGAGCCGCCGCTGCTAGGGAAACCACACCTGAAGACACCGAGGCACGTGGAACCATGGACGACTAGTGGAACCGTCATGGAGTCCTACCCACCCACGGGGAGCTGGGCTCACACGAGCGCGGGAAGGAGTGCGATGATGTCTGAAGGCAGTCGAGGGGCCTAAACATGCCCATGGCATCCCTCTTAACCAACATACGTCCCTGCGCTTTATTTCAATTAGCGCTATTGATGTGAGATCAAAGGTGGTGCTTATAAAATGCTGCCGGCACCTGCGAGCGCAAAGCCACTCTGGCCTCTCACAGCGTCGATAAATACAGTTTTAAAGCACGTCAGGAGAGTATGGTGGGGTAAGACAGAGTATGGTGGGATAAGACAGAGTATGGTGGGGTAAGACAGATTATGGTGGGGTAGAGCTACAGATACTGTTAATTTATGCGTGCCTTTGAGGCGTAATGAGAAAAGGAGGGAGTTGTGGGGGTGACTGTGTGTGTGTGTGTGAGAGAGAGATAGAGGGAGAGGGAGAGAGAGAGAGAGAGAGAGAGAGAGAGAGAGAGAGAGAGAGAGAGAGAGAGAGAGAGAGAGAGAGAGAGAGAGAGAGAGAGAGAGAGAGAGAGAGAGAGAGAGAGAGAGAGAGAGAGAGAGAGAGAGAGGGAGAGAGAGAGAGAAGAGAGCGAGAGAGGGAGAGAGAGAGAGAAGAGAGAGAGAGAGGGAGAGAGAGAGAGAGAGAGAGAGAGAGAGAGAGAGAGAGAGAGAGAGAGGGAGAGAGCGAGAGAGAGGGAGAGAGAGAGAGAAGAGAGCGAGAGAGGAGAGAGAGAGAGAGAGAGAGAGAGAGAGGGAGAGAGAGAGAGAGAGAGAGAGGGAGAGAGAGAGAGAAGAGAGCGAGAGAGGGAGAGAGAGAGAGAGAGAGAGAGAGAGAGAGAGAGAGAGAGAGGGAGAGAGCGAGAGAGCGCTGACCAAGCACAATTCCCCGCGTGACTGCCGCAGTGTGCTGGGTCTGGTACTTTTACAGCACTCTGCTTATGAGCGCATGCAGGGGGCGGAGCCTGGCAGATTTAAGCCCTTTCTGGATCCTCATCAATATCGCAACATCTGGAGACGAGCGGCTTCTGCACCTTCAGCTGTGTGGTGGAGGGAAGTGCCACAGACCCACCCCGAGGAAGGACCTAACACTGCAGCTCACCACCACACAGCCAGCAGGGAAAGAACCTGCTCTCTCCCCACAGAACCTGCTCTCTCCCCACAGAACCTGCTCTCTCCACACTGAACCTGCTCTCTCCACCCAGCCTCGCAGACACACAGAACCTCTCCACACAGAACCTGCTCTCTCCACACAGAACCTGCTCTCTCCACACTGAACCTGCTCTCTCCACACTGAACCTGCTCTCTCTGCACAGAACCTGCTTTCTCCACCCAGAGTCGCAGACACACAGAACCTCTCCACACAGAACCTGCTCCACACAGAACCTGCTCTCTCCACACAGAACCTGCTCTCTCCACACAGAACCTGCTTTCTCCGCCCAGCCTCGCAGACACACAGAACCTCTCCACACAGAACCTGCTCTCTCCACACAGAACCTGCTCCACACAGAACCTGCTCTCTCCACACTGAACCTGCTCTCTCCACACAGAACCTGCTTTCTCCACCCAGCCTCGCAGAAACACAGAACCTGGTCTCTCCACACAGAACCTGGTCTCTCCACACAGAACCTGCTCCACACAGAACCTGGTCTCTCCACACAGAACCTGCTCTCTCCACACAGAACCTGCTCTCTCCACACTGAACCTGCTCTCTCCACCCAGCCTCGTAGACACACAGAACCTCTCCACACAGAACCTGCTCTCTCCACACAGAACCTGCTCCACACAGAACCTGGTCTCTCCACACAGAACCTGCTCCCCACAGAACCTGGTCTCTCCACACAGAACCTGGTCTCTCCACACAGAACCTGCTCTCTCCACACAGGACACACGCCGGCATCACGGGGACGGGAACAAAAACACAGGTAACTGATGCAGCAAGAGCATCACAGCCTGGACAGGTGAGGCACGTTTTACCTCAGGGCTTACAAGAAAGGCACATCTCCGCTTTAGCAAAAGAGCGCGGCATGACGTCAGACCCCTCCCCCACATTAAAACCATCACGTTCTCTGTCATAAATGATAATATGATGATTTATGCGCATGATCCAAGCACACACAAGGAGTCGCGCTTCCGACTTGTGTATGTGAGCTTTGACTTTCTGGCCGTCCTTGTAGAAATTGGCTCGCAGTGTTGAGTTTGTGGTTTAAAAGCAGAAGGAAGGCGTCGATACGGTGGGGCAACGGGGTGGGGGTTGGGGTTGGGGGGTGCTGCTCAGCGCTCATTAATCTGGAGGCCCTCGTCAGCTCAGTCTGCCACTCCACCTGTCTCCAGTCAGCCTGAGATCTCACTCGGCGCTGAGGGTGGCTTTGTACTCCATGATCCACCAGGTTTAGCCCAAGTCCTCTCTCAGGCTCAAACTGAGCCAAATGGCAAAACAAAGGCCACTTTACTAACCCCCACCCCCACCCGCACCACCACCACCACCACCACCACCCCGACACACTCACACCAGCTCAAGGACACGCAGCACACTACATACAATGTCATGATTCCCAATTTCCTTCTGCTCTTTGAGGGCTGCTTCGTATGTATATAGGAAGCTTAACCTCCATTATCTCTGCGATGGCATCATACCGAGATTTTTGAGTCCAACCCTTGCTCAGAATTTTAAATCACAGGGTATATATTCTAAAACTCAGAAATATACATTATACAGAATCTTTGGTTTCGCTTGACCACTGAAAAAACCACGCACTACAAAAAACCGACAGAAAGAACAGCTGACATCTTTGTCCCCCTCCCACACGATGTCCTCTCTGGTTCTCGATTGGTTCATTAAGGCTCAAACATGCGTGTCAAGCCCGTCTCCCAGTTTTGGACAACTGCCTCTGCACAGGCCGAATGAGCCTGGCTTGTGTGGCTTAATTGAGGCTCTGAACCCGAATTCTCGTAGGGTGGGGGGGGGTGGTTCAGTTCGGCCCAACCCACCGAGGATCTCTGGCCCGCCCGGAATGCTTTATTGCGACAGACCGAGCAGCGAAATACCAATAGAGAATCCATCAGGTTCTCAATTATTGGATTATCTTGATGTGATATAATTACTGCTGAACATTCCCCGCAATCATTGATTGCATTTTTCAATTTATTTCACGATTAATGCAAGTATCCCGTCTGAACAATCTCCTGATGAGTTTGGGAGCCAGTCAATACATCCTCGTGGACAGTGCGCATGGCCTGGGTGTTTTATGGGATATGGCAAAATATTTTTCATCCCCCTGTCTCATGATTCTCAATTATTCTAAAGAGCTACCAATCTCATCTACTGGGGAGACAGACTGTGGGATGTGAATCACAATTCTAAATGCAAATACACTGAACTGAATGATATTTATGGCAGATCAGGAAAGCGGCAGTCGAAAACGCTATTTTTTCAACCTACCGTGTGCTCTGTGATCGCACTAGGACACAATTTCTGTTGTCTTGATTCCGTGCCTCGAGTAAAGAATCGGAACAACAGTAGCACGTTGGAGTCGAACTAAAAGAATGAGAGAACTTGAGAAAGAATTTCCAGAAGTCACCTTTAAATCGAAGGCACTCGCATCTACGTAGGAACCACCTCCATGTGGATCACGGAAGCCAGGAGATCTCCACAGGAGCGAACGAAGCGTTTACTGCTCAGTGGGTTCTTGGCCAGGTGCGTGTTGCTGTGTCACTGCTACATGCAGCGGTCGGATCATTTGTCAGTGTCGGCAAAGCGGGCTGCCGTGCGGGTGTAAAAATCACCCCAAATCGATCAGTCGTAGCCAAACACTGGGTGTGTCAAAATCAATCGTTTGGTACATGGATCATTTTTCAAAATTGATGGTGACACACCCAATATATGTCAAAATTACTAGACACAAAAATAATGTATCAGCATTATGTAAGGGGGCTGACCAACATATGGTGGGACTATGGAATAACAGGTGCTATTTCTATATGGTTCGCATAATAAAATCTGAAATTAATCTGACAATCCACGTCACCATTGAATTTCAAATCCAATTATGTGTCTGTCCCATCATTTAAAGACTGTATGGACAGCCATATCAGTCTGATTCACTGCCATTAAAAGAGCTTTACTTTAAGAGCTCTTTACTAACACGAAACGATAAAGGCAGGAGAAAATAAAATATATTTGAGCAGATTGTTGCAGCTGAAGATTTTGTCCTTGCAAACGCATTTCTTCACTGATCACTACAGCTGCTAATTACAATGCTAAATGATTTATGCAGAGCCAGACAAATGATGTCAACACAGAGGAGTCTGTTGGAAAGGTCTCAGTTACAAATGGTCCACGATAAATCACCTTGTCTGTTTTCGTGCTCACATCATGCAATAATACATAATGTGCCCCTGATGGAAAATTCATACTGGTACAGTATTTTATTATTTCTTTAATGACAGCAGAAAACAGCCTTTCATTTGCATGGGAAGAGTTTAAGGGTGCCCTGAAAACGAACGCGTGAACCAAGTCTTCAGCACTGCGGCCATCTTACTGGTCGAAACGGCACTCGCTGTGTCTGAATAGTGTCGGGGTTTTTTTTTTTTTTGTTGTTGTTGCTTTTTTTTTTTACGAATGGAGATCAGCCTCCAGCTGATGCTTCTGGACCTTGGCAGGATGGGGATGAAAGCAGCGGACCCTGGCGAACGCCCAGCCCATAACTCAAGACGCGCGGCCGTCTTCGTGAGGGAAAAACGAGTACTGTCACAGAGCAGCTGCAAGCCTTCAAGATTTATTTGCCCTTTTCTCAATTAATTGTCCCGGTTCCTTAAGCAGTCACACAGAGATGGTTTGTGCAAAACTTTTAAAGTAATTAGGATGGCACTGGACCACTTCTGTGACTAAGAAAGTATCCAAAATGCATCACAGTTCTGATCCAGAGATGGAGGAATCTGGCCTGAGGGGTAGTGGCTCATCTTTCAGTCGTCTTCGGCAAAAATCAGTCACCCAAAAACCAACACTGGCCATGGAAGATCAGCAAACGTTTCTGTGGTATCCCATTCCACGTCTCTTCTAAAACAACACCATCCACACATTTCCAGCAGAGGACTTTGAAGTTGGGTGGTTGAAATGGGAGACGGAGTAAAGATGGCAATTAGCCCGGCGCGCCGTATCTGATCAGTGGTTAAAATGTTTCTCGAGGTGTCTGGAGCCGCCACACATGTGATCACTTACCAACTCAGAAAGCAATATGCTTTCCTGGAAGCTGCAATTGCGTGCCACTCATTTATTCATTATATCCACAGGAAACTCTTAAGTGCATCCAGGGCTTTTTAGGCCCAGCAGCGAATTGCACTGCCAGTCCCGCGGCATCAGCGTTGCTCTGTAAATCTGCTGGGTTACCGTGAGCCATTGGTCAGACATGAGGAAGACTGGCAAGCTGCCCCAGCAGGGGCCTGAGCACCGCAACCAGTCAATGCAGAAGGACTTATGGAGCAGTGCGCATGGACCTGGGGATGTATGGGGGAGAGCGCGCCATCGACATCTTGAGATGTATCTTCAGACACAGCTTCACTAATGTCTCGCATGCTCCACCGAGCACCCGCATGCACACACGCGCGCGCGCGTGTGTGTGTGTGTGTGTGTGTGTGTGTGTGTGAGCACCAACACACATACACATGCACTCACACACACACTTAGCCTTGGTTGTCAGTGCAATCTAATGTGATTGAGTCTATCTGACTATAAGAGACCTCTCTAGTGAGATCCGAGTCACTAAAGTCCATCGTCACGGCTGAGAGGAAAAATCAAGAAAGGCCACCCCCCCCACCACCACCACCACCTCCACCATCTCCACCACCACCACCACCTCCACTACTAATGTTAAATCCCTAGCCAAGAAAAAACACTGTAAAAGACTCAATTTACTTTTAAAGGTCAAATATCCAGTCACTACTGAAGAGACTAATTAAGGGCCCTTCTAGGTGCTCAGAGTCCATATGAATAGATAATAGAACTGATCTGCAACGGGAAGTCCTTCATGCGCAGGAGACCGAGTGCCTCCTCGTTTGTGTGTAGCTGGACCCGCATTAAAAAATGTTCTCGGCGGGAAGAAGAATCGCACGCTGAACCAACAAAAAAAACGTTATCGTCCCTGCGCGGTGTTGGTGAGAGGAGGTCAGAGCGAACAGCAGGGCAGATTTCAGGAAGCATTGTTCATAGACCCACGAGGGATTCCTCCATGGGACGAGCACAGAGCTGGGGCACTGCTAAGTCACCAGGTCCCTAAGTAGCGGAGGAGAGTTATGGTCGGGTCTCCGCTTGTAAAGCAGCATTTATTAGGAGGCAGTCAAGACATTAGTAACACTTGGAATGAGAAGTTTGGCTCTGACATCATATCAGGCTAAGAAGAACGGGGAACAAATGCTATTGAGGAGAGGAGTGTCTAAGAGCCTAAAAGGTAAATACACCCCAAACAGATAGTGATGTCAACTGCACAAATCAGGAAAACAGTTTCAAGTGTTTCTGCTAAATGCCCAACAACAACAATCAGATCACACCAGTGTCTACACATTAATGCTCAACACTATCTGAACACACCATAGTCTACACACTAACACCCTGCTACCTGAACACACCATAGTCTACACACTAACACCCTGCTACCTGAACACACCATAGTCTACACACTAACACCCTGCTAGCTGAACACACCATAGTCTACACACTAACACCCTGCTAGCTGAACACACCATAGTCTACACACTAACACCCTGCTACCTGAACACACCATAGTCTACACACTAACACCCTGCTAGCTGAACACACCATAGTCTACACACTAACACTACCTGAACACACCATAGTCTACACACACCATAGTCTACACACTAACACCCTGCTAACACACCATAGTCTACACACTAACACCCTGCTACCTGAACACACCATAGTCTACACACTAACACCCTGCTAGCTGAACACACCATAGTCTACACACTAACACCCTGCTACCTGAACACACCATAGTCTACACACACTAACACCCATAGTCTACACACTAACAACTTGCTAGCTGAACACACCATAGTTTACACACTAACACCCTGCTACCTGAACACACCGCTAGCTGAACACACCATAGTCTACACACTAACACCCTACTACCTGCTACCTGAACACACCATAGTCTAACAACCCCTGCTAGCTGAACACACATTACACACTAACACCCTGCTAGCTGAACACACCATAGTCTACACACTAACACCCTGCTAGCTGAACACACCATAGTTTACACACTAACACCCTGCTAGCTGAACACACCATAGTCTACACACTAACACCCTGCTAGCTGAACACACCATAGTCTACACACTAACACCCTGCTACCTGAACACACCATAGTCTACACACTAACACCCTACTACCTGAACACACCATCGTCTACACACTAACACCCTGCTAGCTGAACACAGCACACACCCTGCTAACACCCTGCTAGCTGAACACACCATAGTCTACACACTAACACCCTGCTAGCTGAACACACTAACACCCTACTAGCTGAACACAGCATCGCCTACACACTAACACAGCTAGCACACCCACTAACACCCTGCTACCTGAACACACCATAGTTTACACACTTACACCCTGCTAGCTGAACGCAGCATCATCTACACACTACTACCTGAACACACCTACACACTAACACCCTGCTAGCTGAACGCAGCATCGTTTACACACTAACCCTGCTAGCTGAACGCAGCATTGTCTACACACTAATACCCTACTACCTGAACACACCATAGTGTACACACTAACACCCTGCTAGCTGAACACACCATAGTCTACACACTAACACCCTACTAGCTGAACACAGCATCGTCTACACACTAACACCCTGCTAGCTGAACGCAGCATCGTCTACACACTAACACCCTGCTACCTGAACACACCATAGTTTACACACTTACACCCTGCTAGCTGAACGCAGCATCATCTACACACTACTACCTGAACACACCATAGTCTACACACTAACACCCTACTAGCTGAACACAGCATCGTCTACACACTAACACCCTGCTAGCTGAACGCAGCATCGTCTACACACTAACACCCTACTACCTGAACACACCATAGTCTACACACTAACACCCTACTAGCTGAAACACAGCATCGTTTACACACTAACACCCTGCTAGCTGAACGCAGCATTGTCTACACACTAATACCCTACTACCTGAACACACCATAGTGTACACACTAACACCCTGCTAGCTGAACACACCATAGTCTACACACTAACACCCTACTAGCTGAACGCAGCATTGTCTACACACTAATACCCTACTACCTGAACACACCATAGTGTACACACTAACACCCTGCTAGCTGAACACACCATAGTCTACACACTAACACCCTACTAGCTGAACACACCATAGTCTACACACTAACACCCTACTAGCTGAACACACCATAGTCTACACACTAACACCCTACTACCTCTACACACTAACACCCTACTAGCTGAACGTAGCATCGTCTACACATTAACACCCTACTATCTGAACGTAGCATCGTCTACACATTAACACCCTGCTAGCTGGACGCAGCATCGTCTACACACTCCCAGGTGCTACGAGCTACTGGGTCAGCAGCACTCAGGTCCAGTCAGGGCGGCTGCACAGACACGGGTCCACAGAGAGCGTGTGGGTTTCCGACAGCCGGATGCAAACTGGACACGCCACAGGTCTGGCAAATTCATGTGAAATATTCCAGTGAATCCAATTACAAGACTTTCAGAGAAGAGTTTCAGCATAATTAAAGCACTTCGCCGTTTTCACATCGGAGAAGAGTTTAAATTGCACTCACCGTGGCTTTAGAACCCAACCTAACAAGAGCACGCTACACAAAGTGGACTTTTTCATGTTGTGTAATGTTTCTTCTTCTAAAGCTGGCGTGCATGTGTGGGTATGAAGATGAATAATCCATTCTGATTTCATGTCATGTTGGGCCGTGCACTCAGAACATAAATGGCGCAAGGTAAGTGTGGTTAAATAAGGATGGATGTGCCCATGCACAGAGTACTGTGTGTGTGTGTGTGTGTGTGTGTGTGTGTGGGGTGGGTGGGGGGGAGATAAGACCTGCTGCAGTAAACATGGAAGAGAAGGAGCGATTTCCCTCTGTGTCTGCAGCTGTTATTCGAGCGCTGATATATATTTAATACCACAGAAAACTGGCCCGGAACCCTGCAGGGATGCATAGCGGTCAGGGTAGGGGTGGGGGATGGGGTCAGAGGTCACCTGGGGACACACGAGAGCATATCTGAACACCTGCAGTGCTCCGCTCGAGTGTCAGGATGGGGTGAGGGGTCGGCGGATGACCCTCGGCTGTCGTGTACAGATTCGTTCCACGTTAACCCCAGTAAACCTCTCCTGTTGCACTTAAGCCCTGTTGCCTGCCACGTGAAGAGACTCACGCGGGCAGGGCCACACGCGGGGCAGGGCCACACGCGGGGCAGGGCCACATGCTTTCCCAAGCGCTCGATCACCTATAAAGAGCATCCCCATAAAGATCAGCCAAGCCACGTCCGTATAATGACACGCCCCCCCACCCTCCTCCCCCGATCCCGCCCATTTTAATGTTTCCAGCCATAAATTCCATAAGCATATGAGAACTCCTGGAGCGGCATAAAACCCAACACAGAGAGAGATTTCATTTGCATGTGAGTCTAATTAGAAATCGGAAAATTACCACCCCATTATTGCTTGTGCATGTCCAATAATACCAGATCTAATATCCCATAAGAAAACTCCCCGTGAATTGCCATCACCCTCTCTCTCCCTCTCTAAGCGGGCTCTCCTGTCTGTTATTTAATAAGTCAATATACCATTGTATAACAGTAGACATTTCTGACACAAATTGTGTTCAGAATGGGAGGAAGTGTCCCCCCCCCCCCCCACAATTCTTTATTGATTGTACCAGCTCATAAAAGGAGAATGGAAGACAGGGGGGGGCTGCTGACTGCCACTATTTTCTTGAGCTGGATAATAAAATTGCTACTTCAGGACTTAGAAGGTTAAGTTCTAATGAGTATTTTGGATTGCATGTGCTCATTTAATGGTCTCATAAAGAAATGCTTTGCTTGGCTAATGGACGAGAGCTGTGCGAAGGAAACAAGCCGCGCCTGCTCGCGCGTCGCACGCTGTCAGGAGAGCTAGGCGAGGGCAGGATAAATAATTACAACTTCCGAAAACACGTCAGTCATAAAAGCCGGTCGAGTGGATGATGAGTTCAGGTGTGTTGCTCTTATTATTAATCATCGCCCGATGACGTCCCGCTGTGCCGGGTGCTGGGCGGCTACGGCCGAGACAGCGAAGGCTCAAAGGCCGATCTCTGGCCTGAAACACCGCCACACTGTAATGAACAGCAGTGGACCAAAAAGCAGGAAAATGAGGCAATGCAACTTAAAGACAGGACCAAGACTGCCTCCCGGAGAAAATGAATGTACCTTGTAAAATAGAGGCTTGAGACCTCATTATAGGAAATAATGCACTTGCTCAGGCCAGCACTTAACTGTGAATCCACTATAGGCTTTGTCAGTTTAAGACAGTGTGAAGGCTCTAAGGAAGGCGGTTATATAACTGTGTGGTGCACATACAGCTATACAGCCCCCAGCTTACATGCCATTAGTGGTTGAATCAGTGGGTTGTGATATGCTGTCCATACCCCACTTGTCACGACCTCACAATCAACTTGTCAAAATATTTAGGACAAAAAAATAAAAAGAACAAAGCCACGCCTCCTTGTTTGTTGCATCATAATACACAGAATTAATCTGCTTCATTGTTGCTGCTCAGCAGTGCTCAGGTGTTGTTTACAGGTCTTCAGGCCTGATTTGCTCTTCTCTTTTAAATGATGCGATTGTGTGCATGAGAATGTGGCACTACATGAATTTGGGTGAATATTATTATTATTTTGCTGATTAGGGATATAAAGACAAAACAGATCTGATCCAGGGAGCTTGCCAAGTTCTGGGTGCCAAAGCAATTAATATGTTGTAGCGTGTATTGTTGCATATTATTGCATTTACCGGTGCAAAGTGAAACAAACAGAACAAGAGGAATTACACTTCCGGAACTACACGAATGAAATTTAAGACAATATGCTTTAAAACAATAGCAGCTTTAATTACAGTGGAAGCACATTTTAGGGTCTGTGATACTATGGTTCTATAAAAGACTACAAAAACATTAAACATGCATCTAGGGGTTGAAATGACATCAGAACTGATCTTGATACACAATTTCAGCAAAATCAAACATGTGTTTCTCCTATGTCTCACCATTTAAACTTAAAACAGGTTTGCTGCCAATGTACCCAATGTACTTAAGCATGATTCTTTTTAAAATTCTATTTGAGATTAAAAATCTTAACTGTAAAGTATTTACTTTGGTATGTCATAAAATAGAAAATACATTATTTCCTGTGTAACACAGTTTGTTTTGAGAGAAACAGATATTTTTTAAATATCTGAAATATCTCGTTCACATATCTGACATACTGAAATGCGTTCCATTTCGGCAATCACAACAGTTCCCAAATGGAAAATAAATGTTAATGTAGGTATGAAGAATTTAGACGAAGATTTTTGAAAGGTGTCCGCTGAGTTAGCACATTCTTTTAAAAGACCTGCAGACAGAAGGTCAATATTCCCACACAACTTTCTTGTGATTAATTTTTAATAGGCAGGAGAACTGCTCCTTTCTAAAATGTAAATGGCTTTGATGTTAAATGCAAAGGGACTGACACCTTGATCAATCATTGCCTACACTGCCTGTCTGACGGTGGTGACTGCAGCGAGCCTTACGATGACATCTTTCTCTCCGTGCTTCCTCCAAAGAGTCCCAGGAGCCCTTCTGCCCCGCCCCCTCAGAACCACTCAGAAGTCACAGCTGTCTATCTGTCTGTCTGTCTGTCTATCTCTCTCAATATATATATATATATATATATATATATATATATATATATATATATATGTGTGAGTGCTATGAAAGTGCTATGAAAGGTTGAGACAAGGATCACACACACACGTATTATAGTATTATATACAAACACCACTGTTTTAGCCGCTGTGCTGTGCTACCTCAGAATTGCCAGTGCCTGACCCTGTACTATATATCAGACAATTCTCTCAAGGTCGTGATAATAAAATCCCAGAAAGACAACAAGCATCTGAAAGAATACAACAGCCTGAGGATTAAAGGGTTTTGGCATTTTTGCCACCAGATTACTGTACAACAGATGCCACAGTTACAGGCTTACAGGATGTGTGAAATATCTGCCTTAAGGTTCCTGTAGCTTAGGATGAGCATAACGGAGATGACCTATGACCTATGACCTATGAGAGAGATTTTTACTGTACCGGTGTGTGAATGTCTGCATGGACATTGTGGAAAGATCCCAGGTGATCCCAACAAAACTAGCGTCCTCTAAAAGCTTGGTGTTTCCACTAGTTCAAATGGTCGCAAGTAGTAAGATCCATTACTACTAGTAAGATCGAAATTGATACTGCAAAACCGTATTAATGTTTCCCCTGAGAACCAGACACAGCCTCGTGTGTGTGTGTGTGTGTGTGTGTATATATATATATATATATATATATATATATATATATATATGCATACAGTAATTTCTAAAAGCAGGATTTCAAAAGTAATTCAGAATGCAAGCATCATTTAAAATGCTGCAATAATAACTCAGACCCAGCGCAAGTACTGACTACCTTTGCTCAGCAGTCACAGTACGATCCAATTTATGTGTGCGCATTGGTGTCACGTGACACTCCGAATTCTACAATTCATCACCCTCTAGTTCCGCCTCTCAGGCGACTCCCCGCCCCGTTAGGCAGCCGTTCCCCCTGCATCCGGTCAACATGATGTATCTGCTGTCTCGGCTCAGTTAATGAAAAAAGAACTACCTGTCCTTTAGAATACATGCTGGTTGGGCATAATTAGATTGCAACTCTCCCGCAGTTTAGCGACTCCACTTAGAGCCCCCTCTTCGCGACACTTGCGAGGAATAAGTATCTCCTTTATTCCCTCCATCAGTACTATTTATTCGCCTCGTGGAAGAAGCTCTTCAAAGCAACGCGGCCTTGGAAGCAATCACGCTACGCGGGAAAAGCAGGTTATTTCGCATCCCTGACGGAGCGCGTGTTAATTAATATAAATCTAAATAAAGCAACGGCAGAGGGCGGGCTAATGGGTTTCAGAGGGATATTGTGTTTATTCTAAGCGCACAGAATGCAAGACCCCAGAGAGGAACAGATAAGGATTGTTACAGACAGAGACAGATGGATGGCATACACTGTTAGAGACTCGAATAGAGCTACAGAGAGGAGTCCATCGCTGTAGAAAACTCTGCATGCGGGAAGGGGCCTTAATAACGACTGCAAACCTGCGGCTTTCCCACACAGCGCTGTTGGAAAGCACGTGAGCGATTACCGCGCAACACATCCTGCGCTACACATTCATCAATTCACACGTGGGAAACAAACAACAAAAAAAAGACGAAATGACAGACAAATATATTAGGGTGTCAGACATCAGAGACGCGCTGCATACTTTTCACTGGAATTCTGCTTAAGTATAGGATGTATGATAATGTACTGAATGATATGATTCATCAACGTGTCACTTACAGAGAAGGAAAAATCACCCTCGGTACGCTTACGCCATGACGGAGATCTCCATTTCATAAACAACAGTATAGTGATAGTACAAAGGAGGCGATACAGCTAAACGTTTTGGAGTGCTTCACAGTGAAGACACCCACACGAGACCAGGAGAGTTTCACTTCCATAATGTCCTGGAATGAAATCAATAAACTTTCCAGCGCAATATAGTGGAATCAAATTACAAAGATTTCAATATCCATCTCAAGATCATTAAAAAAACATGTAAAAGACGTGCCACAAAACAAGTGGGGAAAGGAAATTAACATTCTGAGAAAGATCCAGATTTTATTTGTATCTGTTTGGGTACATCATTCATCATACAGGAGCCCTGAAAAGTGTGAGCTGTGCTTAACTCTGCATTTCTTATGCCACAATCTTATTATGCCAAATAAATTCAGAAAACACTAAGGCAATATTATTAATCTTATGGAATAATATTGTTGCAAATGCAGATTCTCAGAGATATTTCAGCTCTGCTACTGGGCGTCATGCAGTATTAATGAGACTGTGTATCTAACAGTCGCCATATTACTGCATTCAATGCAGAAATGACAAGAATACATTTGTATAAGTAGTTTAACTTCTTTAAAGCAGACCAGTGCCTGATGAGGAGAAACTTTAGACCGGAAGAAAAACCTCTCCCTTCAGGTATATAAGCACTCTGCATATGTAGGGTGAGTCTACTTTGAAGAAACTTAAAAGCTGGGAATATATATGAAATGTTCAGCATATCAGGTTTTGCTTCGCCAGTATTAATGGTGTGTAGTGGCGAGCCCCGCAAATAACTAGTAATTCAGCACAATTACACAGCCCACACAATTATCGTGCTGCAAGCCATTCATTTTAATGTGCTTTGCAACACTCAAAATTGCTAATCATAAAACTATTCTATTTTAAAAAGCTGGAGAAACGTCTGCTCTTTTTGTTCTAGATGGGTCTAATAATAGCCAAGTTATACAAATTTTAACGTCATATCTACATAGACAAGGCAGCAAAATATTATCTCGTATGCACAGTCAATGTGATTGAACAAGAACAGCTTCAAAATGCTGAACTGTATGATTAATTAGAAAAAAAATTAATAATAATAATAAATAAATAAGAAAACGAAAACTCCTTTTGAGTGTTTTTCTTGTCCATGATTTTGTGAATGCAGAATAAATACAGACGCGTGTGTTTTTGAAAGGCAGCATATCTTTTCTTTTCTTCCTCTGGAGCTGAGCAGCACTGCTCGTGCCTTTGTTCTTTGACAGTGTTATTGGCACGTATAGGCTGGCTTAATCCGAACGGGGACTCAGCCCTGTTTCATCTGGGAGGGGTGAAGTCTCCACCCTGGGAAGCTCTGCTTCCGGACTGACATCGAGCCTGTGAGCTGCAGAACTCAAGAGGTTGTATCTGCTCATAAAAACGGTAAATTAATAAATATTTGATGATCCATCTTGGTCGGGATCAAGGTAATCTCATGTTGTTGCCCCCCCCCCCACCCCCCTCTGGCCCCCTCTTCCTGCCCATGTAAGACGAAAGCCAATGGGCAAACAGCAGACAGATGTCCCAGAGAGCTGACACAGCAGGAGGGAGTGGAGGAAAAACTCTATATTTTACCTTTATTACATGAGATGCTTGTGCGAAAAGGACTGAGATGCAGTCATTAACCGGCACTCCAAGGGCTAAAATGCACAGTCATTAACCAGCAATGCAGCAGAGTTTCTGTATCACCGTAATGGCATTTCAGTCAATATGACTGAAATGTGTAAGGAGGCTGAAAATACTTCCAGTCGAGCATGACTTCTGACTTCTTGACTTTCAGTGCTCTCAGTTGCCAACGCTAAGATATCAAGCCTATAACCCACTCAAGGACCTGATGCATTCCTTTTTGCTTAATTTGCTCAATTTGCCCTTAAGAACATTAGAATCCAGAGGGGTGGTTTAGGTGAAGAGAACACTCGTTCTGTTCCAGGCGTGGAGTCCTTGCTGTGCCTGGAGGATCCGCACCCGGCGTTCGCGCTGAATCGACGCGACCACGCGGTCCTTTCAGTGGCACTCGCTTTCTCCGCACGGCGGGAGGCGGAGGAGCAGGACGGCTCGTGGAGGTCGGCGAGTAGGTGTGCGCCGCCCGAACGCCTTGCTCGTGCTCACGATCCGGAGCGGGAGAGAGGGGGAGGGGGGGTGGGGGCGGTGGGAGTTGCACGGGGGTGGCACTGCAGCGCTGGCCGATTCTCACCCCGTGCCTTTCAAACCGAGACTACCTGCCTCCTCTACATCGCACCGCGCCGAACGCACCTGACATCTGAGGTGACTTTCAAAGACTTGAAAGGTGAGGCGCAGGCCCCAGCACACACGTCTTAACTGCTAAGTGGGTCCCTCAAGCCGGGAGGGGACGTTCTCGTGCCTGGCGGGGGGAAGAGCTCCACTCCTCCACTCACTCCCCCGCTGGAAAGTTTGCCAGAGTTTGGCCAAGGAGAGCAGCAAATATTCCAGCCATCGTCGTATAAAAAACAAAAAAAGGTACTGGCACAAAACCCAGCAACGAGTAAATCTGAATGTGGAAACAGCACTCCGGAAATCACAAATACATTATCATTCCAATAACAGCTTGGCTATCGGCTCAGGGAACAACCAGAAAGCCTACGGAGTCCCAACACCACTTAGCATTGCCGATACGACGCCGCTTTGAAGCCCGGGACTGACAGACTATCAAAATACAGGTCAATGCATGTTGCAATCGAATTGCTGCAATATTGGCTGGCGGGTTAGACTTTGGCTTTGCCCGTGTGGGAATATCCCCAGTTCTGCAGAGAAGTAATTGAAACCAGCAATCCAAGGAAGCAACATCCATTATGTAAAGAGAGGCAGGGAGCGTGGCTGAGAAGTGCCTTTGCTGCCACATTATGGAGAGGTGTCTATCCAGGAGGAGAGGAGAGAGAGAGGGGAAAAGGGGCCCAGCCTGTTCTCACAATGACAGAGTGACAACATGAGATGCAGTGGCAGCTGAGACACTTCAGCTGACTGCCGTGCACTCTGGTGCTATGTAAATTCTTCCCAGGAAATGGCTGTGTAACTGGTGATGAGTGTGTGGAGCTGAAGGAGCCTCCTGTGTGATCCCCCCCCCCCTCACACACACACACACACACACACACACCCCTTCTTCATCTTCTTCCTTTTTTTTTTTTTTTTTTTTTCCTCCGTACGATAATGATGATGGTTAGGTGGGACGGATAATGGCCGCTGAAATGACACAGTGCTGTATCATCCTGGCACGTTGCTTCAGGAGCACCACGTGAAAAGGTGCAGCGCATAAAACTGGAGCATATTCATCGTTTCCGCTGTGATTCCAGTGATGGAGATGCATGCTGAGTTTCAAAGGTCGCGACGCTGTGTTCACAGTCCATGGTAAGCAATGGCCTTACTCAGTCCATAAAGGAATTTGGCTATGACAGTGGAGTCCCGATCGCTTCCTATGCTGTGGGTTAGACGTAGTATATGTTGAAATGTATTAATATGTAATACTGGAGAATTATAAATGCAGCATGGTCCTTCATGGTTGTCAGAGTCATGTGTCAGATGATGATATTATGTCGAGGGGAATTTTATACAGTAGTGTACATTATAAAAGGCAAAGCTAGAAATGGGCTTGAAATTACTAGTACTACTACTAATAATACACCTGAATGACTAAGCATGACACAGTAAACATGACCTGTGATTGGCTTTTATCTGAAGTCTTAAACATCGGTGAATGACTTCCAGAAGGAAATTAATTTAAAAATAAAGGAAATTACACCCGAATGTTACTCAGATTGTGAAGTCCTTTTAAGTACATCCCTAATTTCACTTTTAACCAGGAAGTCAGGTGTCTCTAACTGACAACATTATTAAAGTAACCTCCTCAGCAGTACTCGTAGGCGTATACTGTAATGACTAAGCAGGCCCCTTCCAAGGTGTCAGCACTGACACAGCACCAGTGCACAGATTATGATAACAGATAACATGGCAACCCTGCAGGATTCACTCCTGATCGCCGCGCACTGTCCATCAGCAGCACACTCACCAGCCACTGGACGCGGCCACACGGCAGACAGCCGGCAATTACAGCACAGCCCCGGGATACGAGTGCCGGCGCACGGAGCACGTGGCGAATGGAGACTGCGGGATCCAGAGCTCGGTGGGACCCGGCGGAGAGAAACGGTGCAGAAGTCCATGCACGCGGACCAGGCTGGGTGGAGACACCCTCTCCACCTACAGTGTCCCCCCCCAGCGGGGCTGCCAAGAACATTACATCTGATTTTATCCATCAGCCATTCGCCATTTGTCCAGTGCTGGGTTCAGGTTCAGAGGTGTCCCCGCCTTCATCACTCAGCCTCGGAATCAGACATTGCATTTCACGCTTGTTAGCTTGACCTTTCGGATTCGCTCACAGCTAAAGAGCTAGCAGTCATGGAAATCGAGCGAGCGATCCAGAGAAATACCATAAAACCTTTAATACTTGTGCCATAGCCCCAAGTTACGTTCCTCTGACCTTCCACTTCTCGGGTTCGTGTTGCTCAAAGACATAAAATTGGTATCCATTTCGCCGTGCGGGTCCTATATATTCATATTTTCAAAACCTGATCTGAAATTCCAGTGGCTTCGCCTTTGATGCTTTTACTGTAAAAACTGGAGCCGTTAATGTTTTATTGCAAAAAAAAAAAGAGGACGTGGCATTTCAGACGTCTGCAGCACATCTCGCTGGTAACGGCACAAAACAGGGCGGGTTTGATGAGTTGTAATGGTGGCTGATGGGCGTCCTCCCCCCCAGCGAACTCAGGAGCAAGAAGGTCCAAACTACATGGGTTAGCATTAAAAAAAAAAATACCCAAGTCGAAGCCCTTAAGGTTTGACTGATTCATGTGTGGCATAAAACATTTATGAAGGACCCTATGTCAGTGTCACGGGCAGAAGTAAAATGCACACGTAAAACATGGAACTACCAGAAGCCATTATAATTGTAGGGATTTGGCTGCAAGAGGATATTAACCTGTGCTGACACCATCCATTCAGGGTCTTTGCTAGCATTTGCATTATCAAGGTTGGAAATGCCATAATACCAGTACTGGCCTTATGTACTTAGAATCAAAAGAAGATCATGCTCAGAATAGCATGTTGCATTGCTGAAAAGGTCAATAATAAAGTCTTACTGAGTCTCTGAAGATATAATCTCCATGATCTTCATTGATTGCAGAACGGGAAGGAGGTGTGTATCATAGACGTGAGGTTAGAGGAGGCCACTGAGATACAGGTATCACTGGAGGATGATAAAATAGCTTACATATTAATTTTAGCTGTTGCACCACACGCACCATGCACAGGACCCTATAGAGAAGCTGCCATAGCAGAGCCAGCAAGACGAGTACGGCTTCCTTCACATGTGAAAACGGGGGGGAAAAGACATCAGACCACAGTACTTTCCTCTGCTGATTTAAGCCCAGGGTTTTTTTTTTTTTCATTTCACCAGGTTACACTTTTATTGCGCACCGATGGTTAGATCCGAGCCTCTTCCAAATGGCAGTCGTGTCATAAATTGCAACGCTAAGGTAATATCCCACTATCCCGAGGAAGGCGGCTTAAGGAGGTGCAAATGGAGCCGGGCGGCCATTTCTGAGGCCGGCGTGCTCTTTGTTTCTAGCTGCTCCCGTGTTTCAGGGCAGTTCTGCGGCGTCCATCAGTGAGCGTCAGCCCTGCTACCGCTCTTCCTCTTCTCCTCAGGCGCTTTCACCTTGTTTGGCATATGCCGTCATGTTTTTTGACACGGTTCCTCTTGACAGACACAAAAAAATTGCTATTTCTGTTCCTGACATGCCCACATTTGGACGCCAACTATTCGGCCACTTCAAGAATCTGTTAGATAACTCACACGGTGTTAGGAATTTACACATAATAGGGCCGTGACTGCATATTAGTGAACAGCCTTAACAATGAATATTGAGTGTATTATAAATTACAATTAGAAACATCTGAATACTGTGCGTTTCTATATCTTGTAAAAATTGCATTTGTGCATTTTGGAAAATCTGGGTGATCAACATGCATACAGAATGTCTGGACATCTGTTCGGAGTCCCAGCTCACAGGTAAGACAGGAAGATGAGAGACCTTCTGAGGAGTTTCTTTATTTTTACTTTATCTGTTTATTTTTGGTGGTTCCAGAAGAGGGCGCTGTTGCCTGTCTGGGTCTTCACTACGGCAGTGCACACACAGGCAGCATGACTGTAAAAGCTGAAGATGCCTCTTAGCATTACATGTAAAAATGTGTTGGTGAGCTCTTGATGGTTTAAAAATCACAGGGCTTTGAAATGCATTGAGTAGTGGGACGCTCTCTACCAATCTGTCTTGTAATAGTCATCATCAAGATATACTCAATGTATATAATATGTAGGTAAATGATGACTAGGTAGGTCTCAAATGCATTTGATATGCCACAAGCTTTCTTTTGTGCTCTTTAAAAACTCAGCGGCGCAAGCCAAGGGCTGTGTTGGTGAGTGCCATCTATTAACAGGCATCAAGGTGAACTGTCATTGCAGACAGCTTTAAGAATCAAGAGTGCTGTGTCTGTGCCGTCATCATTTATTCAATATGCTATTGTATATTATACAATATGCTGTTTTAATTGTGTAATTCGGTTGGCAATGGATGGGTACATCTGAAAGTTAATGGCAAAAACATTTTTTTTTTGTTTTAATTTCCTTAATCTCTTATGCATGTTTCTTCCACTAGATTTGCATATTCTGAGCACCTCCCCTAGTTTCATTAGAATAATAGTTGGCTGGGGGACATTTCAGTAAGTAAGATCTCTGTGTTAGTAAGATAACTTGCACTTCAAAGCCAAGATTGTTCAAATGTAGGACAGCTAAGGGACTTTCATAATCAAAACTGATACTTGTCCTAACTTATCCACGTAAGTGAGAAATCGAGATGTGTGAAGCGCCTCACTAGTGTGCTGAAATCCACATCCTTTATGCATGTGCACACAATGCTTTGCTTTTAGTTCAAATGTAATTTAGATGTAGTTGGGTCCTGGATTAGGGGCTGGCAAAGGGGACTAGAGACAGTGTATATTATAAACAGTTCCATTAGTGAGCTTCAAAATGATATGAATTCAAATGCAATTCTTCTGAAGCAAAGTATTTTAAGCAAATGTAAATATTAGATGTTAGATTAGATAATTGTGGCATCACCTCATTTCTCGTTTTAGTGTTTATCACAAATAAGATTGTAGACAATATAAATGTTTCGCAAACTAAAATCTAAATTCAATATTACCAACCGCTCAGCAGTGGGAAAGTATTGGGGTTTTAAACCAGGACAACAGTTGCTGAATTTCTGTTCCCACACACACAGTTGCACAACAGTATATTCAAACAAATAAGATTTTGAGCCAATCTTGCAATCTTATGAAATACTTGCATTATCATTGGTACAGAGTTGTTCAATTGAAAAATTCCTAGTTTTCTCCAGGCAGAAAATCTCCACAATATATATTTTTTTCCATCAGGGAAAGAAAGGCAGTTCACACCGGCAGCCATCCATTACACACATCCAGACTGTGGGACACGAGACATTTTGATGTAAACATTTTGAGGTCAAACTAAATCTCAAGAAAACAACGTCTCATAACATAATGAAAAAACCCTGACAGTTAATTTTCTGCATTTCTGCCCAGTCGTAAAGGGACGTTATGTATAACCAAGACCAGTCTGAAGGTTCAATGTTAAGGAAAGAGTTTTTTCATTAAGCCGGTGGAATCAAAGAAAAAGCAAAATAAATGACTTTTTTTTCCAGTTCCCTGATTTAAGTGTTTTTTTTAAACCATATAAAAAGCGCAATAGCATTGTGGCACACCTTATTTGAGTGGCACACCTTATTTGAGTGGCCCTGTTAGGAACCCCTGTCTAGAATCCCTCTCAGACGAATATGGAATTCTAAATTCTAGTGATAAATGAAGTGATACCTATTTATTTAGACCAGTTTTACCACATCAATATTTAATGGATATGGTGGATCTATAGCATCCATGATCTACTGTCAGCTAATAATTTAGGCGATCAGATACCCCTAAGATGCATAAATGTATTTGCATATACCGCAATACTGATTTGTAGCAGATAATTCTACTTTCTCCGTTTAGCCACCAACGGACAGTTAATGACTGAGAAGCGTATTGCACCACAGTGCCCAATCCACTGCATGGCACACGGGTCAGAAGGGAATATCTAGAACACAAAACCATCGTGGGTGCCAACCACGCTAATGGCGTCTTTTGCTTTAAAATGCATCTGTTCGATCAGCCAGCTAAAAACATTCAGATGAAACAAAGCAAATATTCCATGCTCATCACATTTTTAATTTACATGGTGACCAGCTTAGCACGGGCTGCCACGTAACCTTTGAATCCTCCACATTTTAAATGGTTGTCGAGAGGGAAGAGAAATAAAAGGAGCAACTTTTGCACAGCTAATGAGATGAAGCTAATGGCCTAATAGCAGCTGCCGAGGCCGCGTGGTTGTTTTAAAATGAAAAATAAATGAGAAGTTCTGCATATACAGACGCGAGCAGATGTAATGAGGCTCTGATACGCTTTCTGAGGCATATCTTCTCTATAATTTGCACCTCGTGAAGCAGCATTAAAATCATTCATCTTTTTTTTCCCTTCCTTTTGTTTTTTGTTTCTGTTTTTTTTTTTTTGCTTCTAGAACTTAAAGAGCAACACAAAGCAACAAGATACTGACGTTTCGCCTGAATAGACTTTCCTGGTGGGGGTACATTAGCTGCTTCATATTCATGAAACAAATTATTGGTTTTCACGTCCAAATGTTTCATGGCCGTTCTTTCTTTCCCCGTGCCATACGTGTTCACTGCATTATTTATTAATTTTTAAAGAGGCTTCAGTGGCAGATCTGCTACAAAACCTCCATGCGGTAATATAATTCCGAACAGCATAAAAAAAAGCGGAAAAAACGAAAGGTTGTCAAAACGCCAAGAACGCACTGCCACGCCTGTTCTCAGCTGTTCTCCAGTGCCTGCTGTTACTGTGAATTTAGAGAATAATACGTTTGCATCTTAGACTAAGAGAGACAACATCTAATACATCACGCCAGCAAGGGGAGAGAAGTATCGGCTTGCCTGCCGTCAGTACCATCTAAGGGCCGCCAGATAAACATGGGAGAGGTGTCCGGATTCGGCCGGCAGAGAGAAGGCACACTGGTCTGACGAGAGACTATAGAACTGTCTGCCTTTATAATGGTGGGGCACTTGATATTCAGGGACCACGACTGTCAATCTTCTCCACAGAGAGATCAATAAATGACTAGAGGAAAAAGGAAAACTTTACCCCAGGCTAGTGAATAATCAATACCATTGTAGGCCTGCCTAATTAAACTGCCACATTAATATATCTTTCAGTGAAATGTACCAAAGGAGGCAAAAAGAAGTCTTCAATATGAGCATATGCTCACCTACAATATTGCTTTTGAATATGGATATGTGAGGTAGCATCTGTAACCAAACATGGACGCGGACACCTGCACCGCTGTAATGCTTTGAACCAATGAGAATCTGTCAATTTCTTCTGCGCTGCGTCATGGGGTTCGACTGATCGCTATCCGACACGGTTCTTATGTTTTCACAGCTCTTCATTTCTGCTCTTCAGTTTGATTCTCGAAAGTTGGAGATGGATCAGATGGCCTTGCCTTCCAACTAAGGGCCATTTCTGAGTTCCTGAGATGATCTTGAGGCTGAGCTCAGGTTTGCTGGTTCTTGTGTTTTGTTTGTTTGTTTGTTTGTTTTGTAGCGCTTGACCATTTTAGGCCCTGTGTGGTCTTCGGCTCAGCTGCAGGCCACGGTGATTTGTATTTTGATTCATAAGTTGTTCTCTACTAAAATTAACCTTGGTTCACTCCACAAATGTAGTGAAATGTAGTTAACGTATAAAGGTAAATATGTTGCAAAACCTGACAGCGTGAAGGACGTGATTTGAGAACTTGTAAACTAAAAGTTGCACTTGTATTTTTAATTTGAGAACTTGTAAACTATAAGTTGTACTTATATTTTTGATGTGAGAACTTGTAAACTAAAAGTTGCCCTTGTATTTTTGTACACGAATTCAGCACAACTTCAAATCTGCCCGCCTCGACTTTTGCAACACATATCTCTGTGTGCTTGTTGTAAGACTGATTTTTGCACTTGTACGGGAAGTGGGCGGGGCAGTGGGTGTGGGCGGGGCAGTGGGGGGGGGGGGACAGTGGGGGTGGGCCATAAATTGTGACTTATCAGCAGCGCTTAAAAAAATTCTTGACGCAGAGAAATGAACCCAGATCAATCTCCGTCAATGATGGCACACTGAACGATGGTACATTTATTTTATGAGCACTGTTTTGCTAATACTGCAAACATGGCACACGGCATTAAGTGATCAATATTAAAATATGATGGGGAAAGTCACTTGATGAAAACTTGAGTTGTAATGTCGTTATGACTTTAACTTAGCTAGCTAGGTTTCTAGTTTAAAGTAGTGCTGTATTCGTGTACAAAAATACAAGTGCAACTTTTAGTTTACAAGTTCTCAAATTAAAAATACAAGTACAGATATTGTTTTACAAGTTCTCAAATCACGTCCTTCACCGTCTCAAGTTTTGCAACAGATTTACCTTCATATTAATGCTACTGTCAGTGGTGTTGACAGCTGAGCGCTAATTACATGTCCTGGCTATGATTCCAGGGCATGTGTGACTAAAACGTCCATAAACTTCATGTAAATCTTTCTATAATGAGCACGAGATTTCTTTGCTGAATGCATCTGATGTCATCTGGTATCATTACAAAAGACCTGAAGGCAGCAGTATATTTGAAGCTCCCTGATCTGGACATTTTTTAAACAAAACAACATAACTGTAACGCTTCCTCAAGAGCAAATAAAAGTCCCAGCTTCCTGTTACACTTCAGAAATCCTGCTTCCATTTGTTTTCATGCATGTCCAGCCCTCAAAATACTGTCTAGCACCTGCAGATTGAGAATGTGGCTTTTGGCCTGGGATTAGCATAGAAGAAGAAAGCATTAATATATAATTTATTGATGAGGGTACAATATGCAGCTCAAGTGGACCAGAGCATGGAGAAATCCCTCCGAAGTCCCTTACGTTAGCAATATGCACTTGCCACCATGTCTTCATTTACACACTTCATACATACTAATATATCTCCCATTTTCTCCTGCAGCCTGGTTTACGGCCAAGGTTGGCGGAGGAAAAAGCCCGTGGCCGACTGAATCGGTAACGATCCCTGGGAGAGGGCGGTCTCCAGGGAGAGATACTGAACAGGGGAGTGTGCTTTAGCAAAGCCGCTTAATGCAAGGGGCTTCTGAGGAGACCGGCCCCATCAAACCACTCTGCTGGAGACATGGATTCTGGGGCCTACGGAGGGCGCCACCCGAGCCGGCATTACCCAGCAGTACGCCAGCGGCCTCTCCGAACACGCTAAAGGACAACACAGCATTACACGAGATTCAGGGTTCACGGGATGGCTCTAGTAGATATGTTTTTTAAATATATATTTAAATAATAACACACGTATAACACATACAAGTATTTTGGTCGTGCATTTCAGTGTCGAGACATTTTCTGCATCGGTGAGACTTCGTTATTTGTACGTTGGTACAATAAGTGTTGAAGTCCCGTTCAGTCACTCTGAAATCTTTTGGCGTCTGCATGTTTGACTAGTACACTGTTCTTTAACTGATTAATCTCGGATAACCTTAAGACTAAATGAAGTTACTTGTAAAATGATATTCAGAGTAGAATTCATAAACAAATTGGCCTAAAAAGTGCATCTCAAACTCAGATCTAGTCATAAATACTAAAGTATTTGTACTCTAGACTGTACTTTCAACCTCACATGAGAGACCAAGCTAAGAATTAGGCCAGGTTTATACCATAGCATCAAATTTAGTTGATATCTGAATCACGCGGCCTTGTGGTGAAACCAGGCAACACGTGGAGTTGTTTTGTGCGTAACCGTGGGTGGGCCATGTCTTTATGAACAGTGATCACAACACTGTGCTTTGGTGGCATCTGTTTTTTCTCTTTTATTTCTTATTGGGATTTGGAAGACAAACTTTACTGATGTGACAGTTGGATTTGTGGAGATGTTCATCTATACGCTTACACATTCAGGAGAGAATATTGCTCATTAAAATGAATATTCCTCTATGCTTTAATTGTTCAGAGGCTAAAGGAATTGGTTGGTTTAGCACTGCCAAAATTTTGAGTTATGCTGTTGGAGCCTTTAGACACAAGTCTGGGCAAATGATGAATTTTAGAGCCCTCTTGAGATACGTTGCTTTGGCAACATTACTTGAACCGCTTTGTCTTTTGCATTTATTTTATGTAATAAGCTCTAAAGATTCTAAAATAGTCTGAACATCTTTGGGAAATGCTCTGTTGCAATGCAGAAAATATGCCAAACTTTTCTATTGCAACATTATCTTCCATGAAACATAATTTACTGTTAAGCGGTTAAAAGCTTTATCCACCAGACAGAGATGAAGACAGTTCCAGAGAGGTGTCCTCAGAACTTGTACAGCAACCGTGGTATGAAGGATACTGCTACCACGGTACGAAGGATACTGCAACCATGGTACGAAGAATACTGCTACCATGGTACTAAGGACACTGCTACCACGGTACGAAGGATACTGCTACCATGGTACTAAGGACACTGCTACCACGGTACGAAGGATACTGCTACCACGGTACGAAGGATACTGCAACCATGGTACTAAGGATACTGCTACCATGGTACTAAGGATACTGCAACCATGGTACCAAGGATACTGCAACCATGGTACTAAGGATACTGCTACCAAGGTACGAAGAATACTGCTACCATGGTACTAAGGATACTGTTAACATGGTACTAAGGATACTGTTAACATGGTACTAAGGATACTGCAACCATGGTACTAAGGATACTGTTAACATGGTACTAAGGATACTGTTAACATGGTACTAAGGATACTGCAACCATGGTACTAAGGATACTGCTACCATGGTACTAAGGATACTGCAACCATGGTACCAAGGATACTGCAACCATGGTACTAAGGATACTGCTACCAAGGTACGAAGAATACTGCTACCATGGTACTAAGGATACTGTTAACATGGTACTAAGGATACTGTTAACATGGTACTAAGGATACTGCAACCATGGTACTAAGGATACTGCAACCATGGTACTATGGATACTGCAACCATGGTACTAAGGATACTGCTACCATGGTACTAAGGATACTGCAACCATGGTACTAAGGATACTGTTACCAAGGTACGAAGAATACTGCTACCATGGTACTAAGGATACTGTTAACATGGTATGAAGGATACTGCTACCAAGGTACTAAGGATATTGCAACCATAGTACAAAGTGGAATCTGGTGTGAGTGAAAGACAAAAGCAGGCTTCTGAGGTTTACTCAATCAAAGAATTATAACCAATATGGTCTAAAACATCAGGGGAGCCTCTTAACCTCTGACGATTGTGTCCTAACCTTTACTGAACATCTCCAGGAAACACTTCCTCTACCCTTTGTCCTGCTGACTGATGGATCACGGTGGAAGGCGCCAGTGCTGCTCTTCGTCACACAGTCTCCCAGAACCTGCTGCTCATGTCATTAGCTGGATCAGTAGAACACATTCACACTAAAGTTCGGGTGCCAACACGCCAGCCTCCAGTCTTTTGCTTCATGTTCGACAAGGCAGCGGATGCTGAAATTGCTGGTTTGGCGAAACCATAGCAGACGCCAGTTATATTTGAATGTCAGTGAATAAGCACAGACTGTGTGCTGTCAGCGCAGCCAAAAGAAGTCGCAGCAACAACTTTAGAACCCCTTTTTTGTAAAAAAAAATAAATAAATGAAATCGAAATAAATAATAATATTTGGATAAAAGGTAATCAGATGTGATTTACAGAACGCAACTTGTATAGTTTTCCAGATGTTAACGTAGCAGTTGAAGATCTGGTGCGAGGTCAGAAGACAGAGATTGGATGAATGGTAAGATGACATCACTGAATACTAAACAAGCCACTCCCCCCCCAAATCCTGCCATTGCTCCCTTAGTTGTCCTTCCTTTAGATGGACGGGACAAGTGAGCCTGTAAAGTCTAATTCCAGAGAGGAAGTGTGTATGTGTGTGCATTAGCATGTGCTGTGGGTGAGTGCATGGAGGGGGATCATTTGATGCATTTAATTCTGGAATGAGTGGATTTTTCATTTCATGCCTGATAAGATCAGAGAACAGGTGATGCTGGCTCCCCAATCTTTTTCAGGCAAACACCAATCCATTTCCATTAATAGACCACGGTGTAGGTACAATTATGCTCCTGATGAGAGCAATGTCCCTGGCCCAGGGGGTCATTCCACTGACCGAACTGATCCTGTCTAGTCTCTCTGTTGGATTAGTAGCCAATTTGGGGCCTCACTTTAGGGCTAAATAAAAAGACGGAACTGCCATTTTCATTCAGATAGAGGCGATGTCACGACACATCTTTTAGTTAAATGTGTGGGAGGGGGCTTTAATTTCATTTCATTTTTTTTTTTGAGCGTCTTTACAAGTCTGACACGAAATAGACTGAAGAAGCAGCGTTTATGACAGCAGCCCAGCAGCCCAGCGAGGCATCATGGCGCTCAGTTCCTTGGACTACATCGTAACAGTGAGCTGCTGCTGCTTCTTAAAGGTTCATATCAGCCTATTACGATCTCTTCACAGTGTTTAAGGTCCATCTACTTGGTCTGCACTTGGCAGGAACACGAAATGAAAATCTTTGTTTAAGCAAAGAGGCGAAACGGCATTTTTTTGTTTTGTTGTTTTTTTTTTTTACCACAACTAAATCTGTTCATTTCCAATTTGAAATTGAAGCGCATTAAAACGGAAGAAAGAAAGAGCTAGCAGATAGACTAGCATGACGGGAGGCACCGCGACACGCAATGAGACGGCAGGCGGGGGAGAGAGAGAGAAAGAGAGAGAGAGGGACATAGTGAGAGGGAGAGAGAGAGCTCCGGCTGAGTGGTGTCCTCCTCCTCTGCCTCTTCAGTTCTCCATTACCGCGCTGTAGGCAGGGGTTATAGGATTCACCCCCTTCCTCAGTCAGCTCAGCCTCACAACTGTCTGCTAGGCGGCTAAATGGCAAGAGAGATACCGCAAAGGGTGGGGGAAAAATATCTGGAAACTGATTGGAGGCACGAGGGGGGGACTGAGTCTTCATTTGAGAAAGTGCTGCCGGCCTGAAGATCCACATCCCACACTGCCTCACCTTATTTGGGGGCGAATGGGAGCTCGCGAGCAATTGATACACTCCGTTAGCTCTTATCATTGCCAGTGTGATCGGATGCAGCCTTAAGGGTGTTTTATACAGTTTAACACTAGGACATAAAAAAAGGTAATGTTCTCTGCGAAGAGCTGGATTAGAGAGGCGAGACTCCAAATGTTCCTGATATATGGTGGATATATGGCGAGGGGGAAGGGAACAACAACTGCGTAGTCATTTTTCTAATCTAAGTCTGCCGGTTATGCCTACTGAGTTGAGCAGGAGTGCAATAAAAGCAGGCTACAGGAAATGCCTGGATGTTTATGGCATGCCATCTGCTGCGTCTAAACAGTGGAGTAAATTAAGTAAGAGTGAAGGGGATTGGGAGAAGCAAAGCCTGCTGGGAATTCACCTCAATCTCAGCCAAATTCTAACTTGAGACCACAGAGAGCAACACAAAATGGCTTTATTATTTCAGGTTAAGGAAGTGTAACATAATACACAACAAAACCAGCGTACAGTCTGACTGCACTTTTAGCACCAGCTGTTTCTTGCTCCTTAGAAACATTGAATGAGTATAAATGTTCATGTTCAGGTTGCGTAATTTTAATTTATTAAATATATTAATATTATTTAATTTTTTTTAAAGAGTTTTATGGCTCTTTTTGGGGGGTGGTCAGTTTTATGGCTGCTTTTTTATTTCCAATATTTGTTTAAAATTGCCTTTGTGGAAGCTTAGATACAACACCAGAAAATTTGCTTCCACAGCTGGTAACACTAGTGATTTGATCAGGTAAACAAATCTAAACTGCGCTTTTTATTGCTTTTTTAAACCATGATGGGCACAGCAGGTGTTACAGTCCAGCAAGTCCCTTAGATGTGAAATTTTATTTGTTCATGCTCTGATGGGATTTGCCGGTTGTTCCCTGCCCGTTAGTAAATTATCTCTCATGAAAAGCAACAACCAGCATGTTAGAAATGCACGGGCTCAGTAATGGTGGCTGTGGAGGACCCCGTGCACCTTATAACGTGTGTGTTAACGTTTCCGGGAGCGTCCGGGGCGAGGAGGCCTGCTGAAGACGACGCAGGGGGAGGCGAGCGGCGAGTCCCGAGCCGTGTCTCCGTTCAGCGGGGAGAGACTGGGAAAAGGCAGGAGACCAGGATCTGCGGAACCAGACGCCCCAGCTTCTGTGTTCAGCCAGAGGCTGCCGATGGCCGGGTGCCCTATTTAAGCTCCAGAGCAGCCGGATCTGCTGTTCCGCTTCCAGCCCGGACATGGAGTCAGTGAGGAGAAGCAGCAAGTATGTCACTGGTGAGAATGGAAAGCTTTATGTGAAACCATGTCAAAAACATGCTATATGGTGTACGACCAAGTCTGATGCGAAGGATGTTAGGTTTCTATTGTTAGAACCCCTTTCTGTTGACTGGAGACGTTCCTTCTGCAGTACACCAACAGGTATGTGGCATTAATCTCTTAAAATGAGAAGACATTGTGTACTAATTACTTCTGCTGGTGTTTAGATAAGGGAGTGTTCACTGGCATCTCATGGGTCTGCGTCACAAAATCGAATAATAAGATTAAAATAAAGCACTGTTTGCATTTATCTTTATATATCACAGAGAACTGCTTGGTCTTATTATTATTATTACTATTATGGGCACAGCCAGAAAAAAACGTGGGCTGTTGCTAAGCTATGCTAAGCGGAAGACCGCAATGACATCCGTGTGAGGTTTTTTATTATTATTATTATTATTAAACTCACAGGTTTTATAATAAAGTTTTATAATAAAACTCACAAGTTGGTAAGCTGCACAAACAGCTCCTCACGTGTGCGGTGCGCATGCCGCCCTGTTCCTGGGAG
Organism: Brachyhypopomus occidentalis; assembly: GCA_020368025.1. Classification (NCBI taxonomy): domain Eukaryota; kingdom Metazoa; phylum Chordata; class Actinopteri; order Gymnotiformes; family Hypopomidae; genus Brachyhypopomus; species Brachyhypopomus occidentalis. Next base: position 1,237,249 of record JAGXOD010000050.1, read on the forward strand.
CGAACTGGGATCTCTGTGTTTGGGCTTGTGGAAGCCCAAAAACCTCTAAGCCATGTCGGCATCTCTTTAGGTATCATATGTAATAAACACACCAGTAAAACCGCATTGAAGGACGTCCTCTCACACATTTCTGTAAGAGGCCTCTTAGCCCATAGACACAAGGTATTTATTTCCCTCGCAAAACGTCATTGCAAAGATTTACAGTACCTTGATCCTTCATTGTAGTGTTTCTTTTAAATATACAATACTGTAATTACGTACCAAATCCCATTCGCCATTAAAATGCCTATTCCACATATACAACCATCAAACAATTTCAATGTATCAAAACTGCATTGTTTTCTGAGTCGCAGGCAATGGGGGGGGTTGACAATTGTCAGTGTTTAGAACCCAAACACAGGAGTATCAACCTACACTCTCAACGACGCCAAATGCATTGGCTTTAATTGCGCGCATATGCCTGCTGCTAGCAAAACAACAGTTCGTCGTTACATAACTGAAAACACCTTGCAAACCAACCCCCCTCCTCCACGCGCGCGCATCGCGGTCTGAGCTAGCGCGTTCGAGAACGCCATTCCGCTCATCTGCTCAAAAAACGCCAGAGCAGGAAACACAACACGGTCCGACCAGGGGATCTAATTTAGGCCGCGTTATGAATGCAGCGTCGAGACCTCTCGTGATTTGTTATTGTTGCCACGGGGACTCGGACGCAGCGGCCGCGTGGCTTCCATCTGAGCAGCAAAAGGTTTGCACGCGTTCAGGTGGTGACACGTCGTTTCACCTTTCCACTTTCCCACCTCGACGAGTGGCATTGCGACAATGAAAACTGAACCCACGCTGAATTATATTTAAAAAAAAAAAGAACATTTACATAATGTTCAGTCGTAAACTAGACGAGAACATCAATGAATTTACCGCATGGTTGACTATTGTTCATGCTTACAAATACACAGGAAATAAAGCACAGATTAATTGAACTGAAGGAAGATTGGAGGATATTTTTTATTTGTCATGCTGATAGAATAATTACAAGTCTACTCTTCAAAGGAAGCAAATGTTATGGGTGGGGGGAAATAAACGATGCAATCGTTAACTGAATATGACAAGACTGCATTATTTTTATTTATTTTTTTATTAATTGAAAGGCTTCGAGACCACACCTGACGCTCATTTGTCTTTGTGTATGTACACTAAATCAATATTAGACTACACCTATCATTAGCACAAACATTAAAAAAATTGTGTTGTCTCTGTAGTAAATACAAACATTTTTGCATTAATTATTGAAGTTAAGAAACACACAGAGTCACAGTAGGGTCTGTGGGCTGTGTAATGCTACTAGCGTAATTGCACTTTATCTTTAGAAACACTTGCTAAGTATTGCACTTATACTGCATGTAGTCTTGTAGGTGTTTCAGTCTTGCTAGGTATTGCACTGTGTCTAATCTTATATTTTGTTGTCTTCTTTTTTAGGCGTCAGCACTGGCAACGGTTTATGGCAGTGCTTGAGCTCGAGTAGTTTGGACTTAAACCTGTTTATACTAGATAGAGATGCATATTCTGACTGAACACATAGTACTTTTGTAAGTCGCTCTGGATAAGAGCGTCTGCTAAATGCCGTAAATGTAAATGTACTAGAATCAGACACTATACATTATGAAGAAAGAAAACAAGTTTTGGCCTCAAACTATATTGACGACATCCAAGGCGAATTACTCAAAAGAGACACTGCTGGTCCAGCATGTGACCCGAGTGCTCTGCATCTTTCTATTTAACTCTGGCAGGCTTAACAAATGTTGCCATGATGGCAAAAAAGGGGAATCACTTATCGAAATTTTTCTACTGAAAAATTCAACAGTCTGTTGTAAATGTACTCCCTTCAATCCCAATGGCCCCCATGTCCAAAAAAAAAAAAAACTTGTATAGGCAGCAGTTTGCAGCCCAAAGACATAAATCGTACCTGGAGCCAGTTACGAAATACACAGATTTAATCTCAGCGTTTCTGAAGAAGTGTGGAGGTCAAATGCAAGTTATTCTGAAACTGGAATATATAGCATATACGTATGGTAGCATCTGAACACGAGAAGGGCTGGAGTGAACCCAGCCGAGTCATGCACGGCGGGGCAGCACTCCACGCGGCAGTGGGGCTGTACGCTGGCGATGGCAAGGGCGGCGACGATTTGAAGTAGCGATGAGTCGAAGCGTTCCGCAAGGTCATCGCTCTGAGAATGGAGGAGTGTAGTCAGAGGACGCCCAGCTGGTTGGAGGCCTCGGCGATGACGGTCAGATGTAGGCTGCGGCACCTCTGACTCTCTCCTCCACCTGCTGCTCCACCACTGTGGACGCACTTTGGTGGTGTGGGGGGCCATGCATGCCTGGGGTCACTTAGCGAAACAGTCCGTGGCCATGAGGACATAATGGTTCCTGGGGTCAGTGGTAGCAAAGGGGCTCAAAATGTCCACAGTGACGCTTTCCATTGGTGCACCTGGAGTGGGGAGACTGAAGCAGGGTTTGTAAGTTCCTTCTTGTGCACCTCCACGTCTGTGCATCAGGCTGGCCAGTACAACGTCTGCCGTGTCCACTTCAGAAATGTCCCCACACCGAAGTGTCCGATGCCAACTGGACTACGTACCATTCCCAGCATAGCCTCCCTGAAGCCGTGCCCAACCGGTAGTAGCCACACACGCATGGTACACACATGGTGCAGAAGCTCATCGTGCATCCTGAATCTGTCCCTGCCAGCGCCAAGCGTTGTAGCGGTGGGCCCCGTCTGGCGTCGCACCCGCTTGAAGCCATTGGTACTACGATCGCCCTCGTGACGCGACCCTTGAGCTCTCTGATCTGTATAATTCAAGTCAGTGAAGCACGATTATAATGCAGAACGAAGAGTACACTGTAGAGGTAAGGGTGGAAGCACCAGCGCAGACCCAACAGCGCTCTCCTAGTCGTGCGGTAGTTACATCCTTGCCTTTTTGCACCGGCTGTAATATGCAACAGCTCTCTCAGCCTGTGAACGGATGCTGCCCTTATCGCTGGCATCTGTGTCCATGACAAACTCTCCACCTGCCCTTGGAAAAGCCAGCATGAGTGCCCCGCACAGCCGAGCGCACGGAGCAGAGAACACATGCTCAGCTTCCTCGTCCCACTGGGACACGGTCGCCTTTGCCGTAAGCCACTGCGGCAGTGCGGCTATGGCTATGGCGGTAAGCGCGGTAGTACGGAGCCAAACTCAGGGATCTCTGCAGCTCACTGACGCTCCGCAGCACGGGACACTGTCGCCCCTTGTCCACTCTCCCTGGGTCGCAGGGAGATTTCGGGACGTCCTGGCCTGCTGCAGGCGAGAGTGGCTCCAAGTGTGCCATCAAAGCTGGGCACATGAACCAGGGCGTCTTCTAGATAGATGATGCACCAATTTTTTATGGGCACCGGAGAGCAATCGCTCCCATCAAACACTCCAACGTGGACGGTGCTTTCCAAAGCCCAAAGGCCAAACACCTTGAGCTGCCACAGCCCTACGCCAAAGCACAAATGCCGTCCAGAGCACGTGCAATTCGTCAATATCCTATCCGCAGATCCAGCGAGCTGAACCATGCGGACTTGCCGAGCTGATCCACGGCACTATCGATGTGTGGAAACAGGTATGAGTCGGGATTTGTAATGGCATTAAGCTGCCGATGGTCCATGCAGAAGAGGCGGCTGTTGTTATTTTTTTAGCCAGGACCACCGGTGCTGCTCAGCGGCTGTTCGAAGGTCTCAAACACTCCCACCAGTGCCATCTCCCGCACTTTCTGTTCCACGGCCCATCGGAAGCTGGTGGGGACAGTGCCAAGTCAGTGCACCACCACCAGTACTGACGCTACGCCGCACTAAAGTCAGGCTGCGTCCATGGCCACAAAGAAGAGTCACTATAACTCCCACGGCCTCCTGTTTCTGCTCCCCTGTTAAGCCCACAGCCGCTTGACTGCCACAGCTCACGCACACACACGCGCCTCCAGCGCCATGAACCTCCTCTTTACTGCCGTCCCTGCACAAGGGCGCTGCTCGCGTCTGCTGCCCACAGCCCTGGGGGATCCGCAGAGCAGCACTGCGCTTTCAGCTCCTCCAACGCTGGCAGCTGCCCCCATGGAAACCAAGGTCCACGCTGACAGGAAGTCCAGACTCCGTGCCTCTGCTCCGCTGCTAGTTGCCACGGAAGCCTTCGCCTGTCTCCTCTTTTAAGCCCCAGTGTCTCCTTCATGAGGTCAAGCATGTGCTAGCCGTGCCGAGGGAATCCAAACCGAGCACGCACACACGCACGCCATATAGGTGCAAGCCAGAACGGAGTGCCATTTCCCACAGGCCGGGGGCCGCGATGCTCGCTGGCGTGGCATCCGCTCTTCTGGCACCACCCGCACACCGGTCGCTGTGCTGCCACATGCTCTCGGCCAGCATCAGGTGGAGCTCCTCCAACACGTAGCGCTGCGTCGTAAGCTGTAGCATCCTGTGCGGCCCTCTTGAGCGCCGGAGTCTGCCCAGTGAACCGTCGTGTTTATGTCCCTTGTCATGCTTATCCACTAGTCCCAGGCGGCAGCCGCCCGATCAGTAGCGGCGCTGTCTAAAACGCCACTGATGAGGCGTCAGCACCATCATCGTGCTGTTCTGCCAGCAGATCCACCAGCACTTGTTCTTCTTGTACCTTGTAGCGGCAGCAGCAACCAGAGCTGCGTTGCGGCGATGGTCTCCTCCCACAGTGCCGGGGTGGCCACTGGCAACAGCGTGGAGTATGATGCTCAGGTACCTTCACCACCAAGGCGTGGAAGGTGAACGTGTGCCGTCTCGCCCATCGTCGCCTTCTCACTGGGCAGTGGTGCAGAGCTTCTCCAACATGTTCTCCTCGCCATGTTCTAGTCGGCCACCTTGACCTTGGCTGGCTGGACCGGGCCTGCAGACGGCACTCCGTACCCCCTTCCTCCGAGCTTCGTCTTCTTCACCTTCTGCCTTTCGAGTTTGTTGATGTACCCAGTCGAGTACTTCCAGGCCGTTGGCCACAGCCCACGTCTGATTCTGATACTGTAGCATCAGTGCAGAAGTTGTCGACTAATCCTGATATTTTTTTTCCAGTTTCATTTTGATTACCCGTGAACATTTAGTTACAAAGTTTCGTTTTTTGATTACTTGTGAATATTTTTAGTATTTTTGCTGCACACAAAGTGGAGATCTACCCAAGTAAACAGAGACAATGCAGACTATAACCGTGTTAATGTTACTATAACATCGTCATCGGCCACTGAAGACCCGTATCAGTATCGCCCACTGAAGACCCGTATCGGTATCGCCCACTGAAGACCCGTATCGGTATCGCCCACTGAAGACCCGTATCAGTATCGCCCACTGAAGACACTGAAGAACCTGCCCGGCTTTCACATGTAACAAGCACAAAAGGGGCCCTGAACTTAACTGGAGTAATATGGGAAGGTGAAAAAAGTGACAAGCTGAATGGTGAAACAACATGGCACATTTCTAACACTCTAATTTAACCCGAAAGAACATGAAGAAACCAAACCAAGACATGCAGACAAATCAAGGGTTTTTTTATAAACCCGTGAAACTGCATACTGCAAGTCCTCTCTGCGCTCCTCTCTCCTACGACATATTTAACACAGGAATACATTATGCCAAGCAGCCATAGGTTATCTGTGAACACGGTGAGCTTTCTAACCCTATTCGCAGTCATTTCCTTCTGCAGATACAGTACACTGCAAGCGTTGTGTTCGCTAATGTTTAAATAGCTTCTAGCCTCCTTCTATTTATTAGCATCACAAAATAGCAATTAGATATTAATATAAATAGATGTATATTTATAGGTTCATTCAGTGCCTATAATGTGTAAGTGATCTCATTTGCAGTTTCAACAGTGTTATGATAAGTGCATGTGTCTTGGGGTCTAGAATTATTCATAAAAGACAATACCAATCCGCACCAGACTGAGAAGAGCAGGACCACCATCTTCCTGTGGAGACAAGCTCGTATGAATAAACAAACATTCAAGAAACCGCTGTTGCTTTGCCAGGAAATGAGGGTGTCTATATGGTAAATCATTTGATGCGGCCCAAACCTTGTCTACAAAAGAAATCGAGGCTTCTGTTGGGTCAGATCTGAGATTGGCAATGCTGAAATGTTTAAGGCAGTGTTAAAATGTGGAAGCTACAACTCGATGTCTGTCTTGAACCAAATTTACTTTATTCATTATGCCAGCATGATGTCATTTCTGATCCTGCCCAGACTTTAAGAAATATTGTTAATCTGGAAGGCATCCAGATTTGCAATCAATACCTTAACTCAGAATTATGAATGATAAATCAATATTTTTAATATTTCCCTATTCTAGTGATTTCTGTTGGCAAAAATCCATGCACGAGCATTAACAACATGCATTCCAACCTGTACCTATGGAAACCGCAGGCCTTCATAATAACATGGAGGTAATCCTCCTATGCTGCTTCACTGTAGTGCTACTATAATAATAAAAGTAACGAGTATGGCTGCCTTCTCCCAAAAGAGATGGGGAGATGGGAGGAAACCACACACACATACACATTATATATATATATATAAACAGTGATATTCTTCAATAATGTATGCTTTTAATAATTTCCTGTCTAACCACAACAACTAGGGCATCTATCAGAAGTTGACTTCAAGAGCTTATATAAAAAATTAAGGAAGGAGAGGGTGCAAAAAAGAAAAGAAATTTCCACCCCAAAAAAGGTTTCACTGCTTCAGCATAATTGCTGATCTCCACGATACTGTGATGAAGGAAATGGCATTCCCAAATGACCAGTGTAAGTGCAAAAATAAGGGAGGGGGGCGGGAGGGAGGGAGGAAAAAACCCTCATTAACTGTGTCTCATTCTGAGAGAGTTCAGTCAGCACAGCTACCTGCTGCCCCCTGCTGGCCATTAGCGGCTAGACCTGCGGCGTGAAATGGGTCACAAGGGTGGCGCCGGCGTGGGTTCTGCGTTCATCTCGGTCCGCAGTGTGCAGAGGTTAACAGCCGCCCGTGCTTTTAGCAGCGAATTAGCCGGAGGCTTTTGATACTGCGCAAGCGATGCAGGGCGACTTTCTGCCAACATGTTTAAGTGTTTTTGTGCCGGTACTGGCAGTCGAGCCGGCGCACCCAAAGCCCCTGGACACTAAGCAGTGCCAAATAAACGTCACACTGTATCTGAGCGGAGTGGGACACGCAGGACTGAGCAAGGGGGCGGGGACACGCAGGACTGAGCAAGGGGGCGGGGGACACGCAGGACTGAGCAAGGGGGCGGGGGACGCACCGGCTCAAACCTCGGCGGGCGGAGGGGCGATGGACGTCGGTCGGATCATATACTTCTGAGCCATGCAAATGTACGTCTCGCTCCCTGCATGAAAAGTCAGGTGGTTCTGCACACAGCAACATACGCAGAATAAACACAAAACGTTAGACTTGGTACATGAGCAGTGCGTGGCTGGCCACCGGGTGGGAACATATCCTCAGGGTCTCTTCCTTCAGGAGAAAGGCTTCCGTTCTGTTCGTACTCATAGCATGCAGGCAATGTTTGCAAGTTATCAATTGTTTATACTGTCCTATCGTTTTTTGTTTAATGCACAGCTATGTTTGCTGTTCTCTGTGTGCCTGTGAGAAACCCGAAAAGACTCGGGGAACATTTTTATGGACACTGAGCAAAGTGTATTTGTAATTGCTGTGTCAGAGGTTATGGGTTTCTGCACAATTATCCAGAAGAGTCTAGAATAGACCAAACTCAATGAACAGCGAACTAGCCTATGACTAGGCAATCTGCCTACCGCTCAAGGTTGACTAAAGTTTTTTGGAAAACTTTATTTAAATCTCGGCATGCAGTCTGGACACTGACATGGCGGAACGTGGGCTCCTGCAGCTAAAACCCAGCTGTGGAGACGCAGCGGGTCCTCCTGCAGGTCTTCCTGTCTGTATGGTAAGTGGGTGTGCATCCTCCTGTCTGTATGGTAAGTGTGTGCAGGTCCTACAGTCATCCACCCCAACACCATATGCTGTAGAGCAGCGCCCCCCACCGAACTCCCATCCTGCTCCCTCAGGCCATCGCTGCCTGATCTGCATGCGTAATGTTTCTATACGTTTCAGCACTCTGAGAAATGACTCATCGAAACGAGGTTTTATAGTAAACCCTGCTTTTAAGATGGTAGTGAGCTGTGTAGGGGACTGAAAGAACAAGACCAGTTGCAATCACGCCCCTCAGCCCACAGCCACACCCCTAGCCACAGCCCCACCCCCTGGCTCCACCCCTAGCCCCACCCCACAGAGCAGGCTGCCAGTTAGGGTGTGCGGGGGGTGAGGGACGTGGCCGTGTCATTAGCAGCGGTTCCGTAACAGAAGAGCCGGTCGTGAGAGCCCTGACCCTCCAGCCCCTCACGGGTTCCCCATCCCAGAGTTCTCCTCGACAGGGCGCAGGTGTGAGCCACCCACACGGGGCCACGCATTACGCCGTCTCTTCGCGCTGCCAATTTCGCCATCTAGACAACTTTAAATTGGAGCGCGGCGCAAGATTCGCGCCCCTGAGCGCTAGCGGCAGATGGGCCCCCAGAGACTGTACAAGGATTCCCAGATTTGGGCTTCGCTGGCGACAAACGGCACCGGGCAACGATGTCAACCTGCAGCGGCGTGGAGCGGGCCAGTCCCACACGGCCGGGGGGGGCGGACACAGAGGGAGCGGCGGCAGTGTATGGCCACCCATTCCCATTCGCTGCGGATTGATTGCGGCACGCGAGCAAAAAGCACCGTGTGAAAAGGCGTCTCCCGCCCGTGCGTCTGCTGGATGCGGGTCCAGTCCCAGCGGCGGGGGGATATTGATTTTGGCTGCACTAGCCCGAGATGGCGCAATACAGTTTTCAAAGCGATGTCTGGATTCCAATTTTAGGGCCGGGACAGACGCGTATATGGGCTGTGTTTTACACGGTGGAGGGCGGCCGGCGTCTCATCTCGCTCCAGACAGATGGTTTTCGCTCTGGCTTGATTGTTCGCCGCGGTGCACCATCAGTCAGACACTCGGGCCGAACCCGCCCCCCACCCTCCCCCACCAACGCACCCACCCCAGCACCCGCCTTCGAAAGTCCACTCCGCACCTCTCGAAAGAGTAAAAAAGATAGAAAAAAAGAAAGACAGGAAGCGTCTGGCAAATAGAAAACCCTGGCATTTGGGTTGGGGGGGATGGCAGATTCATTACTCTCCCGTCCCTGTTTATTTGCGGTGGTTTAACATCATGGGGCTGGAGAAAGCCACTCCCAAAATGGCCCCCGGACGCGCGCGCGCGCGGCGGCGGACAGCAGGGGGGGGATGGGGTGTTGGAGCGCGGCGGCAGCGCGGCATTGTGGGGGGTTCGTTAATATCCCGCAGCCTCCGTCAACGATCGATGAGGTAAAATGAAAAGGTGGAAAAGCGGTTTTCCTCTGGCCAACGCGGTGGCCAGCACCACGGGTCACTGAAGGCCCCTCGTGAAGATGCTGGTAAAACTCAGAAGGAATGTTTACTTGCACGCGTGCACATAAAGACCTCCTCCCTGGAGCGAGGAGAGCTCTCTGTTAGGCTTTCCCAACAGGGAATTTTCTACGTGAATAGAAACTAAATGAGTTTTATTATATGTCCTCTTGTGAGCAGCTGCAAAACACAGTGGTGTCAGTTGCCTCGTCGCTGGAAACAGCGAGGCACGTTTTCCAACGCACGTTTCATTAATCACTGTCGTCGACTTTCAAATTTACTCATTAGGCTAAAAGAGTTTCAAACGATTTTGTGTGGGAGTTTCCATCCATCAAAAGACTTTGGACCAAAAAGGGGGTGTGTGCAGAAGACGCACTAACACGGTTATTCGTTTAAGAGCCACCCAGAGAGACCTAAAACATAATGCTGTTTTGGGTTCCAGAGTTGGTCTACCACGTGAAAGCGTAAACAGACAGATATAATGTTTATAGATAAAGTCCATGTCCAGAGGGAAGCATGAAGGAAAAATGAGAAAAGGAGAGAGAGAGAGAGAGAGAGAGAGGGGGGAAAGAAGCCCTTCCCACGTGGCCAGCCTCTCCCACAGTGCTGCTGGGGTTGGCGTGTTTTCCCCGGGTGGTTTAAGCACACTGTGGTGCTTCTCTTTAGCTGACATTTAGATGGTAGCCTGGACTATGAAGCCTGCGATTATCTGCTCCATGGCTAGCTGGTGGCAGAGTAATTGAAAAAGCAGGTTCTTTCAAGAGAAGCAGGTACCCACACTTTAAAGACGAGTGCTGCTCTCGGCGCCGACGCGATGCTCGACCGCTGGCGACCTTTGACCCCTGAGCATTAAGGCAGGTAACAGACAGAGCGCTAAAAGGATTGGACTCCTCCAAGACCCAAAATTTAGACACCGTGTACTCTTAATGAAACTGGAGGCCTGTGGCAAATCAATTAACTCCAAGCTTTAATGAAATGACACCGCCATAGGAGGCCCAATCATACGAGGCTGCTCTGTTTTTCCACGGGCCTATAGCCTGAACGCTAGCGCGACCGCGCCGCAGAAGCTCAGGCTAATTGACTTTTCTTCCTTGTGGTCACTGAAATTATTCTGAACTGTGGCTGTAGATGGATAACGCCTGACTCGGAGTAGCCACCCCCACCCGCACCCCTACCCCCTACACCCCTACCCCCACATCCACACCCCCTACACCCCTACCCACACCTGCACCCCCACCTCCTACACCCCATACACCCCCACCCCCTCCCGCTACACCTGCACCCCCACCCCCTACACCCGCACCCCCTACACCCCCACCCGCTACACCTGCACCCCCACCCCCTACACCCGCACCCCCTACACCCCCACCCGCTACACCTGCACCCCCACCCCCTACACCCACATCCGCTGCGCAGTAATCGCTGGCTACTTCCTTTGGGTTCTTTTCTTGCCTGCAGACAACAATGAAAGACAATGTGTTATTACGGCCACTGCACTTTTTTTTGCTTTCACTCGTGTTGCTGTGTGTTTCAGCAACTGGGAGCAAGAGACTCTGTGTGTGTGTGTGTGTGTGTGTGTGTGTGTGTGTGTGTGTGAGAGTCAGGCCGAGTCTAATGAGTGCTGCATGCGGCCAGTGAGAAACTGCTGCCCAGTGATCGGCTATGCCGGCAGCCGTCTCTGCTCGGCTCAGCTCCTGGGTAGAGGTTTTCATTAAGCAAGGCTTCAGATCTTCTACTCCTCATCATATTTCTGACATTTTGCAGCCATTTCTTCTCTCTAATAACCCAAAGAGAAACATGGTGGGGAGGGGGCATCAGCATCACCCTCCTCCTCCTCCCCTCCTCCAGCTGGGGCCTGTGTTTTGCATAGGACCTTATCAGACAGCCCTGTACCTGCTTGATCCTCTATTAGGGCCGGCTGGTCCTGGCACGGAGGGCGAACGTGGCAGGTTTACTGACTGGTCCTGACTACAGGCATTTAGGCAGAATCGATACATAATTTCACAGACAGAGCGCAATCAGATCAGCTTTATTATCTCTGTAATGAGAGAATTGGGCTTCCACGGCGCTGCTGCGGGTCCCTGTGCCGCGGCGCGTAAGGAGACAGACGCAAGCGCGGACGAGCGCGCACCACCCGCCATGGCGCTCGCGAACGGACGAGGAGGAACGAAAGGAGACATGATCCCAACACGTGTTAGCAGGCGTCGCCACGGGCAGCGTCGCCACGGGCAGCGTCGCCACGGGCAGCGCCCGACTCGCCACGGGCAGCGCCGACTCCGGCCATCTCGCAATGCGGCGTAATGAACGTTATTAAGAGCCTGAGCTAAGAGCCAAGAACACCAACACGATTTACTCTTCCACCTCTGAAATCTGTTCTTTTTCTTCCCCCTTTTCCTGCGAGACGTACAGGTTCTCCCAGACCTTCGTTACATACCACGCACAGCTTCCATTTTCACCTTCTGCAGGCGCCCGTATCCAGAGCGACATACATATTTATCAGCATGGCAGTACGTGTGCTAACTTGGGAATCGAACCTATAACCTTGATGCCATCAGCTCTACCAGGTTGAGGAGGACGCAGAAGGGCACGGCTCCCCGAATACGTGACCCACCAGGAACAAGGCGGCGGTCTTCCTTGAAGCGGCGCGTATCGCGTGCGGTCTATCAAAATGTGATACGAACCGACGGTCGAGGAGAACCGACGGGTCGGGTACGGTGCAGCAGGTCATCTGGCGGATGTTTGGGGGGCGGCGCCGGCGGCACAGACGTCACGATCATTACCCTGAAGTGCGCGTGGGCCCGTCTGCCTTTCAGCTGCGATGCGCCGAGGAAGATGACGTTCTGGCGGGCGGGAGCGAGGCCGAGGGTGTGTAGCAGCCGCACTTTCCCACTCCGCTCATGTTCCTGCATTATATATAGCCAGAGTGGGTCTATGGCCTAGATGGGCATGTGTGGGCGTGCGGGAAAGGCATTACTGGGTAAATGCGGCCAAAGAGTGGGCCAGGCATCCTCAAAACCAGGGTGGGATTTTTTTAACCGCCAGGAGAGACGATCAGGCAGGGGTTGCATCAGACACCCCCGCCTAACTCATACCGAAGGAGGTAAAGATGGATCGGTTCCCAACGCTGCCCACAGAAAAAAAATAAAAGGGTCAAGAGAATCTGCTTCTCTTGTTAACAGCTCCTTTTGTTGTCAACATCCCAGTGGCCCACTTGCGGTGGAGAACGCGGGTAATTAAAAGAAAGCGGCGTGCTGTGGTGAAGCTTGGGAGCGTTTGACGGCGTCTTGGAGCGCGTGGAACGGCCGCGACCGTCTCTCCCACGTGGACCTCAGCCATTCTCGATTCCGAGGTTTTAGTTGCAGCCATGCAATCCCCCGAATCGCACGAGGACTGAAGCCATTCATCCCTCCCCAAGGGGACGAGCCCAGTCTATCCTGAGACAGGTGCTTCCAAAAATACTTATCCCCGAGTCAAGTCCTGATGGATCTAAAAGAGGGCACGGAAAGCCGAAACGAACTTCCTTTCGTCTGCAGGGGAGGCCCAGGAGATTCTCGACATTCCTCTAATTCAGGCACGCCCGTCTGCGTCCTTACACATTTCCTTCCTGGCTCTCTGAGCTAAGCTGCTGGCAAATTTATCCTCTAGCGCCATCTGATGGTGCGCCGGGCTGTGACGAGCCTCCCCGACGCTGGGCTCGGTTCTGCGCAGGCTGCCTCCTCTCGGAGGGCCCGGCTTGCATTAGCATAATCCCCATGGCTAAGGGCGAGGACGTCACGGAATGTATGTCTGCGGAGCCGCCGCCCCCCTCCTTCACGCCGAGAGGAAGTGACGTCATCGGGCTCCTTTTCATTCCGCCTCGAAGTCGAGCTCTCAACTTCAAAGACAAACAGCGTCTCCCTCTCGCTCCACCCAGAAGCACTGCGGTCATCAGCCCGGCACTCCTGATAGATTCCTTCTTTTCTTCAGAGCACAGAGTGAGTGGAGGGAGGGGTGGGGGTGGTGGTGGTGGTGGTGGTGGCTCTTGGTAAAATAAAGGCAGTTTAACAATTCTCCCAGGCCCCCTCAGATGTCTTGCTGACACTTCAAATGGGCCTCTTTCATCTCCTCCTGCCGTACCTATCCTCCATCACCCCCCCCCCACTTAATCCAGCACTTGTGAAGAACTTCCTCCCATCATTGGCTCCGTCGCTGCTGTGCTGTGGCCCCTTATCTCAGGAGCTGAGAAGAGTGCAAACGACTCCCGGCTTTCAGAATCACCCGCTCCCCTGGAGGACGGGTTTCAGCTCAGCATCACGTTCATTAGGCCCGCCCGCATCCTGAGAAACGCAGAGCTCTTAACGCCATTAATCTGTCAGCGCCGAACTGTCGTCGTGTGCAGAGTGCGCGATACCAAAATCTTTTTGAGGGGGAGGTGATCGAGTTTAGCGCCAAGGCCAACAGTGCAGTAATCACACTGTGCTTTATGAGACAGCCTCGCTGAAAATAGGAATCACAGTCTTATTTTACCATCCAGATCTTCACCAGAGGATGATCAAGAGGCCTTAATTGCTGTGTGCAGTTATGGTGTCAGGACCTCACGCGCATGGACTGGTGGCAGAATCTCACGCGCGCGGACTGGTGGCAGAATCTCACGCGCGCGGACTGGTGGCAGGGCATCTCTTGGGTGGCCTCACTAGACTTTGTACTTCTAGAATGGGGTCACCATTACATGCATCCAGATTCAAAGGTCAAAGGAGGGGCGGCAACGCAAAATTAAGATGAAGCAAAGTGTAGTGAAGTTTATTGAAGCGAATGCAACAGATGGGAACGGCAGAGAGCAGTGTGGACAGAGATGGAAGGAGATCATATGTAACCAGCAAGGTCCCCACAGTACTGTTGAAATCCCAAACCCTGTAACTGATATTCTGAGCCTATTCAACACTAAGTGGTTGGCCTGTTCAACTTGTTTTGATCAGTTCTGCGAATGCTAGCAGGCTCAGAGGTCAACAAGTACATCCTTTTAAATCCGAAGTGAAAGCGCCGTTTTGAAAGGGGCCCGTGGGATGACCCGGTGCCTGCAGAAGCGTGTGGAGGACAGACGTAAACACACCTTGCTTGGTGGCAGAGGACAACGTGTCTTTTCATCCAGCCACCGCAGTGGCTCAGCGTGGTGGACGGGTCACGCGCGGAACCTGGGGCTGCGTGAGACAGGAGACCTGCTGCCCCGCGAGTCCCACTCATCTGCCCGGCAGGAAACATACGAGAGCCTGCCAGCGTCATCTGTGTTCCTGCAGGTCCCCCTGGTGGCTAGCTCCAGCAGTGACGGCCCGGTCAGACGGCCGCTCTCGGCACCGGCCATCTGTTTAAAGCGCTGACCAGTGCATGCTCCAACAGACCATAGCACGGAGTCCACTGTGATAAGAAATGGACCTTTGTATTCGGTTATGACTGCTGCATCTAGTCACTGATGTCATCAAAAAACAAATGGCTTATAATAAAGCTGATTCACTTAACTGTGACAAATCATTACGGGACGGAGAATCTTGCGTCAAATTATTGCATCGGGTGCTGAAAGGCTGCCACACACCTCCCTGCACAGCACAACCATGTGTCTTAACACGCAAAGAGGCTACACACACAAGCACTGGGGCCTGAGAATCAGTTGGCAAACTGTACATCACCACCATCAACTTCCTTCCTTGATGTCTGTCCATTTATCAGCCCCCCCCCCACGCCACAGGCCATCAAACACCCCCCCATGCATACGTAAGAACCCAGTAAGGGAGAGTCTGCCGGGAGAGGGACGCATTAAGACACACATCACTGTCTCGGCCTTTCGATCGCGTCTGTTGTCAAGTTTCGAGACAAATTAAAACCTCGGCGGATTAAAATGTTAAACACTGCTCCCCGACCACTTTACACATTCAGTCAGTATTGGCATGTCTTCACCTCACTTTCCGCTCCCGCGCGGAGCTCCGGGACTTCCAGGGCGCCGCCGGCTCGGCCCATGGGCCGCAAGGATCCTCCGCCTCGGCCGAGCGGGGACTTCCAGTGCCAGCCATGATCTCTCAATTTGCATCCCCTAGACCTTCACCAGCAAGTCTCATCATGGTTCGTGCGCTACGTTCATATACGACATTATTGCCTCTGCGAATTCAACTCGCTAGAAAACACAGTCTCACCTCTCCACTCCCACCACGGGAGTGAAAGCTGCTCTGGATAAACAACGACAATTCTGGGGGAGAAAGAGGGCCATAAGCAACACGGAGCATTTTGAAACACGAGACACGAGGCCTGACGTTCGTATTGCTATTCTTACATACGCAGACGCACACACACACACATGCACGCACAAGCTTCTTCTCCTTCTTGTCCACACATGCTTATGCAGTACACCAGGTAGGAAAGGTTTCCATCAAGTGCGGTTGGGAGTGGTGAGGGATTCAGGTCGCAGATGAACATTCGGTACCGCATCGGTCTCAGTCAGGCTGCCGCGCTGGCCACTAGGGGGAGCCCCTCGGAGCACCTTCTTGCGGAGGCAGTAGTCATCCGTTCGGATAGCGTGACCAGCCGGTCGGAGGCGACGGCGGGCAGTGATGACACGGAGGCTGGCTGGCACAAACGCGCACACAGACAAAGAAAGATACTTTTTAACCAGCATCCCTGCGCCTAGCGACAGGGGCGGGTTGGCCCGGGCCCGCGTGTTCACTGCCAAACACACTTCGCTGTCAGGCTTCGGGATTCGTTCAGTCTATCAAGCACTTCCAGCCCTCCTGGTCTTTAATCCCGAGAACCTAGCTGGAGGGATTAACGGCAATGAGTGCACAAAGGCCCAGGATCCAGCATCCAGCATCCAGCATCCTGAATTCAGCATCCTGCATCCTGCATCCAGCATCCTGCATCCTGCATCCAACATCCTGCATCCTGCATCCAGCATTCAGCATTCAGCATTCAGCATCCTGCATCCTGCATCCTGCATCCAGCATCCAGCATCCAGCTTCTGCCCGCTGCCCTGGTCCACGCGGCCGGCTGCTGGTCTCAGCCGCCTGGATCCAGAGGAAGAGGTCATCAGGTAATCGCGAGTCCCGACGCTTCTCGCGGTGACCACAGCCTCGTGCACGCGCTTTCCGCTCTGCGACACGAACCTCTTCGCTTTAAGGGCGGATCAAATCGGTCGTCGCAGATCCTCTTGATTTTCTCGCGAAGTTGTGGAGCAGAACAGGGACTTTTATTTTTTGGATTTCATTTCTTTTATTTATTTATTTTTTTGTTGCCTGCTGGAATACAGGCATCGCCCCCGTGACCCCACCTCTATTAATGAACACATGTTTATGAGTGATGTTATTGCAAATAGCTCAGACGGGGAAAGCTGTGCTGTTAACATGCTTAACCTCTCGCCGTGCTCCGGAATACCAATTGTCCCCGCGTTCCGCAGCACACCATTAACATCTTGACATGCCTTCCGCTTCAAGTCGGCAAGCAGTAATTTCGCCGCGTTTTACGGTTCCATCCGTGCCGCGTGACTCACCTGGAACGCTATGCAAATCGCAGGAAGGAAGGGGGCCTTTGATGGTGTCCATACCCTGCGTGCCTGCGTTGCAATCAGCTGCCTCTTCTGGAGACCAGCAGACCCTGCGTGTTGGGGCCGACCTCTGTAGTCCAGCCCCTCACCTAACCCTAACCCCTAACCCTAACCCTAACCCCTAACCCTAACCCTAACCCTGCAGGTGTGGGTTGCACCAAAGGTCACAGGTTTGGCTCCCCAGGAACGCAGCCATCCTGATAAATGTGCAAGTTGCTCTAGATAAGATCGTCTGCCAAATGCTGCAAGTGTCAAAAACTCAAAACGCGGGGGACTAAAGAGGGGGGTGGGGAGGAGGCAGTCCCCCCCCCCCCAGCCAAACAAAGGCTCCCCCACCGCCCCCCCCCCCCCTCTAACAACCGCACTGCACGGAGGCGTCTAGGACGCCTTGTTGCTGAATCTCAGGCTCGATCACATGGAGCAGAATGTTTTCCTTTTTAATTAATCGACTTGTTGACGGCAGATGGAGTGGAATGTTTTGAAGGCACAGTGCAGATGCTATTCACACCCCACGAATCCCATGGATCATGAAACACTGACAGTTTCCCATCACAAATAACTGGATTATTACACTGCGCACATGAAAATGTTCGACTGAAAGCTGAGCTGGGAAGCGGAGTGCTCTCCAAACTGCACAAAGCCCGCAGCTTTGTGCACAAACATACACACATCTGCTTCGCTTTTGCCATCCATAGCTGTCTGAACTGTACGTAATACCGCATCACTGATTAAGCTGCCAATCCGAAGCTCTTGGAGTCCTTAAAAGCCAATACAAATATCACAAACAAACATTTGTATGCCAGTTAGCAAAAACACTGCACAAGTCCTCAGTGGAGGCACTCAGGACACCAAGCACTCTCTACCTACTTTATTAACATTCATGGCTCTCAAAGAAGATAAAGGAATATGCAGCGACCAAGCCCCCTTCTCTCTCTCTCTCTCTCTCTCTCTCGCCCTCCTTCACTACGTCATTCTGTCATTCTGTCTCTTTCTCAGACTCGGTGAGGACAAAGGAGAGCCCAGTCTAAAAGTGATCACTACGGGCCAGGAGATGGCAGTGATAACAAAGAAACAGCATCTCTCCCCTGCTAGCCGGCACCTCCTCACAGCTCCCAGTCGATTCATATGGCATAATGAGAAAACGCCCTGTGTTTGTTCAGCAGCACTGCCTTCGAATGAAATAACTGACGGTTGTTTAACCACCTTTATCACCAAAAATGACACATTAAAATTTCACACCCGGAGCGCGCCGCTCTCATTAACATAGCAGACGGCGGCTCGTCCGAGGTGGGGGGGGGGCAGGATGGTGGGGGGGTGATTGGGTGGTGGCAGCCGGGAGCTCAGGACCGTTGTTTTTGGAAATGTCAAGGTTGCGCCCGAGACAATGAGAAGGCCGGCGATTCCCTTCCAAGATGGAGGAGCGTCTATAGAGAGAGAGACAGGCGGGTTTCCCCCAGGCCTCCATCGTCCTCCACTGCCTGACACCAAGTTTAAGAGTCTTTGGGTTAAACCCAATGTTTCTATTCATAAAACCAAAATTAAACATCCCTACAGATTGGCGTTGGCCACTGCCTTCAACCAATCCGGTCGCCGCCTCACAGAGCCCTCGACAGTCCTTGCTTGAACATGAATGGCTTTTGGATTCCTGTGAAAAGCACTGCGTGTGCATCCCACTGCAGGTGTTGTCAGGGTTTGTCTGCACCTCTGGGGTATGTCTCAGAAGCACGGGCAGCGTCAACCCACAGAGCCTATCGCCAGCCATCTTTAACCGTACAGCATCCAGCCACATCAGAACACGTACCCGCCCGTCAGCCGCGCCCGTGATATGCATCGTGATGTATGGGGGTTATTTTCCCCGCTAATCTAAAAAAACGAAGCCGCCCCTTTATCTGGAAACCCGCTGTGCTGCTCCACAGGGACACCAGTCACAGGAGAGATAAAAAAAAAAGACACCTGTGCTGGGACAAACAGCTTTCCCAGAAAAGACGCAGGAGCCCGACAGTGGAGACCGTCTCAGCACACATACGGCAGAAGCTTGAGGACTCATGACTCGATTAACCAGCCCTGGAAATCCGGCCATGGAAATCTCTTGCCCGGCCTAATTAGTTCGCTTCGCGTAGACTACAAAAAAAAAAAAAAAAAGACAGCCATAGACTGCGCTTCCAGTTCGACGTGTTTGCGTCCATAATCGAGTCTCGGGTTTCACGCGGGTTCGAATTCGGATCCGAAGGAGCGGCGGAGGAGAGACGCTGGTGTTAGCAAAAGCTGTTAGACGAACAGCTGCATGGCTCCGACATGTACCGAGCAACACAGGACTGCAGCAGACCTTCATGTGTTAACGAGGGTTAGACATTTCCGTGAGACTAGTCCTCTCGCCTCACCCACACGCTTCTGAGCTGCCCTCCAAAGCAGCTTATACACCATACTATCTGTTACCGAGAGTGGGTGTCAAACAAAAGACAAAACTGCAGCCATTTTCAAACAGAAAATCCTACAATTTCAACATGTCAACAACAGTCGACAATTTGACCCGGTGCTGAAGCGTCGGAACGTGAGCTGGGTGCTGTGCGATGGTGCCGATGTTCCTGTCGTCATGGCGACATTCAAACCTCCGAGGCTGGTCTCCCGGTCACGGGACCGCGCCATTTCTGATCCGCAGGCGGGTAGTTGGGACCCAGATAGAGGGTCAGAAGACAGTGGCCTGCGTCCAAGGGCGCTGGGCCTCAACCCCATCAGCGACACCTCCAGCCAGACGCCGCCATGCCTGAGGCGCTGCAGCCGGCGCACCGCACCCACATCCCCACCACCACCACCACCCAACACCACCCACCCCTCTTCTCCATCACACATACTCTCTATCAAGTAGTGAAAAATCCATAGTCCAACCTGGGTGCTGAAGGACCCGTGCGGCTGAAGCACGCTCAACGTCGGTGTCTCTCACCGTCTGTCTCACGCAACCCCTCCCCCGCCCCCCTACCCCCCCCAAGGGTGCCGCATCACAGGCGGTCGCTTCCATTACGCCGGCCTCCTTCAAAAGAGAGAAGCTTGATATGAGGGACAAAAGGCAGTGGAGCTTGACTGAAGTCACCGATGTGTTCCAGGAGTATTCGGCAGCGGCCATATGCTTTGTTGTTGTTTGTTTTCCTCCACTGACCTACTTTGCAATTTGCAGCCTCATTAAATATTGTATTGGTCGGAATTAACGAGATGTCAGAGAGTGGAGATAGTGCCCAAAACCCATCAGAGAAAAGAAATTGCATAAACACTCTCACTCAGCCTTTAAGATGCACACATGCGTGCACACACACACACACACACACACACAAACAAACGCACACGCACATGGACAAGCGCACACATTCACCCACACGGTCTCTCTTCCTTGAGATAGTGAGTGGGTTGCTTCACTGTGTCACTCTTTCCCGGTCTCTCTAAGGTGTCAGCTCTTTGACTCTCCAGTGAAAGATTAGCCTTCGCTTCCCTCCGCACGGCCATCAGCCTCCCTGCACGAACACTACATGGCCCTATCTTCAGCGATCGCGCCACGATCTGTATAATTCCCTCACCTCATCGCCCGGCCTGCTCGGTGATCTTGTATAAACACGGTGCTGCAAAAAAAAAAACACTCCTCAATCGGGAGTAGCGTGCACACGTAGCCGCGATAATGGCGGAAACCTCCGCCTTCGTACTCGTAACTTTTGCCGTCCTTGAGACGAACGAGACAGCGTGTCCGTGCGAGGTGGATGTGCCCCCCGGGCTAAGCCCTGCGCCCGTGTCCTTCCGTTCAGGGCGCTTTGAGTTGAAGCTGCAGCTTTTAAAATTAGCCGCAATATGTGACAAGAAATGAGCCAGGAGACCTCGTAAGAAACACTGCTCTCATTTTCAGCAGGCTGGACGCAAAAAGCGCACATTTACACCTTTTCAGTTTACCCGTGTCTGCGCGGACAGAAGTGCACAAGCCCCCAGGTTCCTGGCCGGATGAATACTAAACCCGTTCACCCGTTCACTCAAAATAGGAACTCTGAAATAATACTTCATTAAGGAATCAATTCTGCTCCTCTGAACATTGGAAATATTCGATGATATTCAAATCGTCTTTGCAATGAGAGGGCTCATCAGAATGTTATCCAAGCAGCTTAATTTGTCTGCATTCTGACAACTTAAAGCTTTGATGATTACGGGCAGAGGGAGAACATGAGAGAGGACGAGGGGGGGGGGGGGGGATTGAGGGAGAGAAAGAGAGAAGGAGAGAGAGAACCGAGATAAAGAGGATATTTTTGCCATCCAAAACAAATTTAGCACCTTGTGAAAAATGTTTCTGCTCTAACCACTGATCCGTATTTACATCAGACTGGTTGACTGAAACAGAATTTTGATAAATCACCAACAGTTGTGTTTAGACTAATCGGCTACATTTATCAAACTTGCAAAGATTCATTATTCTCTCATTTATCATTGTGAGATGAAGCGTGATTATAATCAGAATTTCTCGTCACCCAGTAGCTCAAAAAAAGAATAATAACTTGAACAAGAATTAGTGCATTTTGATGGTGAACAATTTATTAATTAGGCCTATATTAAGTACAATTAATATAGCACTGTGCTGCGTTGACAAGAACATGGCCGAGTCACTGAGGTGACCATAGCATTTCACCTCATCCTGTTCATCAGGATCAAAAAGCCAAAACCATATAGCCTTTTGCCCTGACTGCATATACTTCGCAAAACTGCTTAGCATAAAACCTTCACAGCTTTAGGTCAAAGCAGAATAGTGAAAGACCTTATGAGAAGCTGTGTTGAATTGTTTTGCCTGATTACCTAGATTAAAATAGATTAAAAGAAGGAGACACTATACGCAAGATTGACCGCTCTGTGTTTGCATAATTTGGCCGAGGTAGACGGTTCAGGTTCCGGATGGTCAAGGTTCTTCCCTGGATTTTTTCCCCTCCCCCAAGCACCTGGATTTGCTAATTACCTCAAGCCAGCAGGTAAAATTAATCAGCAACATAACCTGGGTTATACAGGGCCAAGGCAAGGCCGGGCCCTCTGTTTCCCGACTCCGAACTCGTCTTTGACGGTTTGAACATCACGAGGCGTTCTGCGCTTGATTTCTGCACCGTGACTGGAGTTCTCCCCTCCCGAGAGAGGGCAGGCTTTCATCTCCAGCTATTTCAGCGCTACGTTTGGATGAGGGGAAGCTCTCCCTGACTCGCGAGCACACCTCGTGCAGGCTTCCTCCTGTGCAGACAAAACTATTCACGCAGTACGTGTCATCGGGGGAAGCCTAGCGATGCACTGGCGCCTTCGGGAACTACTGTGCACCATGTTGCATTTAGTGCACCACAGACGGGCAAACACCTTTATTCAGCACACTGGGATGACAGAGTTCAGGCTGATGGGGCAGAAGAACCACAACAAACCCCTGCAGACAAGAGTTACTGGTAATATCACTCAGTCCATTCTTAGCACTTGTCCACACCTCACTACAGTTACAGATGCACTAAACAGACCACTCAGCACTATTTGAATAATGCATTAACTTATTGAGCCGTATGGTATGTCATCACACTGCCACACTATGGCATGATTTTAATATATATACATATTTATATGTATGTATATTTAAAGCTCCTGCCAATGCACTGAACCTTTGCTCCAAGTGAACACAAAACACCAAAATGGAGACTTCCCAGGCAGCTTCGCAGACAGATCATTTCGTCTGCTGATATTTACAAATGACAACGTCATTTCACTCTAAAATTATACGACAATGACAAACAAACAAGTGTAAGGGTGTGATTAGAAAGTAGATAACGTCCTAATCTCCTTCTGCTTCTCTCCCGAGCGGTTTGGCCGGTGGGGGAGTGAGGGAGGGGGGGGGGGGTAGTATAATGTTTTCACGGCTCTCGGTCTCTGTGTAAAATCCTGTTGAAGTGGAGAGAAGCGAAGCGCCTCTGAGCACATCCGGCCCGCTGAGATTTGTCTAGCAGCGAGACGGACCCCAGACGCCATCTGACGCCGCGGGAAACGCATGGGCCTTCAGCGTGCGGAGCCGCTTAAAACCCGCGTGCCCAGCTGCACGGCAACCCGCCTCTCGCTTTCCTATTAGCATCGTCGCTGGCTTTAAGGTCATGTTTATTCAACCGAACCCTTCGCTTTCACTTCTCTGTCCTTCTCTCTCTTTCTTTATTTTTTATTTTTTTCCCACTTTCTTTTACCCGTGGGCTGAGCATCCTTAGGGATTAGCCTTCAACGCCCTGAAACGTTCTTTGTTTCTCGAGCTGCATATTCTCACGACGAGGTAACGAGTCAACAGGGGGGATCTTCAGCTGCGTTTCGCTTTCTTTATCTCTGGTCCGGTGATGTAATGTCCTTCGTGTGATTAAATATGCAGATACAATTTTAAAAAGCAGGAGTGTGAACGGCTGCCTGCACGGGGGGGGGGGGGGGGTGGGGTGGGGCCACAAGGAGGCCATAGCCATGTAAATGAGAGACATGAAATCAAAGGAAGGCAGCATATTTGGGCTGTACAGTAGCCGGGCCAGAGGATTTGATGTATGCTGTGACTTTTGACTGTGTGCGCCTCGTACGACCGACCGCTGCCTGCAGCTATTTTTTAAGACACAATGGTCGAAGAGCTTTAATTATTTTTGGCCTTGAACAGCTAATATACTTTTAATTGCTTGCCATTCCCAAAGGCCGATTTATCTCCCTGACGTCTTTCTAGTGAAGTGTTCATAATTTTGCCGAGGTTAAGTGAACAGACTTTCCTCCTAAAACCCCCATTTTAAAACACAAGCAGTAATGAGAAGTATTGCATGGCCCCAATGCCCAGGCCTGCTTTTAATAGTAGCTAAATGCTAAAAGCCAAATCCCTGGTAATACAGCAAAAACCCTCAGAAGGTCACCAATTGTCCCATGCAGTTACATTATGTGGTGTATTTTTAAATAAATAAGTACAATTAAAACATAATTGTTACAAAAAGAGTTTTCTTTGCTCCAGGCAAAGAATAGGCTGCGATTTAAAAGTGTTTTAGCTGTGTACTGATTAAAAACCTCATTAAAAATCTCAAAAACAAACACAATACCGATAGACCCTTTGTAGCAAAATTTATGAATCACCTCCTACGGTGTTTGTTTAACTGGGTTTAAGGTGTCGGTTTAACACTGTATGCGTGTTGGTTAGCTCAACACCGGTGACTACTGCGTTCCCTTCTGCACAGATACTGTAATAGATTAGATATAAAGCATTATATTACCTTCCAGTGCATACAGTGTGCAATAAAGTAAAAGATGAATTCTTAGGATTGCACAGTCTTCCCATACAGGAGCTCCTGGCACTACGGACTGTTTCTCCTGTGTCCAATCTAAATCTATTCAATTTATGCGGAATCAATACAGCAAGCCTGCTGTGAAAAATGTTTAGATAAGAATCAACATAGCAGTATGGAAATCTTTTCAGAGCAAACAAAAAAAAAAAAAAGAGTTACCACTCTCTTTTCACTGTCTGATTCCCTCTACCTAGCCGGCCCAACACATTTAAACTGCTCGTGCTTTTCTAGTTTAAGAATTAAAATCAACAGCCGAGAAAAGAATATATTCTGAAAACAGGGACAGAAAGGCTGTAATGTCATTGAACACGTACAATAACTCTGCAATCGTTTGACTTGGTCTTTGCTAGGCATTTTCTGAATCATTTTTTGAAGGCATTTGTGCTTATGAATGTCTGAAAAGGGAGCCCATAGTGTCCTTCAAATAACATAATACTAAATTGGATCTGCAGTAGAACTTGAAAAATAGAAGCAATAATGGTTAAATCCCCACAGCATTTCGACGGCTCTGCTACCAAGACTGCTCCTCAGTTCTCATATTCATCCTTTCTGTTCAGCCGAGACCATTTCAAAAAAAAGGAAAGAAAAAAAAAAAATATCGCACCGGAAGCCATTTACACATCCCACTCTCAGACAGAAAAGCGGTGGAACCGAAATTGGCGACACTCATCAGTTTGGAAGGCACATCTTGATGTAGGACAATGACTGCAGTGAGCATTGAGCCTTTATCTCTCGGGAGAGTTGGGGGAGACTTCCTGTTCCTCTGACTGAAGTGCAATCGACTTAGGA
This sequence comes from Brachyhypopomus occidentalis, assembly GCA_020368025.1. NCBI lineage: Eukaryota > Metazoa > Chordata > Actinopteri > Gymnotiformes > Hypopomidae > Brachyhypopomus > Brachyhypopomus occidentalis. The sequence goes on from JAGXOD010000050.1 coordinate 1,262,413, forward strand.
GTTTGTTCTCAAGATTAGAGTGTGATTACACCAGGGAGCTATGTCATCATGCACACACACACACACACACACACACACACACACACACACAAGTGGGGAAAAAAAAAACCCAAACGTGTGTTTTAATTCATTGTCAACTCGTTATTGTCCAAATTCAGGGAGACCATCCTCAATCTAAAGGAAGGAACGTTCCAGAGGTTTTGGACAAAGAGGTGCAGGTTTGTGAATGATCAGTGGTTAAACAATCCTCACCACAGCCCATGTACTTACACTGTCTGCACAGATTGCACTGGTTCAAAACAGTGAAGTTGTTTCCATGTTGTGTTGGTGCAGTGCCAATGTGTCTGACAAGCCACATTTCCAGAGTTATGTTCCAGATCAGTGCAAGAGGCTATGGCTGGTTTCTAAATAGCTGGCATATTCAGCGATTAACATATCTCAATTATAGAAAGAATTACCGAACAAATGCGTATTCTAATTAAGCATGTTTATCTCCCGACAAGCAAATGTTATTCCCTCCCCCCCCCCACCCCCCACCGCCCCCCCAACCACCACCACCCGATACCACCCCCAGCTCAGAGAAGGCTCCTCCAAGCTCTCTTATCTGCATAGATACACGCTCAGGCATGTACACAACAGTGGCAGACAGACTCGACAGACAAATGGAATATTAAGAAATAAATAAATTAATAACAACTTTAGACAGAAAGCAGCGGACGCAAATGGCTCCGTTACATCCGCTCCTTCAAAGCTGGCAAAAATCGAATGCATTCCACCGAGAGTTCTGGCATGTGGACTAAGGCAGTACAATGGAAATTCTGCAAACCCCAGTAATTAAAGCTGATAATTTCATTAAGGACAACAATTAATGAGGCTGTAAGCTGCACCCAAATGTGTGACGGCGATAAGAATTCAGAGTGTATATTTCAGCCTCACATGGTCAAGAAAATCACGTGATCAAATCTAATCGCAGCACTATTCTTCCTAGAGCACTGCAGCTACCAAAGCATGCAATCAATTTTCAAAAGCAGGTCTTCCCTGCAGAACGTGATACCCGTCTCGTATCCATACAGGAAGGTGTCACGACTGAATTTTGTTGTATTTGTTTGTTGAAATTTTTGTAATAGTTTTTTCCATTCCGTGAAAGTTTACCCAGGCCTAATATGTTCAAAAACGGAGCAGATTCTTCATCATGGTACAACCTGTAGTCTTAAAAACTACAGTCCTGTCATAGACTTGGAAAGTCACTGCAAATAAGATGACGTGAATATAATTCATGTCCGGGGCGTCTGGCTACCTTAAACATTTCACACATCACCGCTCACCACCAACAGCCCTTGTAATGTGTGTGCACAGTCTCGACTCCTCCTTCGCCCTGGAGGTATATGGAGTGGCATGGCTAAAGGGAGCCACGCAGAGCGGGCGTCCGCCAGGCGTCGCGACCCGCGCTTTTGCCATCGCCTCCCCGAGTGAACCATGCCCCTCAAGAAAATGGCCATTTATCAGAAACAAATGAGATGTCAGAGGTCGGGGCGGGCACACAGGCCCGGCATCCTCCCCGGCTCCGCCATTTGTCACACCAAATGAGCAGAACAGCAGGAAGGAAAAGTGAAGGCAACGAGGACGGCCCCTCCAATTAGCCGACTGACGGGCCGCCACGCCGGTGGCCGTAGGCGGGCCTGACCACGGCGGACCCGGACGGGACGGACGGGCCAGGGACAACACTGCAGATGAAGGTGACCGAACAAGTGAAGTAATAAGAATCAAATTAGCAAATAAAAGCATGAAGAGCATCAGCAGGTTAATGTTTCATTTATGATATGTGACATAGCGCAGTTAGTTTTGATGCAAGATAAGGTGTTTAAAAACGATAGATTTTTCTTTGGTCTATGAGGATGTAACATTTTTGGGTCCGTCATAATTATGCGTAACGGTGCAGCAAATGACCTTGAAAACGACCTTGAAAAACTACAAAACGAGAAGTGACCAGAACAGAGCTGTGACATGACCAGACTGTTTGGAAACGTAATCCGACGGTAAATTGTTTAAGGGAGTCGCATTTCAACGCACGGAGAACACTGGCGCGGCAGAAGGGGCTTGATTGGGCTCATAATTATCTAGAAAACTCCGTGCCGCAAATTGGCAGGGCAGTCTCAGACGTCCTTGAGACGGAACGCAGCAGAGATGGTGAGGAAGCGTGTAGCTGAAAGACGGAAGACCAGCAGCGCCTCTGATGTGGGGCTCCGGGACAGCTTTCATATTTTGGACAACATTTTTTGTTGTCGTTTCGTTTTTCGAAAATCCCAAGTAGCCTTGCGCTTTGTGTTGCGCTTAAGACAACGTGTGATGTAGACATGGACACCAAGCCACAGTCGCAGCACTACAATTTCACTTCTATGAAAACACTACAAAAACTGTGGCAGGAGCCCAGACAGGAACACGGCCGACTGTGGGCAAAACAGACTTTATCATTTGTACTCATTTGCACACACACACACACACACAGAAACCAACTCCCAGCCAAAGTTGGAACGTTAAGCTGCAAAGAAAACCAAAATGTGGATTCAGGATTCAGACCTCGCGGCCATAACGAGAGAGGAGCAGCGCGATCACGCCGTCCACATGCGACGACGACGCACGCGTGACGCTTTGCCCACGCGCCTGCTCTCTCCATCTCGCACGCAAGCGCACGCCGCCTGTTACCATCGTTGGGGGGGGGGGCAGGATTTCCTTGGGTATGAATGTCAAAGAGTCGATGTATACAAACAAGTCAGGGAAATCGACGGCACACATCGCGTTCGAGGGACATTAACATTCACTCCGTCTAAGGCAGCGCTTTTGAAGGGAAGGCTGTGGGCCCTCAGAGAGGAGAGGAGGGCGGGGCCGTCCGTTAACTCCCACCATGGACAACATTATTAATCTCAATTTACAAACCCGGTAAATGAGCACCGAGCTGAGACGAGAGGAGCCGATACAGTGGCAGAGCCCTTCCCGCCGGGGTGGGTCCGCGTTGGCGCGTCTGTAGCCGACACGCTCACAGCGATGCATCACCGTGACAGTAGACTGTTGACAGTGACCTTTCATGGAGCTGGCCAAAAAAAAGTTAGCTGTCAGAAGGTTGCCATTACCCCCAAAATGCATCCTGCGGAAGGAAATTGATTTTCGCTTCGTGCTGGCCAGGTAGTTTACCGAGGGCAATTAGGAGGCGTTTTCTCTGCCGTGGAGCCGGGTGCCAGCGCACGACCAAAATAGCTGCAGGAGACGCCGGGGCGGCTTTGGCGTTTCCAGAATCAGACCGGCGCCTTTTTGAAACGCGTAATTGGTGAAGGACGCGGTGGATTTCGGCAACAGCTGAAAATACAGCAACGGCAGCTGCCAAAAGTTGCGCGTGCTGAACAGGGGCGTGGCTGGTCTCACAAGAGAGGAACCCACCACGAGGGGGAAGCTGGTGAGGAAGATGCAATTAAGGCTCCCCTTAGAGGCGGGGAGCACCGCTAGCTCCGTGCGCTAGCTCCACAGCTTCATTAACTGTGCACCGGAGAATGGATCTGTTGCAGCCACCGTCCAGCCCGCGAGAGGCCGAGCCACTTTCAAACGTAAAAAGACGAGACAATACGTCAACGTGCGAGTAAACCGTGCAGGAGGAAGAAGGAACTCACCAGTCAGCGCTTGTTCCTGATGTACTGTTACATTCTGTTTCTGTGAAAATTACACAGTACATACATAATGACAACACCACCCCCCCCCCAAAAAAAAAAAAAAAAAAAAAGATAATGTGTTTTCTGATCTATCTGCCTCGAGGCGAGAGAGTGAGGAAGAGAGAGAGAGGAAGAGAGAGAGAGAGAGAGAGAGGGGGGTTTTATGCTATATCTCCTGTTGGGATGATCACCACTATCTCCCAGAAGCAGTGTGGTTGTGTTTACATTGCCATGTGGTGCTTTATGTGTTGTATTGCGCATATTGATATTCGGCACCAACACAGCCCTCGGAGTTGTCACAGGTTGCGTAACATTCATTCTGGCTGATGCATTGCCAGTTCTGTCTGGCGAAGGGCCCCATCGCCTGTGGCAAAATAAGCATCAAAAACTCGCCGCGCAAGCTAAACCAAAAGAGATTTAGTAACAACCTCTGTGGTCAACATGGACAAAGATGAAGCCGCCCCCCCCCACCATCAAAAGAAGAGGATTTAGAAAACATCAGACCAAAAACCTATGAGTAAAGAGAGTCTTTCCTCAAAGTGTTTACCAGCTGTCCTCTGCCAAGCCACCTAGGTTTGAAGGACACAACTGAATTCACTTGAGGAGAGGGACATGAAAAAAAAAAAAACACAACCCTAATGAGAAAAACCGACGGTGGAAAGAGGGCTAGAGAGCAGAGAAGCAGGGGAACCTAGAGGAACCCAGGTTCACGTCAAGCCACTGGGCAATAAAGCAGACAAGTTTCTTGTCAGCAGATGGGATGAGGTCTGGTGGGACTGCAGATGAAAGATGATAGTGGAATTGCTGAGTGTGTTTGAGATGTTAGGTAATATCCCCCTGATATCAGCTATGATTCGCCACAGCCAGAACAGTCAAGCAAAAAATAAATAAATAAAAAAATAACGTCTACTGATAACACTAGGGGAGCCACCATCTGCTCCTCAGCAAAGCTCTCTTAGATACCCGAACTGCAGAACTGCAGCAGCTGCCTATAAAATCCTTGGCCGTCCCCGCGACGGTCACTGCCGAGACCTCGCAGTGCCCGGAGCCCCGAGCCCTTGTCAGTCACAGCAGAACAGTCGGCTGTTCGAAGGCGCCTCCGAGGCTCGGCTTTAACAAACGGCAAACGCATGCTGGCTTTCAGAACATCATCTGCATAATACCTCATAATCCCGCGAGCCGGAGGCAGCCAAACCCGACGGCGGCCGAACCCCGGAGCTGCAGGAGGAGTTTAATCTGAGGTCAGGATGCTGTCTTAACGCCGTTTACAGCACATGCACGGATCCCGATTTAGTGCTGGGTCGGAGCCAAAGGTGGAGGGCAATGCGATTATGAATGTATCCGGGTATCATTGGGGATGATGAGATACTAATCGCTCTATTTTTTGGGCCTTCCGAGAGCATGATGAGCAGCGGAATGGCAGTGCAGGACAGACTCTCTGCTTTTCTTGGCAGAAGCTGAACGTTCATTTTATTTGATTTATCTCACTACTGGCAGGAGTCGAAAAATATCTAAAAGGCAATTGATTACACAAAAAACATGGCTTGGTTGTTTTTTTTTTTTTTGTTATACATTTGGATAGAAGCCACATGTCTGAAAATAAACTTTTCCTATTATTTATTTACTTGTTTCTCAAGCGTGTGCAGATTTGGACAGCGATGCTGGCGAGGGAAAGACACATCGGGGTTCGCTTCTACAGGCTACAGAAAGGCCTTTTTGTTTTATAGATTTCAGGTTACAATGGTTTTCGTCCCCCCCCCCAATACAATGGAATGATGGCAAGCCGCAAACATCTGGGAATCCTGAAAAGATGGCACCACTTTCTACAAGATTAAATAGGCCACATTTAATAACATTTTACTGGAGGAGACTAATGTTTCCTTTCAAGCACATTAGCATTTTGATAACCGGCTGACGACTTTTCTTCCATTTGCGATAAGGAGGGGAGGCGCGGCGGCCGAGACGGCGTGAAATAATTGGCACCCAGCGTGTGAAAAGTCAGCATTTAAAGAAAAATGGGGGGGAGGGGAGGGGTAACTCAGGTGGTTAAAATCCAAGGAGTGCTGATTGTAGAGTTCAGCACACTAAAGAGCAGCCTGATCCCACCCCTTAGAGCTCTTTCTCTCCCCTGAATAGGAAGAGCCTACACTAATTATGTAAAAAAACACACACACACACACACAAAAGGCATGTGTCAGCATTATGACTGGCTTCTGCCGTGGGTCCGACTCCGAGAATGTAAGGACCGATTTCACATGCGGCTCCTTACAATTGTGAACCAGGGGCTCCTGCCTGAATATCAAATATAACATCTCCGAAGGCTGCCATATGAGATCTCCATGACGAGCAGGCGTATAAAATGAAAACGACAGCAGAGTAGCCATAGTCTATTACCGTCAAAACTAAATAAAGAAATAAAGGCTCGTGTCCTTTACGTTGTTAAAGTGGGAAAGCTGGGGGAGGGGTAAAAGGTAAGGCTATGAGTCATCTGACCTATGAGTAAGGCCTTCTATAGGACAGCATGCTGAACCCCGCGGCGTCTGCAGAGGGGTGCGGGGCGTGATGCGGAGCGGTGGGGTTCGGTGGGGGGTGGCGGGGGTGTGTGGGGGGCGTGGACGGCAGAGCCGTGCTGGGTGCGACAGCCTCAAATTATCGCCGCGCCAATCACCTGCGGCCTCCTGCGGCCTGGCGAGCGAAGATGGGCACCTCGCACGGGGCACCAACCCTCCCGTGGGGGGAGAGGGGCGAGAGAGACGGCACCGCTGCAGCGCTGCCCCCGTGGATCTCCGCCACCCACGGCCGCTAATGAATTTATGTGCAATCAGGGCGCTAATTGATGCCGAAACTAATGAAGCCGCCGGTACTGCTCTGCAGAGCTGAGGTACTTGTGGGACGATGATGGTACATGAGAGGCATCTCGGTGGGTTTTTCTAGAATGAATATCAAGCCCAACGTCATTTGGGCCGAGACCAACTACAAAAGAAGCCCCTCTATCCTCTCTCTCTCGTTAGCAAATATGAAGCAAATGCAAAAAGAATCTGGGAGGGAATGCACATAACTCTAAACGCATCCCCGTTACATGCCACTTGGATCAACAGCCATAAAAATGAATACCCATTTTAAATGGCAACGCAACAGAATTAAAAATAGCATCTTTGCACTTTAGCGTCTCTACTGATGGCACCGTTACGCGATTCACTGCAGATCGCAAGGAAGTCTTAAATAAGCTCTGGTTTTCCCCTTCAAAAGAAAGCCTCCTGTCCTTAGCTGTACTTGGGTCCCCCCCCCGGGACTGCTCAGTGGTTGATTAGCGGGGGTGCCAGATATGCCCACAGCAGGGCAGCGTGGCCACAAATAGCTTCCTTGATTCCCAGCGGCACAAGCCACAGCGTTCGTATCCAGCTAGATCCACAGGTGTGGGTAATTCCTTCTTGATCGGGTACAGAAACGTTGCCGTGCTATCCATGTTTCTAGTTTCAATTAAAACAGAAAATGTCAGCCTAAAGAACTGTGGCAATGTGTGATTTTTAGCAGATACCCAGGGCAGTGGGGGGGGGGGTGCGGGCAGGTGGTGTTGAGAAAAGGCTGTAAGTGCTAAACACTAGTGGCTTGAGCAAATGCAATCCATGACCAATTAAGATTTGGTAAACATGTGTTTATTAGTGTAAACAGTACTGGGATTAAAAACAGATTATCCTGAAATCCTTTGCCATGAGGGCTCAGATGTGCCATTACATTCCGGTGAATTCATTCTCCCTTGATTGCACAAGGCTATTAATGTTCCTCTCAACTACTCTATCTGCATGGTTGCTACAAGCACCAATACCGATTCCAGCGATGAGATTGGAACACCTTAATAACCCAGGACGACGAACAACCACCACAAATGCACCATTTTCCCTCTCAAAAACGAAGCCATAGTTTGCCCTTCAGGATTACACAATAAATCAACTGCTTATCGTCCAGCTCTGGATTTCTCGGCTGCCACATTACAATAATGAGATCCATCATGTCGACGCTCTCAAACCTACATCACACAGTGCTTGGAAATTACACAAATTTTGCAATCAAATTGCAGACTGTATTCCCCATGACCCTCCCTGGACCAGGTCTGAAACAAAGGCACATTTAAATTACACTCTTTCCTACAGCCATTTTTTTTTTTTAGCAGAGTCCCTCTCTGTCTCCAAATGAACCCTTGGACTCCAGTGACAAAATCACCAAGCAATTAGTGTGTGAACGTTTATCTAAGCCCACTGATTATTAAAACCAAACTTATTAGGCACACTGTCATTGTGGCACACACAAAACTTGACAAAATCCCCTCCGAAAAATGAAAAAAGCCAGTTACTTAGGTGTCATGTATAAATATGGCTCTCTGCACAATTAATCCCCATCAAGAGTGTCAGAATCTGCCCTTATCTACTCGTGACATGCTGAACTCTGTCTCATCACCACCCCTTCCTGGCACATATAATCCTAGTGCGATGAAATAACCTACAATTTCAAGTAATTGCTGCCCTAAATATTGAGTCAATGAGTGAAATGGGCACCATTAGTGCGTTCTGTGCAGAATTTTAGGGTGCAGAATGACACAATATGGTTTTCCTGGGTTTTATTTATTTATTTTTTTATGTGGGCTGTACAAGAATCTGATTGGATAGGCCCCAAAAGTGCTATTATAATATTCATCAGATTCTTATTGATATTAAAATTAGGTGGCAGAACATGAAGGGCTTTCAGTTTCATAGAGCTAAAGAAATCTGACATTACAATTTTGCAATGCTAGTTAAGCAGGTTCAGTCATTGATGAAATTCTTATACAACTTGATTCATTCCACAGTGACAAATACTCTATATTGAGACATATGAATGTCAAGCCAATAAGCCATAAAATAATCAGACAAGGGAAAAGAATAACTAGAAGATCAGAGAATTATGTGCACCGCGTCCTTTAAACCTGAAAGTTGAGATGAATTTCCTTTACACATCAAAGTCAAATCTAAAAGTCAAATCCACCAGTCATTACTATTCTATGGCTAGTATCTTATTCTATATCTTCGAAGATGGCCAATATCAAGTTCAAAAGCCTGTGTTTACAAAACAACACTCATGAGTTTCTTAGCTACGCGCTCGGTGAGAATTCATGCTCACACATGCTGATGAATATGTATCATCAGCTTCATATGAAATATTAGCAACGCTTCAGATTGGGGCCAGGACACAGAAAGCTGTGTGCTTGTAAGCTAACTGCATGACGATGATGATACTCTTGTTTTTTTTTTTTTACCACTTTCTCCTTTGCAAACACACTTCATTGATTTGTAGCTGAATTCAAGTGGTCACCCTCCACAGTGATTTAGCTCCTGCTGAAACATTTAACGCCACCTGGCCTGTGCATACAAATCTTGATTCTTGTTGTAGGATTGTCCTGTAAAATTGTCCTGTAAAAGTTCGAGAGTGTACCGAACTGGAATGGGGGGAATCACCTCCAGGCTTTCGCACATACTGCAATACAAGGAATCTTAGCATATTTTCTGCTATTGCCATGGTGATGTAGGCTGAGTTTGTTGTAAAGCCCCAATGGCATTTTGAAAGGGCATCACTGGGCTCAGCTGTTTTTTTGTTTGTTTGTGTTTTGTTTTGTTGTTTTGTTTTTGGTGGGGGGGTAGGGAGCTGTTAGAAACATTTACCCATTGGTTTATGGATGGAAGAACTAGCTGTTGTTTATTAGGCAGCCATGTCAGAAAACATGACCCTGACAGCACTGCTCTACGCTCCTTTTTAGCCTCGGCTACCGACATTTTTGTTTTGAGAGGGAGGTTCTGCCCCACTGCTAAACCACACTGAGGGTACAGAACTTGGAGCCAGACTTCATATTGCTGACAGGTTGGACCTTCTTAAGCTGCTTGGTTCTGACGTGTAATAGAGGAACCGCTGTAGGGAGACGTCAGTGTGTAAAGTGTGAAATAAATGGGCAAAATTGTCAGGTCCAATAGTTGGTTAAACGGTTTATAAACTTTATGGGCTATGACTAAAATAGCACAATATCTATTATTTCAGGACATTATAAATTGGCTTCATTGAAAGGTCTTTGTATTCCCTCCATGCAGTACCTGTATTTTTATACAGCAGAAAAGATTTGTTGGAGCAATTAAAACCTCCACATTAGCATTTTTCAGTGCAAATGGGACAACTTGAGTTGAGTTGGGGTTAAGCGCACTGTAAGCAGAAACGTTATTAGTGGATTTAAAATAAATCTGGAACTGATACAATACATCAGGACTTGAAATGGCCTTCACTACATTTCACGAAGCCACAATCACATCTTGCAGTTCTTAAAGGGAAGATCTGAAACATTATGTGCTAGGGTTCAATATGTAAAAACAAACATAAAAACACGTAAAACATTTGCCCATCTAAATGGGTGTAAAATCATGCAAGAGAAAAGCCCCAAAAATTCATGGTGTGTAATCAACCTCTGTAGGTAAAGTCCATAAGCACAGGAGACGGACTTCAATCAATCCATTCTACCACAAAGGGTTAACATCAGACACCTGCATATCCCATCCCTGCCCTTCCATTAAACTCATCAGTGATGAATAAACATTTAGCACTTATTTGCATCAATCTAACTTCAATGAACACTGTAGGTGTTATTCCACGTATGCCCATGTTAAACATTGCAAGTGTTCATCTAATACTGCAGGTGTTAACCTAATGCTGTAGGTGTTAACCTAATACTGTAGGTGTTAATTCACCTCTGCTGGGTTAATTCAACACTGCACATTTTAATTCACCACTATGGGTGTTAATTCAACACTGATAGGCTACTTTAAAAAAAACATAGATATTTAAATGTAGTTTTTAAAGCCAGCAGGATTTGTTGCTTGATTGTCCTTTACAAAACCTCGATGAGACCTCTGTTCTTTTTTCTCTACATAAAAGCAATAGAGTTCACCCTACAATGTGCTGCTGGTCTTGACCTTAGAGATCTCCTCTCAAAGAGTTTAGTTCCAGCTATAATCTGACACATTACATCTAGCTAATCGATACCTTCAGCGGACCATTAATGGGAGGACCAGGTTTATTACATTATGGTTGGAGCTAAACTCTGCTGGGAGGCCGTTCAGCAGCAAGACGACTGCCGTCGTTTACACTGCAGGCACTCCCTGGGAAGAATGGCGCTGTGAGTGAAGCAGTTCACTCAGAATGGCATCCTTTGTGTGGAGTGCTGTTCAATGTTGTAGACTGCTGTTGTTGTTGTTTACTGCTGTTGTTGTTGTTTACTGGAGGCACGTTCAGGAATCCTCAGGACTCCTCCTGGCTTTAAAAACACAGCACCCTTTTTTGTAAATACAATCTGCATTCCTTCCAATAACCGGCCACTTAGGGTCTGGTGGTACCCACATGCGGCGCCGTTAGCAGAGACCATTTCCTTAAGTTAAGGAGAAGATCCCAATCAAAATAATGTTTGGTGACTAAAATACATGGTGGTGAAAACTGGTCACGCTTAATTGTCCTAATAGCAGAAGGGGGAAAAGCCCCCTTAGATATTAGCTACATCAGCAAATCTCATTATGTATGGACGACAGAGGAAGGTGTGTCTCATCAAAATATGTAAATGACAACATTCGCTTCCAAGCCTCAATTTAGGCATGAATGTACCTTGAAATGTGCATGGTATGCTTACTGGGAGTGACTGAAACCCCCACAATGCACCATGGCACACCAAAGACGTCGAACATGGATGGCGCGGGGCTGACGGGGCGTTTTCCTACCTGCCTCCCCTTCTTCGCTGGGCATCATCTCTCTAACGCACATCAGGCCAACAGTCTAAGGAAGGTATATAAACCTGCTCAACCTTCGGAAACTTTTTCTTACAATTCACTTCATCTCTCTGACCGGGCCTGTCAAAGTTACAGTAATGCACCTTGGGTCTGATCTGTTAATATTTTGATTCCCACTTCTGTAAAATGTTGCTACACTAACATTTTCCAGGAAAGGTAAGAGATTCCTATGGTATTCAAAATATACAACACAAGGTAAAAACATTTCTTAAAATTGAAGCCTTATGTGTTTAGTCGTATGTGTGAAGATTAATCGGTTAAAGTTTATTCTAATCATAACTCGAAAGATACAGCCCGATGCCCAAAAGCATCTTTTAAAGCCCATTTTCAAATAATCCGCTCTCCAGTTGCTGGATGAAATAGCATTAGTTTTCCAGCCTCGCACCATCATCTTGCACCATGTTTGACATTCCAACTTCTTATAAATAATTTTTCACCATCATATATTTGAAACAATAGCAGATAACTTAAGTGGTGGTTGATTTTCTTGCCTTTTTTAATCTAGAAGGAACAGTATTTCAGCTGTGATAATTGCATTTGTTTCATTACTAGTGTGTCTTTCATTGCAAAACTGAACATAATTACTTTCCTATCTGAACACCCGCGTGAAAACAAAGCAATGCAGTGCTGTCTTTGTCAGAGAACTCGGCTAATATGTTCAGATCTCCAGATATCCTACGTAAAAACTCCAATGGTGGCCAAATGTGATGTCGAACTTCCAGTTACATTCATTGCCAGTGATTAAATGCCGAAAATAAAGTGTCAAATCCGCCGAAAGCCCATGTATTCAAACGTACCAGTGACATGTAATACAATCAATTCCGGAGCATCGTGCCTTCCTCTTTCATCATTAACGACAACACATGCGGGGAAAAATAACTTTCGGGTAGATAGTGAGATTTTAACGATTTGTACATTTCGCCTGAAAATGTCAATAATTACCAAACATATGGCATGAAATATGGACAATTCAGCGGCTCCGCTAAAAGCATGCCTCTACCGATTTGTGACAGCGAACCGAGCACATGCCATGCAAACAGGAGCACCTGCCTCCGTGAAGTCTGAGAACGCCACTTCCAATCCATTCCAAAAATTACATTCCTTAACGGACAAGCCTCCACAGGCGTGCATTACAATGCAAATAACAACCAAGCTGTTGGCGTGTTAACACTAACCTCTGATGTTGCAAAAAAGGTTCAAGCGATAGGCGAAAGAGAAGAAAACGTGTCGGTTGAAGATTTAACGACGGCACACTGAAAACATCCCACAGTCGCGTTCAAATTCATCCTCTAACGAAAGCGCTCGTGTCTTTCTCCCCTGCCTGTGTGTCTTACCTGAAGGGCATCTCCCACGACTGCAATTAGCTGCCAAGATTTCATTGTGGTCGGGCAGCGGAAAAGCGAGGAAAAGTGCCTCCTGTTCCTCGCGGAGGTAAACCGATTGCGCGCGGAGAGAAGCAAGAGCAGGCAAGAGAGACAGCGCGAGTGGTAGTCGGTGGACTGTATCCACGTGCTGCCAATGTAAATGACCGCATCTGTCACTCCATGAGCCTGTCCAGTTCCGGTGCCATCGTCACCCCCGTATTTTCACTCAAGCGCCCACCTTGGACTCCGACTTTGCCACAAAGGTACGATGCACGCGACTAATACTCACGGTCAACAGCAAATGAGCGATATTTAAATACATAAAGTGCGTTCTTAAATACGTACAGTGCGAGTTATCCAAAATTATCTATATTATTAATTCTAGAAGTTGTCGCTCTTGCAAGGCGGAACAATTATTGACTTTTAGTTGCTTAAACTCGTGTTTTTTAGAAGTGCACCGCACCCTCCTCTGTAAATAATGCTGCTGTTGATATTCTCCGACGCACTAGTGTCCCAGTGTCTCTTTATTCATGTATGCAAACCAGATGCATTTAAATAGCGGATATATAAATTAATATTCAAATACAGAGAAACCTGCATAGGCATGAGTAATCCACTATTAAAAACAGTAAACCTACTTAACATACATACATTATTAGTAGCCTCCTTCTAAACTAATCCTGCGCACTGCTGTAGCAGGGTATGGGGTGCCTTATCAGTCTCTCTGCTTTGAGGGCTCCCTGACTGCACCTGCGTGCCGTGCTGAAATGCAGTGTCCGTGGTCCACCGTCCCGTGTCACGCCTCTTAGCAATCACAACTGAGGAGATTAGCGCGGGGCCTCGCGCGGACACACGCCGCCCGCCGATGCGGGGTTGAGAACTCGAAAGGTTTTAGTTGACAGCAAGGTCCTTGACACCTGACATCCGCATGACAGAACCCCCACATCCCCCCACCACCACCACCTTCCCCCCGACACACACGCACACACATCCCTCCGTTTTTATTTCAAGGAACGGCAGGCTTGCGTAGATCAGTGCGATAGCAGTCACCACCGCAAAAATCCTGGTGACAGTCTACATAAATTGGGCTAACGGCTGCCGCACCAGGCCCTGGCGGTAAAGGACTTGTCATCGGTGACCTCTATGTAACTACATCCGTGCTGGTTTGAAGTGCCGTGAGACATGGCGTTTAATATGTATTCCATCCTGGGGTGACATTCCAATTTCTTAGCGCAGTTCAGTGTTTATTAGGGTGTTTTTATGCGCGTGGTGTTTAAATTAAGGCTGTCCTCTTCAACATTGCACCTCATTCCTAATTCCGCGGGGTCACTGGGAATATAAAATAATCCGCACAGGTCTGGCTCCAAAAATGACAAGCAAAGCCAGCAATACACCTCACGTTTGGCACAAGTCATATAAGACGTATCATATAAAGTAACTCCCATACATGTATCTGGAATACTAACTCCATATTTATATGCAGATTTTCACTCCAGATTTACTGAAGGAACGTCTTTCGTGGCAATACAAAGACATATGCTTGAGCTGTCCGTTAGGCACGCTCCCTATGGGTCGCTGTTCCCCCTCATGACGCATTACAAAATAGGACACCCCTTAGGGGGCTGAGTGTTTGCATACGGCACCTCATGGTGTAAATGGGAGCAGAGGAACAGGAAGGGGACACGCAAAGATGACACATACAGTGGATTAGAGATCCCACCCTGGGAACATGTATTTATGAGCCTCTAACGCAATATCCGTAATGGGTTACCATTCATTCGGGTCTCCGCGGTTACACCCCTGTACGTTTACCCAGATTAAAGTTGGCATCATGCCACGTGCTTCTTCGGCGTCGTCTCCGTGCCAGACCGCTCGCTAATGGGATTATTGCTTTCCCATCTTTTATGAACAGAAAAGGCCACGGCGTCTTCCAAGGGCCTCGTTTCCATTGGCGTCTTCCAAGGGCCTCGTTTCCACGGCGTCTTCCAAGGGCCTCGTTTCTATTGGCGTCTTCCAAGGGCCTCGTTTCCACGGCGTCTTCCAAGGGCCTCGTTTCCATTGGCGTCTTCCAAGGGCCTCGTTTCCACGGCGTCTTCCAAGGGCCTCGTTTCCATTGGCGTCTTCCAAGGGCCTCGTTTCCACGGCGTCTTCCAAGGGCCTCGTTTCACTGCAGTTTTCCCATTTCCGTATTCCCGTCATTCTCTTAATCGGCTTCCCGTGCACGCGATCCCACACTTTGACTGACAATTGCATCCCAGGACTCTCGCGTGCACTCGCGGGCTTCGCGGCGCCCCGGCGGAAACAAAGGCGCGAGCGTCTCGCACGTGCTGCATCTTGCGTCGGAGGAGTCAAGGGCAATTGGCGCGATAAGCTGATAGAATCTGGATTTTAAAAGAGCATCAGAAGCCTTTTTTCTAAATGGACATTATTGAATATGCCGTTGCTAATACAATCCTGATAAGGCTGCATTAAATGTGGCTGCGCGCCGTGCAGGGGACACCTCAGAGCTCAGGCTTCCCTCCCTCCTGCCTGCTTTGTGTAATTTGTTCTTATTATGAACGACGGCTTCACTGCCTTAGTGCTCTGCCGCAAAGAATCGGCTAAGTGACAGCTCGGGTGGTAAGGCGAGGCGAGACAACCCTGCAGTCCCTACAGCCCTACAGTCAAGGTGATCAGGCCGGTGATGTACAGTGGTCTGTGTCTGCTGAACACACTCGCAGGACTCTTCTCCCTGCTGGGAGCTCGGCGGGCAGTCCGTTACACTCTTTTATTGACTGTGAAGCAGTTTAAATCTGTGGCTTTTATTTATCCAGTGTGCCCATAATTACTTCCTCCGCCCGAAACAGGAAATGCTGTTGAATGGCCAAATTGACCCGATAGCGATAGCAACCTAGGCCGCCCTTTCTGTCTCTCTGGTGGTCTGTCTATGGCTTTCCAACTCACAGTCAAAAATGGGTCAGTGGAGTGATTATAGGGAACGAGGAAACTCGATACATATTCAAATATGAACAGCAATGCGATTCTGAAATATCGTAACAGGTCATTATCTTAGTATAATCTCATCAGGTTTTTGGTTATTGCGCTCGTTTATTACTCGTCCGTCTTCCTCTGTTCTGGGTGCAGCTGATGGTTTTGTTTGCTGAGTGCGATGTTTGGGCACTCGGCTTTAGCCTAGCATGGCTGTGTAGCATGCCTCGCCTTCACTGCCTTAATTGACAGCGATGGCTAATGGAAGTGATTTTCTGCATGCAAAATTTCGTCTCGTAGCTGATCCATGAAAAAACGTACAAGTTAAACAGTTTACCCCCCCCTCCTCCTTCAATTGCTTACTGTAGGTTAGACGAAACTGTGCGGTGCTGAGATTGGAATATGCGGTGGATGGACGCTTACCTAATTGGACCGATTCTCGAAGGTCCAAGTTAATGAAGCGATGGGGGTCGCCGTGGCGGAGAGCACAGTTTTTTCGCCTTGCAGCCGAGCTGCTCGCGCTAGTGTAATTTTGCTAAAACATGTGGGTGATATGGAGTGGGGATCTCAGGCGTGGTGTGTAATCAGCACTCCTGGTGATTTGATGCTGCATTTTTCACGACTGGCGTGCACGAGGACTCCTGCGCGCTGGAAGACAGGGACCCACTGGATGAGGAGCGCAGGCAGATAAACGTAGAGCGTCAGATCTGACTGCGTCGGACCTGACCCCGCCTCCGACCTGACCCCGCCTCCGACCTGACCCCGCCTCCAACCTAACCCCATCCCATTCCTGTTCCATCTACCTTCACCAAATCCAGCATTCATTAATGCAGACTGTACATGTAGACCCTACAAAGCTTTGTCTGCCAAAATGGTGCCATGCAGTGCACTAACACTCATAACTTTGTAACCAAATCGATACAGCAGTCATAGCTGTGTCTCCCACGCTTGCCCACCAGCTCATCTCCAGCAGTTTCATACATCTTTCCCATGTATCTAATTAAAAATGCCACAGGCAACCCTATAGAACGCTGTGCACATTATTGATTGATGGGAGATTTGCCGATCTCCAAGCTGCCATGTTGTGGGCGTTACTGGCTCATTAGGGCCGTGTAGAGCAGCCACTTCCTACTGAACCATGCAGTCAGATTAGCAAAATGGCCTTTGTGTCTGTGGCCAGAGAGAGAGAGAGAGAGAGAGAGAGATGGATGGATGAATGGAATAGCAGAGATGGAGACAGAGAGGACACGGGAGAAAGTATAGAGGGAGGGAGTAAAGAGAAAGACAGAGAGAGTGATAGAGCAGGAGAGAAGGTGAGAGAGCACCGTGGGTGGGTCTGGGGTCAGGCGCCAGGTCATCTAGGAGGGTCGCCGGCTTCTTCTCCTGCCCAGGCTCATGTAGCTGTACGGACGCCTTTGTCTTCTTGCTTCTCCTCCAGCCTTCGCCGCTCCGTCCCCTGGTCCCAATCCATCCGCCCCGAGCACTCATTACCTGCCACAGAGTTTATTACCCTTTTACTAGAACGGATCAGCCCTGCTCCGATAACCTGCATTAGGACGAGACATCGGTTAAGGCTGTGAACTGTGGTGCGGAGGGGACCGGGGGGAGAAGCCCAGGAGATTCCGCAGGAGAGCGGATGTTTTTAACACCCCGTGCAGCGATGTGGCGAACACATCTCCTCCTCCAGCCATTATCAATGCAGCTGCTGAAAGTGTTAAAGCAACTTCAATAATGCACTCTTCAATTATGCATGTAGTATGTTATACAAACTCCCATCATAAACAACCTTCATGAAATATTAAGCCAGCTTCCTCCACGTCTTTTCTCGGTCGCCCCATTGACTGGAGACGCCCGCGCTGGAGCAGCAGACACACAGCAGCATTTCACATCAGGTACGTGCGAATCCATACGTGTAACACAGGAAGAAAATAACATAGGGGGAAAGGGGGGGGGGGCACTGCTAAATGTTTGCTTCAAAATTCATAAAGCGCATTACTGAGTGAGATGGAGCGTGAAAGGATTCCATCCAATGAACACACACACACACACACGCTATACTGGCTCAGAGCACACACGGCCCTGGCTGCTGTTTCACTCCCTCATTTAATTGCACGTTTCCATGGTTACTGCCACACTGGAAGAAAAAAAAAGGACAACAAACAAAAACCACCAGAACAATAAGCAATAAAACTATAAATATGATCTCTAAAAACTGGGTCCTGCTGCCAAAATAGGGCAGGCTGAGAGATTGAGCAAGAATATATCAGCACTATATTTATTTCCGCACCTTCACAATTGGAAAAAAAAAAAAAAAAAAAAAAATGTGAGTCATCGGAAAATGAAAGTCAAAGGCTTGTGGTCTCCGAGAGAGAGAGAAAACTTTGCTTAGTCACCTAGGAGACTAGTTGTATTTTTAGTCGTGCAGCCTCTGGTGTTGTGCAAACGTATTTCTCCCATTGTAATAGATCTCTGGTTTGGTGAGCGTTCTGCGGGTGAAGGTAATTTCAGACGCAGCGCGGGTGGAGGGGTTCGGGGAGGGCCGCGCGGTGCGGGAATGCGGCGGGAGGCCCTGACCTCACCCTGCACACGGCCCACTGCTTCAGACCTTTCCACTTAACTGATGCAATTCAGTGCGGAACAGGCAACCTGCCTGCAACATGCTTCCTTTTTACACGTTGCGCTGAACCACTTGAAACCCATTTCAATACTTCCCAAGTGCTGTGGAAGTGTTCACTTTATGTGTGCATGTGTGTATATGTGTGTGTGTGTGTGTGTGTGTGTGTGTGTATATATATATATATATATATATATATATATATATATATATATATATATATATATATATATATATATATATAGATAGATAGATAGATAGATAGATAGATAGATGTCGCACTCACTGGCCACCCACCTTTTTCACCTTTTTGTAGGTAGACTTGTTCAAATGCTCATTAATGCAAATATCTAATCGGCCAATCATGCGCATGGCACCAAGCAACTCGATGCATTTAGCATTGCATGGTCAGGATGACCTGCTGAAGTTCAAACTGAGCATCAGAACGGGGAAGAGAGGTGATTTAAGTGACTCTGAACACGAAATGGTTGTTGGTGCCAGACGGGCTGGTCTGAGTATTTCAGAAACTGCTGATCTATTGGGATTTTCACATACAACCATCTCTAGGGCTTACAGAGAATGGTCTGAAAAAGAGAAAATTTCCAGTGAGCAGCAGTTCTCTGGGCAAAAATGCCTTGTGGATGCCACAGGTCAGAGAAGAATAGCCAGACTGGTTTGAGCTGATAGAAGAGCAACGGTAACTATAAGAACAGTAGACTCTAATAATGCAGAAGAGCATCTCTGAATGCACAACACGTCAGACCTTGGAGCAGATGGGTTCCAGCAGCAGAAGACCACACCGGGTGCCACTCCTGTCAGCTCAGAACAGGAAACTGAGGCTGCCATTCACACAGGCTCACAAAAATTGGACAATAGAAGATTGGGAAAATGTTTCTTGGTCTGATGAGTCTTGATTTCAGCTGTAACATTCAGATTGTAGGGTCAGAACTTGGCATAAACAAAATGAAAGCATGGATCCATTTTGGCATGTACAGGTGGTTCAGTCTGGTGGTGGTAGTGCAATGGTGTGGGGGATATTTTCTACTTTGATGGCTGCTCCCAGCAGGATAACGGACCATGTCACGAAGCTCAAGGCATCTCAATCTCCTCAAATCTCAAGTTCCTTGAACATGATGAGTTCATTATACTCAGATGGCTTCCATAGTCACCAGAGCACCTTTGGGATGTGAACAGGAGATTCGTATCATGGGTGTTCAGCCAACAAATTTCTGAGGAATGTTTCCATCAAGGACCTTGTTGAATCTATGCCATGAAGAATTAAGGCTGAAGGATAAATGAGGTCCAACCCAGTACTAGCAACGTGTACCTAAAAAGTAGGTAAGCCAGTAGGAGTGTGTGTGTGTATGTGTGTGTGTGTGTGTATATATATGTTTAAATGTATATTATATTCTTTTATATTCTAAGTTGTAGTGGGACACACAAACTCTACAGAGTAACAGAATATTTTGAGGTCCACTTGAGCAAGCAAAGTGCATACAAGGAGAAACCAGTTTATATGAAAAGAGAATATATATGTACACACACACACATATGTACTGTATATGTACATATACATACATACATGCATGTATATACATTTGGCAAGTCAGATGGCAGAAAGTGGCGGTCTGGATCCCATGCTGACATGCGGTGCCCATAGAGGGCTTCAGCCCTCCTAGCAGAATGTCCCAGACATTAACCACGTCACTGCGATGCCATCTGCCACTTACCTAGTCACATTCCACAAGGGCACATGCTCGTGCACAAGGGCACACGCTCGTGCACAAGGGCACACGCTCGTGCACAAGGACACATGCTCGTGCACAAGGACACACGCTCGTGCACAAGGGCACACGTTTGTGCACAAGGACACACGCTCATGCACATGAAACATGTCACATTACAACGAGAAATGCAAAAGCAATTCCCCTTCAGTGATGCACATGCCTGGTCAAGACATCATTTTCATGACATGTTTTCATGGCATATTTCTTTGGTCCACAAGCTGAAAGGTTTCTCTAAAATACTAGCATGTTATAATACTAGCATGTTAGTTTTATCTTCTTGGACAATATAAGCAAACAATATCAGAATATCATGAATATAGTACACTATGAACATAGTATACAGAGCACTGGTATTTATGCTAAAGACCTTTAGTGAAATTCTATACTGCAAGAAAACCTACCAAATTGCGTGTGAAAAGAAGAGGGGAGGGGGCCGATTCACTCTCAGAAGGGTTAAGAGGCAGGCAAACACTCCTCTCGGGTGAAACGAGAAAGGTAAACTGCAGATCTGGGAGAAGAGCCGCCTCACAATGCTGCAGCAAGGTCAAACCTGGAGTCTCTAACTCAATAATCTGTTGGCTGAGATATAATCAGAGAGAGACAAGTAGTTGTTAGGGGTCCCAGTGCACGGAGAGAATGAGTCAATCCATCTAGTGACAGTACAATTCCACAAGCCCCCGATCAGCCTCTTTGCCCAGCCCAGATGACAGGCACCTCCTCGTGATTGGCCGTTGAGCAAGATAGGTCGCCAGAGAGGTCACAGAGTGCAATAAACACATGTGGAGAAATAACAGCAATAAACTATTTTTGAGATGGACTTTCTTGTAAAGTTGCACTAGACTTTAAAAAGAGGAACGCTCTGTAGTGTCTCCCTCGCGATCACATCTGAACTATAAGGATAATAATATTTGGCTCAGTGCACCTGTGAAAAGGAAAGACGCACTGTTTTGTTTGCTCATCCTCTCTGACCTGCTGAGCAACAGACCGCCAACCCCTCCGTCTCAAAACGCTGATCCTAATCACCGAGCTAGAGATTCCAATATTTCAACGGTTCCTTCTTCTGATGAATTTTATATTTAGAGTGTGTCATGTGGCGCTTTCCTGGATGTGACAATCAGTGTGGGATGCAAAAAGTGCAAGATGCACATTCCAGCGCTGCGGAGAGTATAATCCACTGAACCCCCCCCCAAACCCTTCTGTGAAGAGTACAATCCCCTGACCCTGACCAACCCCCCCCCCCCCCCACCCCCCAAACCCTTCTGTGAAGAGTACAATCCCCTGGCCATACACTCCCCCCCCCCCCTCAAACCACTCTGCACCTCATCTTCCAGAACGTTCCCTCCCCAGTGCTCAGCTGCATTGTCCTCCACACGCCCCGTGCTGCTGTTTGCCCTGATCAAGGTGACTCTCTTCTACATATGCAGTGTCGCCAGGCCATCATCGCGGAGGCCATCTTGCCGTATGGCTCCTGACGCACACACACAATAAGTGCGACCACCATGGCCGCCGAGGAAGGCCAGCTTTGTTGACTTGGGGCTTTAGAGGTACTTAAATCACATGGGGCGGCTTGAACGCGGGGTCTCTTGCCGGACACAATTAGCCACGGAGACGCTGCCGTGAAGGCCCGCGAGAAAAAGCAGACAGTGCCCTTCAGAGCACGTGGGGGGGTGAAGGGGGGGGTGTGGAGTGGTGGGGGTGCCTATCAGGTGTGCCTGTAGGGCTCTGATAAGGGCAGTAAAGTCAGTGTGGCAAAGAGCGCTCCATTCATCCTGGGGAGGCTCCGAGCGAGCCTTTATCACTACCTTTACTGTCCCTGCGCTCTGTCAATATTCTCCCTACGCCGCCACTGTTTGACCACATAAAACAAATGATTGGCATCAAAGGCGAGCGACAGTCAGGATGGACTGAGTCAAAGGGGCCGTGGTGCAGAAGCAGCAATGGATCTTTGTCGGGGGAAGGAGGGAGAGAGATGCGAGAAAGGGAAGTGAGAGGAAAGAGAGAGAGAGAGACAGAGAGAGAGAGAGAGATTCTTACCGGTGGAATACTGATGAGTGAGCGTGTGCTATAGCCGTGATGTCACTGCAGACTGAGGCTCCCGCAGAAGGGCTGGAAATGACAGCAGAAAGCTGACGGCCAACCCTGCCTGCCGGCTTAACTGTCTGCTGCAGCCTGCCTCTCCTGGCACATTAGCATATCAACAAAGAGGAGTTAACAAGAACTCAGGAGCTGCATGAAATGTCTTAACATCTGGGCCAAAACAGTGGCAAGGAAGTGGGGTTTCTGCTCATTTCAGTGCATCCCATAATCCCAAGGGAAACGTCTGTTTCGAAGGCGACAGTTGATGCTCACTGAGAAACAAACGCCCCAGCAAGCCGAACAATGACTCACTTTCAGTGCAGCCATTAGGCATTTCTTGGTGTACCCAGATTTAAAGGTGGCCGACAGGTGAAAGGTAAGAGCAGATCACAACATTTTAACCAAAAGATGAAGGCAGAAAAGCAATCAAAACACAAAACACATTTGTTCTTTTTGCGCACCGCAATATGTATCTCAGCAATGGGGAGAAATTAACAACATTCAAATTGGTGGGCAAAAGGCAATTGCATTTCTAACCCCCCTCCCTTCTACACTATCGCTCACACTGAAAGCTTCACACTGAAAGCTAAGAAATGTCACAGCCCTAATGGCCCTAGCAGGAACACATTAAACGACAATGTGTTTTGCACACTCCCAGTTCTGTTAGCGTACCGCCTCTCCTCTGCTAACAAACCCCCCCCCCCCACCGCCTCGGATCTGACCCCGTCTGGGGGAACCTGGGCGGGCCGCCAGCCCAGAAGAAGGCTTGGCCGCCCACCTCCGCCCGCTACGCCCGCAACACCTTGATGCCCACCTGCGCGCCTCTGTGAGTCGCCCAGCAACAGCAGGGCTCATCTCACTCGTTTTGCTGCAAGCAGTAGCGGAGAACAGCGGTGTCGGGGGAGGGGCGTGGGGGGGGTTGATGGGATGGAATGGGGGACGACGGGTGGCGGGAACGTCCATGGAAAGGGCCCTCGCGCTGGAGCTTAGCCCTGGGGGAGCCCTGGGGAGGGGAGGGGAGATGGAGGAGCAGGACAGAGCTGGTACTGGGGCTGAGGAGCTCCAGACGTAGAGGAGCTCCTACTACAACATGAGCCTCTCCGAGTCTACATGCTCCGGTGGACAGGCCAGATCCTCCTCTAGCGAACACGCACAAAACAACAAACATACAGATGAGTCTCCAACCAAGATAACGAGGCGCATGCGGACAACACGAATGGCATCTTATTATGCATGACAAACTCGAGAGCTTGGCCCAAGTTCACCCCGTTTCCACTGGATGGCAGTAGCAGTTCAATGAATGGTGAACAGATGGCTCCATAATCAATCTGGCCCTCATGGCCCACTTAGTGCAGCCTAATTTCTGTGCACAGCGCCCTGCTGCAATAGAGAACGTTCGGCCGAGAAAGCCGAAGAAGTCTTACTAGCTCCAAAAAGCTGATTATGTCTCCTGGCATTTGTGGCTACTTCCATCCGAGTTTCATATTCGCACATCTCCTACAGTCTCAGCTGGAAATCAATAAATGCATCATTTATTAGACAGCAGGATTATGATAAATAAACACAGGCATTCAATATAAAGACACTCAATGGATGTAAATGCAGAATATTAAATAAAAAAAATGCATGTGCATTGATGAATGTAATTAAGAGGCAAAGTCTAAATGATTGTTGGCAGATTAATGAAATATTTTTAAATAAACTGAGAAAAGTATTATTGGGGAAGTGCAACGTGTTCCCTACTGTGTACACACATTCCCTCAGCAGCATTGACCTTGGTGCCACTCATAAGCATGTCCAAGCATCTTCCTAGCCAGAGCCAAATACTAATTATTTTTACCACTTCCTAAATCAGTCCATCTGCTTATGTGAATGTCTTGCTGAAACTTTAAACTCGCATGCAAAACCCTTCACATGACAAAGACCACAGGAATCCCAGCCATGCAACTGGTGCTTTGCCTGGTGAAGTCACATGACATCTGAGCAATCACTGTACAGTCACTCATGCACTCACTCAGACAAACATACATGCATAAGCCAGCAGCTGCCCAGCTCAGAGGGACTCTGGGTATGTTAGCTTGGTGAACGTTATCAGGAGGAAAGGGCCCAGACTGATGTTTGGGTTAAAGACATATCACAGAGCACAGCCAGGATGGTAGGGGTTGGGAGGATGACCATCACATAGAGTTACCTATTCCGCAGAGTTACCTGTCCCATGGAGTTACCTGTACCACAGAGTTACCCTTCACACAGTTACCCCTCACACACAGTTACCCCTCACACACAGTTACCCCTCACACAGAGTTAGCTTCCGATGCCCTACTTTTGTCCACATGGCTATCTTGAAGTGGGCTGACCTATATCCTGCCAGCAGCCAGGGGCAGCCTCTCAGGCCAAGTACTGGTGAAAGGTCCAAAACAAGCCAACAACTCAAGTCTTGCGTTGCTACAATGGAGATGTTTGGATACTTGAGGCACACTCAGTGTTCCTTCTCTTATCCTTGCACAGGTCTGACCACAGGGAAACACACACACACACCCTAGTAAATCACTGCACCTTTGAGCTGCACTCAAAGACTTAACTGTGCAATCACGGGACATGAAAGAAATGAACCATTAATCCATGGGGGCGACATTTTATGCGTACAATTGGGAACTAAGCTAAGGCGTCGCACACAGGACAACCCACTGCTCTCTGGCGACACAAGTCAGAATTCACAGGCGCTCTCGTGACTCGGTGAGCTGTGTGGAGTGATTCTAAAAAAATGTAAAAAAAAAAACAGCCTCTACATCATCCAGCTTGCTTCAAGCCCAGACAGATCCCCCCCTAACACTCAAGCAGCAGAAACAGCAGGGAGCAATGTGAGTCAAAGAGAAATGCTAACGGTTTAGCAGGGGACGTGAGCGCCTCTCGGAGAAGCCAAGCACTGGATCACGCAACACAACAGCGAGTCAGTGTGATTTCAACAGAACAGCATGAAAACACGCTCAGGCAGTCTCTAAACCTGACGTCCCAGTCGACAGCAAAACAAACCGTATCTTAATCCCCCCCACCCCTCCCTCCCCGGCCGATGAAAAATCCCACTTTAAAACCACATGCACGTCGCTCTTACTGCGACCAGATGTGGAGCTGCAAAAAAGCCACGGTCTGAAAGCACTAGAAATATCTGCCTCGTCCACCTGACTTATTTTGCTAGGAGGCAGTACCAACCAATCTTACCTTCCCGCACAAATGAACATATATAAGCGAACGGCACCACAAACGGCAAGAGGGTGGTGTGTCGTGACCGCCTAGGCCAACAGCAGACCCACCAATAGTACGTCTCTAATGACCTGAGACAAGGAAAGGTTTAGCTTTCCATCCCATCCATAAGCCTATTTCACATGTTCCCTTTTCTGCAACCATCCCAAGCAGGGTAATCTGACAGGACAAAACAATTAGCTAGACGTCACGGAGCAGCTACGGCCGCCGGCCTTCAAACAGCTGATCAAAATGCTGTGGGCGGTGAGGCAATTCTCAGGGGTCGCTGCCTCTCTGAGTTCCAGACAAGCCTGACCCGCTTCAAGCAGTTAATCCGAACTCCTTCACTCAAGGAACTCGCAAGCCATTTCAAAGGCAGCATTTAAATGCCACAAACGCACGCCGTGCTTAAAAAAACCGAATGGGTGGTCATCAATCACCTAGCTAGCAGGGTGCAGGCGAGTCTACATAGGAATAGCATTTCCACCTTCGTCGCCAGCCCCTTTCCAGATCTCCGTGCCCGGCTGGCGCCGGCAGGTGGACAGGGATTAAGCCCACGGACGCTGGCGCTCAGAAATAAGCTCTGCCATCCTGCAAAGCGGTGGCGTGAAAAGCAGCTGGCCCCAGGGAAACGTTTAGCGCGCTAACAGAACACGCGAGTGCATGTAGATCGGGCCGCTGGCTCGTCGCAGGTCTCCCAAAGTGCCGTTCGGTTGGGATGGCACGTTATGGAACTTTCAAGTCACAGCTGCAATAAACAAACCAGATTTTTAAATATTCCATCTCCCAGCATTAAATCTGGGAAGTGTAGATATGAGATTATGTAGATTATGAGACTATGTGGTTATGTTCATTTTCGTTCATTTGGGCAGATGCTCGTATCAGAATCAGCACACAAAAACCATGTAAGTAGACAAAAAACAAAGTAGGAGAAGATAGAAGTGGAGTGATAGAAGGAGACGCTGACAGAATTCATAACCCAACCTAACCTTGATTCTTGCTGCCACAGAGGACATCACATGAAAGAACCAGAGGATGTAGGCCAACGGAGCATCTGAGCAGGGGATGTCGCTGGTTCCCTGTGCCAGCGCTGTGTCTCTGGTGGCCTGAGACTGGAGCTCTCTTTTAGGCACGCCGCAATGTGCTGGCGTTTCGGGCAAACTGATCTCTCGGGCACGACGCCCCCGCCGGGGTCCGCGGGTCAAACTCCTCGACCCAAACACCTCAACCTGCAGCAGCACGTCACAAAGTTGGTACTACTCCTCCATACCACCTCAAGGGAGGAAACCTGGAGATGGTTTTAAACCCCTCAAGCATATCATCTGTTTTATAGTCATAACATACTAAGAGTGCCAGTGGACAGGTTCAGATAAACCCCATTATAGCACAGCTCCTCTCATGCTGAACACAGACTGGGGGGGGGGGGGTTGTGAGAGTTTTTTTTTCTTCTTGGCACATCAAAACGCTGGCCCTGTTATCTGGGCTTCTAACCCATGAGGCATCACATGACTGAGTTATGCAACACAAATGAAACAACAAATCATCACACACTTCAAACTATTTGAAATAAACACTCCCATTTGCACGGCCCTGCCTCTCAAATGCGGCACAGAGGGAATCTGACTGAAGGTTCAGGAATCAGGCCTGGATACAGACGCATCGCATGATGGCACCTCCAGAGAACAGAGACGTGCAGCGGGAACGTTCCTCCCCAGCGTTCCTCATGAGTTCCCTTTCCTCTAACCAGACGAGCTCAACTCAGCTGTCGAGCCCTGCGCGTTGCAACAGGGAGAACCCGGCAGCGCAGTGGTCACCCGGCTTCAGTAATAGGTCATCATTTGATCCTGGGGGAAGGAATTTCTCAGAGTTAGAGGTTCGGTTTCGTGCTTTCACTGCTGAGAAAGTCAGCCAGTACAGGTAAAATGCACAGGTGAAGGTAATCGATTAGGGTTGTTTCACTGCAAGGGAAAAATAAGAATTGATCATTTCAATTCCACTTTGACCTTCTGGAAAACAAGCAAAGTCAAGTTAGCAAAATGACTAGGGCACCTATTGGGATTCCAATGGTCATATGTGTGTTATGTTGTGTTGATCTATTTGCTCAAGTGTTGCTACCTTAGATGGTAATAATTGTCCTTTATGCCCTGTTTCATAACTCAGCAAGGCAGCAGACCTAATGATTTTGAACCCAGCTGTCATACGGGCTTTTTTAAAGGGAACAGAACTGAGTGAAATGTACCTGTATGCTCATGCCCACTATGACAAATAAATCCAAATCCAAACAGTGTTTGAATGTGAAATTGGTAGTGCGGAACAAATCTGGCTGCATGTTTACCTATGGTGCCGGCTGGAAGCGGTCGCATAAACAGCTTCCCGAACCATCGAAGAGTTTTTCACTCTGCACCTGCAGAGGGATACGAGCATTTGGCACACGTACTGCGTGTCCGAGTACAAACACGCTGCATTTTCAAGCTTTTTTCAAAAGTTGGGGGGAATCTAAAGTTATCTTTAGTGACTCTTGTGTAATGTTTCCAGTTGACATTTAAACATGGAAATCTTACATGACTGTCTCCTAAGATACATATTTGGGTTTAAAATGGGGAGTGGGCCAATGTGTGAGGTGAGAACGTTCAATCAGCAGTCACAGGAAGCATCCCAAAAATGATTCGGTTTTAAAGAGATCAACTGTAACGTTTGTAAACTTACATATAATGGACTGGTTCAACTACACCAACGATTTATGGTTTATTCTGGCATGGGTTTACTCTGGCATTACCTGTTACAGTGCTATCTGTTCCTGTCTTCTCCTGTGATGTATAGAGGGAAAAAAAAACAAAAAAACAAAACATGGGGTGAAGGAACAAGCTCAGCACGTCTTCTCATCTACCGCCTCCTGAAAGCAACACCTCGGCAGTGAGCTCCCCGAGCATGCCAGTCCCTGGCAGGGAAGAAAGCCCACATACGTGGCTGGAACACCAGTCTCACTCAGATACCTGTTCATTTATAGAACACACAGTGGGGAAAGCTGTAATAAGGCACCTGAGGTTAAGAGCGTCTGAATAAAGTGACTCGGGTCCAGCAGGTCCAGACGGCAGGGTTCCCCCCACCATGGGGAAGCCCCAGTTTTGGAGCTGTGGCTGCAGGTGACACACAAAAGACTCATCGCTGGTAGCGATGTTTCTGCGGAGGCGGAAGAGAAATCCAATTATGCTCCTTGCGGTGGTCGGCTCGACCTCTACCCGGCCGGTCTGCTGAATGATAAGCAATGACAAGGCAGCGCCACCTTTGCAGGAGAGCCCTGAGCAAGCACGCAGCCTACACTAATCGACCTAACTTACCTCCAATTAACGCACGACAAAAACCCTCTCATGAGACCCCACGAACCTGTCGCCAATTAGAGCAGGCCGGCAGATGCGAAGGGCAGTGCAGGAGCCACCGTTTAAAAAATCCAGGGGCTGGTATTTCGCAGCGTTGCATGCCCCTTTCGTTACGTTTCACACAATCGCGTAACCAAGGGAACTGCCGCCGAGGTCGGCTCGCATACATCCCACACTCTGCATGCGCGGACGGGGTCATGAGGTCGATGCAGAGGCCTCATCCGATCCGTCGTCTCAGGAGGCCTGCCACTGACCCAGTTCTAAAGTATAAATTTGTTCGATTCACAGTTTCAGTGCCAAACCCAAGGGTCGAGCAGCAATGAGTCACTCACTCGGCCCGCACAATATGAAGAAAATGTTCAATGTGTGATTACATCGTTCAACACTATGATAATTAGTGATGAAAAAATGAACAGATTTTAAAGTGTGAATATTACCTAAACAGTTCCTATGTCTTCTTGCTTTAAAAGGCACACTGCAATGCTCACTGAATAAACTGAATACAGAATTTTTTTTTTCAAACACACTTTTATTGAACAAATTGAACATGAATACCCAACCAATTAAAAGAGCATTCAATTAAATTAGACGATTCAACTATAAATTGTAAGGAGGAGCGATTGAGGGGCGGACGTAAACGGAATGGAGCTACATTTATTAGTGGCAAATCCATAATCAGTGTCGGGAATACATTTAGGATTGAGACACCAGAGGCCAGAATACGACTACAAACAGTAAGTTCAATTGGAATAAACGTACAGGCTAACAGAGAGGAACCATACGGAACAGGCTACAGAGAAAGTTACAAACGCGGTACAAAGAACACTTAAATTAATATATAGCTATTAAACGTGGCAGTTTAATAGAACTCCCATTACAATGATCATGGCCAACAAGTCCACATAAGGTGCTGCTCTTTTTCACTACAAGGTCTTCATCAGTATTTTACCTCATTCTTCTGTCCTTCCTCAGTCACACGCCAACTAGCTAGATAGCCTGCAGTGTCAATCTGAGGGCCGTTATTGAGGTTTTAATGACTGACCAAATGGCGTAAATACCTCATCCAATAGGTCAAGTACTGTAAGAAACATCATTTTATGCAAGTTTTTTTTTTAATCCGTGACGTCTTTTCACAATCCTGCTTTTACCAGATCTAAGCAGACAGCCCAAAATGCATAATTTATGACTGATGAGGAACACGCCATGACTAATTCACAGCTTGCAAGATTGAAATATCTCGTTGTCTCTGACAGTCTTTCCTAAATAACGCTGCTCTTCCTGAATGAGGACTGAGGCGACAGCCTCTTATTAACAGTACAGTTCCTTACACTGCATACACTCGCCGGGTAAAAATAGCTCTCTTTCGGATTCGGTTAGTACGCTTTCACAGCTCATGAACATTACTAAAACAAAATGTCCGAGCGGGTTGCCTGGCAA
Source organism: Brachyhypopomus occidentalis (assembly GCA_020368025.1). Taxonomy (NCBI): domain Eukaryota; kingdom Metazoa; phylum Chordata; class Actinopteri; order Gymnotiformes; family Hypopomidae; genus Brachyhypopomus; species Brachyhypopomus occidentalis. The sequence goes on from JAGXOD010000050.1 coordinate 1,292,823, forward strand.
CAGAGGCTAAACGATTCAAAATTTTGAATAGTTAGAGAAAGAGTTGAGTGGGTGGAGTTAAAAAAACGAATCTCTTTGGACAGGTTTCAGTCAATAACAATTTTGATTCTAAGCCGATATACAGATAGGTGTTTTTTTTTGTTGTTTTTTTTTACAAAAAATGTAAATACACAAGGTCCACAAAACAAAAACTTTGCGGAAATTATTAGAGTTTTTTAAAGGCCTACGAAAATTCTTGTGACTCTTGGAAGAGGTCGATTTGCTGCAGTGGCAGAGCTAAACAGATTTAGTGCCTCGTAGGAGCTTTCCCTTGGAAGCAGACTTTAATCGGTAATTTAAAAATGAGAAAAAGGACTTGCTAAGGCCATTCCTATAATCCTGCTTATCATAACCCCATAACTATCACATTCTGCATATGCTGTTATAACATCCGCTAACCTTTCAAACCGAACAGCACTCGGGGGGCATTTGTCCCCTGTCAAGTCACACTAGAAAGGTCAGAGGCTCCCGCTTCAGCCTCGAGAAATGGCGGCTACTACCTTGCCAGACGCACGCTCACAAAGGAGGGGGGTCGTTATTCGCAGGGTCTTCTCGGTGAACTGGCACTGCCCGTATTCGGGGTCACGGAGGAGGGTCGTGTTTCAGCACCACTCCTGTTGACCATGCTTGCTGACGACGCACAACGGCCCTGTTTTGTACTGAGGATGAATACACACAATCACGTGAGCAGCGTGTTACAGGTTACCCCGCAAGTCTGAATATTTCAAGGCTGTAAGCACTGGACGAGGTAGCAAGTAACGCTTTTGAAAAGCGTCCTCAGACGTACAGGTGTAATGAGGTAATGGCATGATTATTTTGGACGCTTTGGCACAATTTCCAAATCTATCTCTGAATTGACATTGACAAAATAGGTTTATTCTAGTAAGAAGCTTTAACATCTAGCTGTTATTTTAAAATCTTAAATTGCGTTGAATAACAACGTGATCCGTGCATAAAAGACACTTCTTGAGAAGGCGCGAGCACCTTCAGCTCTGGACCATTTCCACCGTTGCATGCATATGTGATACACTTTCAGAAGCATGACGTCCTTCCTCGTGAAAGTCTATCAAAAATTCATGAGAAATAGGTCCTCCGTGCTGTTTACTTGGAAAAATCAATAAAAATAATCAAGGGAAAAAATCGTGAGAAATGAGGTTCCGCTGACTGCGCCTATTGACACGTCCTTTCTCAACCAAAGACAAATCTCACCCCCGAGCTCTGTGTAGGGATAAAGAGTAATTTATAATGCGACACGGGCGTATAAAAACGGCAAAGCGCCATTAGAATGAAGCTCGTTTTGAAATAGTTGGTTGAGCGGATGTTTGAAGTTATAAACATCATTAAGATGAATATTAGTCATATCTAATCATCTAATGAATTCAACGATCGGCTGTGGGTATTTTGTAGTTCTTTTTATTTTTTCAAATAAGCGCTGCAAACAGCTGTTCGTGCGAAGTTTTCCATACAGAGTTCCACACTGTTCTCTCTTTAAATAAACGACGATATTGACAGTCGTTTTTAACCTGACATTTGAAGAAGAAGGTTGACAAACCTATTTGGACCTATTTTCCCACTGAATTGTCACGGTTTTCTGATCGCCTGACCTCTAGAGGCGATGATGGATTCCTTCAATAGAACAAGAAATCTGATTAGCAGGCGACCAATGTTTATAGTCGAGGATTATGACGACGTGTGCATGTTAACGACTACACTTGGGCATTACAGGTACATTTTCACATCAAGACGAGAAATCAGTTGCTCTGTCATAATAGAATAAGGCAGGACGAAAATACTTTGATTGTTTTGTGCAAATATTGTGTATGGTTTCTGACTTGATGGTTTCTGACTCGAACTGACCACCCTGGTCAGTTCGTTTGATCTGCTGTCGGTGTTTTCTGCAACCTTTGGTAGTGAGGCGGCGGACTGATGTGTGTTCTGCGGATTGTATCCCACTGACATGACATGGTGTGGCATTCAATTAAAATGGGCAGTGATGTGTAGCTGAGAAGGCCTCTTCTCCTCTGGTCTTGTTTACACTGGGACATTATCGCACTCCATCATAACAGGCCTATAGGCAAATGGTGAGCAAATATTTCAATAAGCTGTCACAAATGTGCATATCTTATTAGAACTGCAAGAAGTTACTTGTTTTTTAGTCTATATAGCAAATATGACATTCACACTCTCTCACCCACAGACATTTTGTTAGAGCGTTCTGTTAGTACATAACAATATGCTGTCTCTCTCTCGCTCTCTCTCTTTCTCTCTCTCTCTCTCTCTCGCTCTCTCTCTTTCTCTCTCTCTCTCTCTCTCTGTCTGTCTCTCTCTGTCACACAGGTCTCTAAGTATGTCTGCGGAATATTTCACATATTTTTGCCTTCTATAACCAAAATACAATATATACTTATAATTAAAGGACCAAAAAAGCAGTAATTGACCCAATAGCTGGCCACCCCAGAGCACTGAAAACAGGAACGTGTCATGCCTAAACAATTAGCAGAGTGAAATAATCTAGGAGATATCAAATATGCAAACATGAGCAATTATTATTGTTATTATCATTATTGTTATTATTATAGGTCTACCTGTGAAGTGGTTGTCATGCACATTCTGTGTGACTCATTTCTCTCACCTGTCGCCTGGGTTATTTTCACTAAAGGCAGCATGACAAGTTGTCTAGCTAACAAAGTGGAGAAGTACAGAGAACACAGTGAGTCACAGTGACAGGATGTACAGCTACATCCGTGCCCTGAGGAAGCAGCATCGCTTAGGTGTGTGTCAGTGTTTTTTTCCCACAAGTCATTTCATTTCTGATCATGGCTGCGAGTTGTACACATTAGTGCGATAACTATTAATTCGCACATTTATTTGCCCATGTCTGTTTGTTTGGCAGATCATTACAGTATATTATACCCATAGAAGCATTTTTCCTCCCAAGCTCTTATTAAGCAGCTCCACTTTCTTATCACATCGCAGAGTCACGCTTCATCCCAACATGCATTGCTTCGTGTTTACCAAACAGGTTTCAGCTGGAGGACATTCCGTAGCATCCTCTCGCGTACACACCTCAATCTCTCTCTTCCTCCTGAGAGACACCCCCCGCCACCACCAGCCAACTCCCTCCACCCTCCACCACCCACCACCCCCACCCAACTCCCTCCACCCTCCACCCCCCACCACCCCCACATGCCCCCTACTCAAGCCTTGTGTGCTACTCATCTATCAACCTGTCTGCCTGTGCACTGGACCCAGTTAGAGTGAAATACCTTTCCACTCTCTCTCTCTGTCTCTCTCTCTCTCTCTCTCTCTCTCTTTCACCCTGCCTCATTTCTCACTCTCTCGCTCACTGTGTCTCTCTGATGCAAACACACACACACAAACACCTGCATACACACCCACACAATCTGTACCACAGTAATCAGTAGATGGCAGCAAGGAGCTACAGCGTGTTTACTCCAAGCCCCACTGGTTTATCACTGAATAATGTTGCTTTATTCATACATTGCTTTATTCATATATGTCCACAGATAATGATTTCCATTCTAGAGCAGACAGACGTAATTGAAACAGTCTGAGCATTCCGCATTTTTTATGAAGGTTTTTAATGTCAAAGGGTCTGCTAGTAAAAATTATTGGGCTGATCTTTGAAGATTAATAAATGTCTTTTTCTAATATTACTGTCAAATAAATAATACTGACAATAAATAATACAGACAATGAATAACACTGACAATAAATAATTCCTGCCAAATAGACTGAGAAACTCACAATGGCAGGTTTTTGCGTCAAATAAGACGAATGTGAAAAAGGCACGTAACCTACATTGCACTGTACGCTGAGAACCCAGTACCAGCTTTTCAGTATGCTAGTATTGCGCTGTCCTCGGGGGAGAGGAGCACAGGCGAGTTGACAGTTGCTTTGTACAACACTCCTCGTTGTTTTGTACAACACTAACTCGACTTCTCACATCTGTCACGGTTGGCTTCAGGCCACAGCGTGCTAAGTGCCTCTTGGCCGTAGCGGGCAAGCCGAGCCCACCTTCACGTGTTCGATAGATGGTGGCCTTGGTTTTCTATGAACAGAGGAATGGTTTGGCTTGCCTCAGCTCCTCGCCGCGGATCTGTCTTGTTGGAGAATGATAAAATGTAGCCATTAAACAGTGGGCTGTGGAAGGTTAATAATTGTGTGTGGGTTTTTTTTACATTTTAATTATGTATCCACTGATTATTCTCGCATTTTGAAATGTCTTGTTTACGCCACATTTTGATATACTGCATATCAGAGGCATTTCTTTCCCTAGTTCATGTCAGACGTATGCTGGCATTTAATGCAAAACCCACACGTAATGTTCTGGTAAACAAGCCAGTCACACCTAATCAGAGCCGTAATGAATGTGGGTATGGATGAGTTCCCCCTGTTTGCACCTGGCTAGCACTAGCTGAATGTGGGCTTAAAAGAAATCCCACATCTGCACGGCGAGGCCGCCGCTCCGGTGCCCTCTCGCTTGCTGGATTTGTCATGGTTCGCCGTGCCCGTGCAATGCAGGAGACGACGATGATAATTAGTCGATCAGGAGCGGAGTGGCTCTGACAAGGGTGGGGGGAAGGGGCGGGCCATGGGACAGGGGGCGGAGCAAAACAGGCCAGAGCGCAGCTTTCTCCTGTTTATCGGTGCCTCCAGTTCTCCCCACCGGGGACCAGGTTTGATGACATCTACCGCTATTGCCGTGGGTGAAGCACTCAGGAGAACTGAGCAGTTAGAAGCGTAGCAATGCAGTGGTTTACACCAGAAAAGGCTAAACAGGAACTGAGATGTTAGCATTTTTGCAACACATCTCTTATAACTAAGTGTTTCACAGACCTCTCTGTGTGTCAGACGGAGCTGCGTCTCAGTAGAGGATGTAATTGGATCTTGGGAAAATCCGGAGGTTTTTGCTGTACTTCTCCTGGATCCACGTTGGCCCGAGGCAGCCAGGAGACGGAGAATGATCTGGAAAGAGTGAGCGCAGGATGGCACATTGGCACTATGGGAATAAACCACTCTTACTCTACCTCCCTCTTCCTTACTTTCCCTGACACACACACTCGCACACACACACACACACAAACTCCTGTGTTCTTTGATCAGATACTATTTGCTGCTCTGGTCAGCGGCACGCTACCAGGGAGCGTGACAAATATTAATCTCCCATTCCAGTCAGACTCCAGCTCCCGTAGCACTGCTGAATAATTCAACAGTGCGAATACAATGATGGCAACAGAATCATGGGGCAGAAAAGGTTGCTCCCGGCGATAGCCTGGGGAGTGAGAAGAAAGTGTATTTTCTTGCACACTGACTTTGGCGCCGGTAACAACATGCTCGTCGAGCAAGGCGTGCTCAGTGTGCACAACTGCCGCGGTGTTTTCCACCTTATCTGTCCTCCAGTTTAAAGAACCTTCTCGTGTACCTCTTAAAGACAGACTACGGAACCGCATGATCAGGCCGTGACTCGCACATACCTGGGCTCTATCTGTGACCTAAGGCCGGAGAGGTCAGAGGTCAGAGGTCGGCTATTGTCTGGCTCATGAATCAGCATGGCCCTCTGTTTAATTGCCCACTTTAGTGATAGGCAGGGGGGTTGGGGGGCAGTTTGATGAGCCCAGATCAGTGAAGCATACCTGGCTTTTTCCTGCAGCTGTCACTCTGTACTTCCAGCTTCCAAATACCCCCCACAATCTGTCATTCCACGTCCTCTCCTCATTTCTGCATGACCCGAAGGGGAAAGCAGCCCTTCAATGGTTCATAACGCTGCCTGGAATTTATCAATGCAAACAGCTGCCCAGTTATCTGTTTACATGTCTAGACATTTTAAGTAATGAAAATTTCATAAAAATCTGGGTGGCAAGCGCTTAGAATTATTATTAGGATTTGTCTTCATATTTCTGTAAGTTTTTAGGTCTCAGTCACGCTTAATGAATTAAACTTTGATTATTTGTAAGCTTTTTCGAGTCCTTCAGATGAATATGGAAGGAGGCAATGTTGACAGGCCCTGATGTTGACCCCTGAGATGACGCTCATTTGTTTGATCTGGGAAATGAAGGCTGAGCCGCATTCAAGTCCCACCCGAATGTTTGGAGATTTGTTTAAGTCAGATGCAGCAGACAGGAAATTGAGTGTTTATAGTCTGTAGCAACTGTGTTTGCGCCGCTGACGTTAGCTGACTGTAATGGGTGCATGCTACGTCACATTCAAAAGTCTGACGTCTTTGATGTTTTGATGTACACTGCAATGACTTCTAAGGTGGAGCCTTAGACTTAGGTGGAGCTTTACTATGGAGGGATATATTGCATTGAATTACCCATATTCATTCATACACATACATAGGCAAGGCACTGATATATTATTGAAATAAAGAACTGTGAAAAAAGCTGTCAGAATCTGTATGAGCACAGTAAACTGCTCATTTTGCCGTTTCTGGTCTATTTCCACTCCGGCGCCCTTGCAGTGTTGAGTGGGAAGCGTGCGCTAATGCTAATGTCACATGTCGAAATGCAGGCTTTGTGGACTGGAGGAAGTGAGCTTTTTGACTTCCACAACTAGTGCAAGTAGCATGACCACAAATGCAGCGTCGCGGCCTTGGGGAGGTCTCACTCTCACTGCCGTCTTTCAAAGTGGCCCGAAACTCGCGTCTCTTCGGGCGTGACAACAGTGACGCTAATTCCCGCCAGAGTACACTCCATGTGGCCACCGCAAGTCGCTTGGGATCCTGGCCAGCCGCTCTGCGTGGACGGAGGAGGAGCGTGGGAATCGGTCGCGTGGCCGCTCCCCGACTCCGTGTGCTTTTAATCGTTGCGCTTTTTTTTCATTGGTGATCTTTAGAAGCATACGGCAGAGAGGGCGTGAGGGGGAGAGAGGAAGAGAGATATGGATGAGGAAAGATAGTAAATGATCAAAGGATCCTTGTCTTTTGTTTTTAGAGGAAGCGTGTTTACACTAGACAAAACATCTTTACTGCTTTGCATAAGCTGCTTGTCTTGACGTAATAAAATGATAAGATGTGTTAGTACTCTGTACAAGACTATAAGTCTAAATATGCTCTAACAAGTAACAATGTAATTAATAAGGTAATTAATAATTAATAAAGCAATAACTGATAAGTATGTATGTAACAGGTAAACACTGCTCAGACTGCTCCTTTACACCTAGATGCAGATATGTCAACAGACTTTCTTGTGTGGTAGCAAAGTATGGGGTTGCTGCCTCCTGTGCAGTCCTTTACTCTGACTAGTACCGTGTTCTCCTAACACATGAGTGGTTAGGAGATTTATAACTACATGAATCTACATGAGTGGGCCTCAGGCTGAAATGTGTCCTTTAGACCAGGCATGTGTGTGGTTTATCCATTGATGTAGTTTAGATGGAAGCTAATACTTTGTACTTCGACTGTTTCTGCTGTAATCTGATTACAGTACATTTACATTACGTTTTTAGCATTACTACGCAACTGCAAAAGGCTGGTTTACTTCGAACATGTCAAATCGTTAGGCTAGATAATGTTGTTTTAGCACGCTGTGATAATCCACACAGAAGCATTTGTTCCACGTCTTATCGGGCTTCAGGAAGCACAACAAATAATGACGCGATTTGGTCTCTTAGCTGGTCATGAAGACTTGTGGCGTTCGGGGTTAAAATGTGTCTGGTTCGTTAGCTCTGTTGTTAGGGGGCGAAATGGGGCGAGAGGAGGCTGCTTCAGGTGTAGCCGTAGGCTGAGGTAAAGCCAGGAGAGCAGTTTTAGCCCACTCGCTGTTCGGGGGCAGGGCTGTTGTGCAGAGTGAACACGGGGCGGGGGGTGGAGGCTTATCGGACGGTTTGCTGGAACAGTGTGTAGATTGATAGGGAGCCGTATGTTCTGCAGTGCGCACGCGGATGTGAGGCAAATTCTGTGAAAATTGCAACTTTTTTGTTGCATCAGAATTAGAGATTTTAGCGAGTGGATAAACCTTGGCAGGGTAAATCTCTAAAGGAACAGACTTTTAGTCAATTCGACTGTATTCGTTTTTGCGAGTGCCTCGGAGGCCGGAACCTTTTGTGGACGTAAAGTCAGGATGTCAGATATTTCTGTGAATGACCATCTTGAGGGGATATTGTCAGATTTTGAGGGTGAGTGTCCGTTTCATATCTTACATAGATATGGAACTGTTAAACACACTTTTTAAAGAATCAAGGGTTAAAATGCTTTCAAATTCATTCTGTTAGTAGCCTGGTCTAAAATACTTACATACTTGACGCATAATACATAACTTATGAAACCTGGTACAAAAATCTAAGTTGCATTTAAAACGTATATATTCCCTTATTCCCTCATTGTATATACACATTTAATTTCCTTCTTGTATATATATTGGAAGGAAATTAGACCATGATCAATCTTCGGTAGTCTAAAGACGCTCAAAACACTCATTTTACCTCATAAATTCTCTTAGTTTAAATCTCAGAAGTGCGCTCAACCCTCGCCTGCAAACTGTACGTGGTTAAAAGTTTTGCTATTTTTTCACTTATTAAACTTATAACTTAATTTTAGACAACAGATATTACTTTTTGTAGTCTGACTGGTTGACTTATGAAGATGCTAAAATTTTATAATGGCTGGTGATTTTTTAAATTACAATTAATGCTGTTATTTTCAGGGCTACAGAAGCGTTTGCATGCCATTCTGTTAGGAAGCTAACACATTTCACTACTCATTCTTGTAATTAATTCGTTAATTAATTAGAAACTGACATCAGTAATGAGCTTGCAAATGACTCTAAATGTTGTTTTGATGCTTTTCATGTAGCATAAATGTTAACTTTCCAAAAGTGTGAAAGTGAACAAGAGTTCTGGAGCCCTGTGTAGCTTCGCGACTCCAAACAACCCTACGTTCCACAAGAGTGGGACCTTAATTTGCTCCCCAATGTCATAAACGAATCCTGTTCCTTGCACAGTAGAGCTGTGCTGTGCTGCTGCATTTAGCAAGGGGCCTTCCTGGCCCCTGAAACAACTGCATCCTATATTGGATTTGACACACATTTCTGTGGAAGAGAGAAACCTTCCGCACGAGATTCGTCATGGACAGACACACAGCAGGGTCCACAGAACAATAGCCTCTCTCTCTCTCAACATCTTAGTGTTTGGACAGGTGCTGATCTGAGGATGGAAACAAATGACTTTTGCCCTCTTAATAAAGGAGTATTTTTTATTACATTTAAGTGTGTGTTGTGTCAGTTAAACAGCACTGTAATGAATAGGTCCATTAGCTTGGCTTGAGGAGAATATTGTGGTGCTGCTGATAGTCACTCTAGCTTGAACTTATTCCAACTTTGACAGTTATTTATTTTTAATAGGCATCCCTTCTGTTTTGTGCAGTTTGTTTTATGCACTTTAGCTTATTTACTTCAACCCATAATCCATCCAAATTGGTCTTAGAGGAAAGTACTAGCCAAGCCTACCGAGCAGCTGCCCTCTGTAGAACAAACAAACATATCAGATCAGCTCTCATACCCCCTAGAGTTCTAATAACATTAAGGAATGCCACTGGAGACATGGTGTCTGTGATTCCATGGGCCGATGGTTACAGTCTGCATTAATCCTCGCTCCTCTACTGAGCAGATGTGTTTACCATCAAGATACAAAAATTATGGGGGAAAAAAAAAAAGTCCCAGAATTTTCTCACAGTTTTGTACCTCTGTTACACTGCTGATGCCAAGAAGCATGACAAGTGCAAATTAGATTTTGTCAAAGGGTGCACTTTAGCCGCCATTGCCGTCTCCTGTGTTTGTGTGCGTGCGGGTGTGTGGGCGAGTGTGTGTGCGAGTGTGTGTGCGTGTGTGTGTGTGTGTTGAGAGGAACTGTGTGCTGCTTCAGTCCTTCACAGTCAGGCTCCTAGTCTAGCCATGTGACTCCTGGCAAAAAGATGACACTACAGAGACGTCGCATTCTTTTAGTCATCACCTCCAACAAGGTCTGCTTGGGTCACATCCTGGCAAGGCCCCGGTGGCTCAGCAAGGTCAGGCAGTGTTCCACTTCACGCTCAGTGGACCGCCCACTCCCAACCCCCCGCACGCTGGCCCAGAAGGCCTTAGGCCACGGGGTGGGGTGGGGGGGGGGCAATCCTTTCATGTTGACATTTGGGGTTCCATGCTTTCCAAATGTGACCACCCATATCAAGAGAGGTAAAGCACTGTAAGCTGTTGTGAGACATAGATGACATAGACGTGGTGTTGTTGTGGATGAGCAACGGCTGCGTGAGCATTAGACTGAACAGGCAGTGCTAAATAACATGCTCACAGTCCCCTCCCCCTAGTCTATGACTTGTATGTGTGTGTGTGTGTGTGTGTGTGTGTGTGTGTGGGTGTGTGTGTTTTTGTATGCATGCGTATGCCAGCACATGTGCCGATATATGGTAAGTTTATGACTAGGCTATTGTTGAGGTAATTACAGTAACTCTGAGTGTCTTCACCACTGCAGACTAGGCAAGCAGACGTGCAGCCTCTCCCACAGGAATCTGCCGTGTGGTCTCCATAAAAAAGGTCACTGGGGAAAATCTGATTGGATAAAAGCTTTTTGATGTGATTCAATGAAAGTGATTTATGAACACTTCCTCTTTTTGTGAATCAATTGTTCGGTTATCTTACCTTGGACAAATAGCACATCCATCCTGAACCAAAGTTGTCCGCCGGGGTCTTTAGGTGTAATCTGCTCGATACTTAAAATGAGTGCTAACCTCTGAACTCCGTACTCCTCTGAACCGGCTTGCAGACTTGCTGTACATGTAAACAGATGTGTTGCACTTAAACAGTGCTAGAATAATGGCACATTAAAACTCTCACCAAATTTGGTAATGATTTTGTTAGTGATTCCTACAGTTCCGACGCGTCACTGCACGATTGTCTGACATTATCCTACTAACGCAGGCTGAGCATTCTCACCTGATGAATGTGCTTTCTTGTTCGAGGGGTTGTTGTGTTTTTTAATGTTTCCATGGAATCCGTGATTTCCACGTGTAAAATGACCAATGGGGTATTTGGGTACCACAGTGCTGCTATTATTTCCATATAAAAATCGAGGTGGGAGGGGGAAATAATAGAAATATGTCAGTGGAGTCAGAATCTATAAAAGTGTGAGAGTTTTTGCAGCCCCAGGGGGGTTGGAGGTTTGTGGGGGGGGGGGGTGGTGAATGCAAGATCTCGTTTGCATTGCCACGGAGCTGCAAACAGCGGCTCGGAATTCGGCTTCCAGATGTGCCGGAACAGAGGTGGTCTTGTGAGGTAGATGGCTCCGCTGTTCACTGAGGGGTCATCAAAAAATACCTGCAAGGAATGTGTAGGGGATTGGGGGATGGTGTGGGGGAGGGGGATGGCGTGGGGGAGGGGGATGGTGTGACAGGCCCAGACGTGCCCCTCCACGCCTGGCCAACACTCCACTCTCCCTCCAGAGGTGCGCACAAAAACCTTCACACCCTGGGATCTTCCTCTGCCGCAAGTCATTGCCATTCGCTCATGTACCATGAATTTTGGTGCGATTGGCAACGGACGATGGTGATTATGAACACTGCCTGAGTTTGTAGACAAATATTCACTTTCTGAAGTCTTGCGTGAGTTGCCCTGTAGGCTACCTGTCCCTGCTTACCCAGGGGATATCATTAGCTATGCACAGGGGATCTCTCCTCTAAGCGCCCTGGACAAATCCCTGAAATAGCACGATTCATATTGTAATACCTGTATGATCCTCCATCCAATGCCAGGGAGTTTCTTTGATTTTCTCTTTGTGCCGTCCCTCATAAGAGCCTCGTGTGATGCCAATCCATTGCACGCGATGCTTCATTTTGCCAGTTTGCCAAAACCAAAACATATAAAACATCAAAAAGCTTTGGCAGCAAAGCCTCATATGGCAGAACGCACAATGGGGATCGGCACGTTTGCGTGCCAGCTGCCGGGAATTTGCCTTTCCACGGAGTTTAACCCAGTGTAACACAACCGTACCCCCGGGATGGCGCACGCGGACACGGCACGACTAGGGCTCTCCAGCATCTGGTGTCGCTGGCTTTCAGGTGATTAAAAAGAATCCATTAAATGACTGGAATGCCAACAGATTCGTGCGGCGGGAAGGCCTCCGTCGACACCCGTTTTTCACGATGCCTCGGGCACACGTCGGCCGGCCCGCGTCCGCAAGGGGCGGACGGCCCAGGCCCCCTGCTGGGAAGCGAGAGGGAAGCGGGGACCTTTTGGCTGTCCTCGTTTTATCAGATCCAAGGATCGGTGCGTCTCTTCGTGTGTGTGCAGAGAGGATTAAGCCCCGGCAAAGTTGCAAGAAAGAGCACAGGGCAGAGAAAAGACTGTGCGCTCGGCCGCCCGCATAATTATTTCCTGAGTGTTTGACAGGGTGCCAGTAATTACCTGATACCAGCCCCTCTTTATCTCAGTCGAAGGGGAGTGCAAGTTTACGCTTGCATGTGCTGCTTGGCTAAGAGGGCTGTTAGGCTTTGTGCCACTCAGATCTGTCTCTCTCTCTCTCTCTCTCTCTCTCTCTCTCTGTAAGAGCAGTTAGTTAAAGTAGTATACACTCCTCCATCAGTTCGAGCACAGCTGTGCAGTCACCTAACCTCTCGGGCTTCTCTGTTGCATCAAAAGCCCCCTAATGGCGCCCGTCTCACGTGAGATCCCCTCCGTAGCCCAGAGGAAAATAACGGCGTGCACGGCCGCTCCGTCTGCAACACAAAAGCATCCCACCGTCCGGAATCCGATTAGCCCCGAAAACTCTTGCGGCAGCGCGGCTGCCGATGGTCGAGTTGAAACAAAGGACCCATGGTCCGCTCGCTGTACAGGACGAGGCTGTGAAATCAGATTTGATTTAGCACTTTAGGCATCACCGGGTCTAATTGACGGCGTTCCCTATAGGGAGAAATCCTGCCCGATCCCCGGCAAGCAGCGATAAAAATCGGTGCTGCTTCTTGAGATGGCTTGATAGGGCCTTGCTGACAGCAGAACGTTTACACAGTGCAGGGCAAATGCACCCGAAAGGCCCTGGGGACGGGGCAACTACAGCTGTGTCTACCGCCCCCTGCCAACCAGACCTCCTCCTTTAGTGTTTGGATGCCTCTTGGCTGAGGCGTGAGAGAGACATTGGGTGGTGCGGGAATACCAGACAGCAACCATCAGGGCCTCAGGTCTCACGCCTTGCATAGCGCTGGGGCCCACGCTGAATATCTGTGGCTGCCTCCTCTGCCCGAACTGTATGCAGAGCTCGCGGGGCATCTCCTTTGTCCTCCGGAGGAATTCTGGGTCATGGCGAAAGGCAGCTGTAATCCAAGCCCTCGGCCCCCTGACACTACGCCCGTGAATCGGCCCCTTTGTGCCCGGAAGAAGACCCGCTGCCTCGTGCGAAGAGACGGAGGCGGAAGGCGGCGTTTGCCGTGGGCTTTGTGTGGTGGGCCGTGGGCATGAAGGGATTACACAGCCCTGCCGCGATCTGCATGCTCCAGGTGTAGACTCACCGTGCACGCCCACGGGGGGCCTTCTCCACTGGCAGCTTGTACCTGACATTTCCTTTGCAGCCTTTCAGCCAAACCTTTGTGGCCGTCCGTGCCCCCGAGGCGCCTCTGCTTTGTTTGCTGTATGTACATGCCATTCGTTTTGTTGCTCGGACTGATTCGGTGTGCTGCATATTGCTCGAATTGTTCTACGAATTGTTCTATCAACATGTGGGAATAGCCAAAACGGGGTGCACCACTGCCCCTGGATCTGCCCCTGGATCTGCCCCTGGATCTGCCCTGCATCTGCCCTGCATCTCAACCATTAGGGATGCAGTATATGTACTGTATGCGTTGTGTTAGAAGAGACACAGGTTAGGGTCAAGAAGAGTTAGGGTCTTTCCTGCTGCAAGAGTAAATAGTGGTCTTAAGCATTTGTTCTGCTTGCCTGGTTTGGAGTAAGTCTGGGGAGACGAACGTCTGCAAGACATAACCTGGCCAGAGGAATGAAGCATATCTTTACATGATGATGTCATTGCATCCTCAAAGTGAGATCAAACAGAGCCCATCTGTAATTATGGCTTGTCCTTTAACAATGGGTCTGACTGAGGGCCATTCAGAGAGGCATCCAGGCAGCCCTGTATACACAACTCAAGGCTTTCAAGCTTTTAGTGCCTCTATAAAACGAATCTGGCAAACAACAGTTAGAGTTGCTTGAATGTTGCTGCTACGCTGACTTGATGTAATGACTTTGTCGTACACGGATGTACAGTCAAAACATCACCGAGGTTGAGCTGCTTGGTCTGCAATAATTCAAGATACCCTTTTCCGTCTGGTGTGTTTGATGTGTGTGTATGCAGTCAGCATGGTCACAAGGCATTCGTGCATTTGCAGTGCTGTAACACCATATTAACTGCTTATTTGGTCATTAATGCTACTGTTGGGTAACTGAACCACCAGCACGTAATGTTTGATATAGTCTGATATTGTCTGACATAGAGCTTATAGTTATTTCACACTTCTAGATATCAGTATTGTAGTTCATTGGAATCTTAATATTTAACCTATTGTACTGGCTAGGATATATTCTTTGAATAAATGGCAAAGCACTTTTGTAAGTCACTCTGGATAAGAGCACACACACACACACACACACACAGAGACAGATATATATGCTGAGAGAGAGAGAGAGAGAGAGAGAGATTGTAGTGAAGTACACAAAGTTTCCAGAGAAACAGGACATTTCAGGCAGAGGTCCTTCATCAGCTGTGCAAGCAAAATGGTTCTGAATTAATAGGAGAGGAAAAGATGTTAGATATTAGATGTTTACACACACATATATATGTGTGTGTGTACAAAATAGAGTCAATATGAATATCATACTACATTCATAATCACTCTATTTTGTACATGTTTTTCATGTGCTCATGATATTGGACCTACTGATATACAAAACCCCTGCAATTATTTATTATTATTATTATTTATTTCTGACCCAATTTTCTAACCCTAGACCATTTCTCCTCCACAGCACTGAAGAGGTCCTTTGATATCGATGATGTGGATGAAATGCCCACATTCTCGCCAGCCACCACTGTCTCATCTCCCATGGGGCCGAGCTCCGTCCTCAGCAAGGCTGGTGAGGTGCGGAGCCCAGGTCACCATGTGGCCTCCACCTACCGCTCACGGATCAGCCTCGGCTCTAGCCCCGCCCAGAGTCCTGCCATAAAGAGCAGGATGGTCTCCAGTCTGTCCTTCAACCGGGGCACCATGGGGAAGCCCACGGTCAACTCGAATTCAGGGATCAATCGCGCCGCCTCCTTCCAGAACAAGTTCAATCCCAATGGCTTTGGTTCTTCGTCGGGTCTTGGCAGTGACAATGACAGTCTTCACAGCTCCTCTTCCAGCTTGGAGTACCAGGCCTCATCCAAAGCAGTCTCCTACACAAGCCCTCCGCAGAGCCCTATGGGAGTGGGCGAGTTGAAGGCCCAGCGCCTGGGCAGTCCTGCCTTAAAGAAGTTCTCCTCCCATGGGAACGTATTCCACTCAGAGCTGGAGAGTCCACTGGTGATCCCCACAGAGCCACTGGGCATCAGCCATGGCTCCATGCCCTCCCTGGACCTCCAGATGGCCGAAAGTGGAGGAGCCAGGCGAGTGGCATCACCGGGGCCAAGATTCCCCAGCGCTGCAGTTTCATGGAATGCACATCGTCTCCAGAACATCAGCCCCATTGGAAAGGAGCCGTCCGTCAACCACCAGTCCCCTAAAGCCAAGGAACCCGCACGCCTCAACAAGTTCCCTCTTGACCTTGATAACCTCGTCGTCAAACCGCAGACGGAGGGCACCGTGGTGCCGAGACCTCCGCCGCGACTTCAGCCCGCCTCCGCCAGCCCCACTGCATCAGCCGACCCTTCTGCTTCCGTCGGCAGCTTAGACAACGCCCACCTCCCCGCTGTCCACAACCACACCGCGGAGAGACGAGAGGCTGTCGCCGCCCCTCCTGGGTCCATCCCCGTGCCCACCATCAGCCAGTCCCCCGTCCTGCTGTCCCCAGCCCAGACCCCCTGCCTCAACCTGCTGCGTCAGCCCCAGGCGGTCCACGTCGCCCCCGCTGTGACCTCACCGCCAGCGCAGGTCGTCAGCGCCGCTGCTCCGAACGAGCCTCAGGCCAAAGATACCGTGGGCTCCATCCTCCAGAGGATCGCCTCCTTCTCCAGGGCGGAGACCCAGGCGCAGGGACCTGGCCTGAGCACCGTCGCCCCGCTGAGCAACGGTATCAAGAGGGACGGCCCATCAGTGCAGCGCGAGGAGCTCACGCAGTCGGAAGGTATGCTCAAGTGCACGTGTGCTTAGTTGAGGAGCCAAGGCGCTAACCTTGCCAGCAATGAGTGAACGTGAAGCCCCTGAGAAGCATTAAGCAAACAGCAGCAGGCTAATTGGTGGCTGCTACCTTTCATTCGTCGCTAGTCAGGTTAGCATGTTTGGTTGAGCTGTTCCTTTCAGGAGTAACATGCCTGGTGTGTATCTTACAGTACTTCTCTCCGACATGCTAGAGAAGTTAAAAGCTACTGGCAATTGACTCATATGCATAATGTTTGTTTACCTAATACATTCATTATTAACAGTGTAACGGAAAGCTTTTTTGTATGATGTAATCTTTAAATTTTTTTCATAGTACTCGTGCTGTTATTGGCAATTGCACAGTCTCTGTGTTTATTTTCTCCACTGAGCATCCACCGAGGTTGAGATTCCCTCCGTAACAAACACCATTAGTTAAACAAACAAACCTGTACAGGTGTGGAGATGGCACTGGCTGCTAGAGCCGTCTGTACTCCTCTCTTCAGCGTAAAGCAGGGAGTGAAAGAAAAAAGAGGAATCCGTGGCGTATCAACAAACAGCAGAGTGTGAACAGTGATAACAGCGTGTGGAGGCCTGTCATCACTGCCGCTCCTCTGCAGGGCGCCCTGAAGCTCACGGTGGAGCAGGACCCTGCCAGAGGCTGTTGTGTCAGACCTCTTCTCAGCGCAGGTTTTCAGGTGCGTCCCCTTTCAGGTGACCCCCCCTCCCCCGCCCCCGACCCTGCCCCGTGCTTGGTGTGGATCAGTGAAAATCACGAACTCCGCTCAGAAGCATTGACACCGTAATTCATCGGCTGTGTGGCCTGAACGAGGTTTGTCATGTGTTCGGGGCCAAGGTCACGACCCCAGGCACATCAAAGGGAGCAGAGCAGAGCAGGCTCGGTCCGCCGCGTACCGGCAGGGCGTGAAAATTACAGCCCCCCGGCAGCGTAGCGCGTCCCCTGGGCTGGGGCATCTGGGTCTTCAAACAGACTGTCCAATGTAAGCGAGACGAGACAACAGAGAGCAGAGTCACAGAGCCCCTCCGTGACGCCACGGTGTGGGGAAGAGAAATTGCGAGACAAAGTGCGAGTTGGTTAAAGTGGCGACGAGGGCTCTCTGGAGTTAACTGGGAGGGACAGCAATGGGTCTGTTCCCCATGAGGTTTATTTACAAACATCAAACGGCAACGAGAGAAAGCTGCGAGTTGGAGATCTGGTGGCGTGAGCCAACATGCGGTAATGCGCATTGATTAGAGTTAATTGAAGCAGTACATCCTTCCGAGGAGAAAGCGATGAGACAAGGAGAAATGCCACATGTGCAACCAGTCAGACCGCTGCTATACTTTAGGCATTCCGTTTGATTTACGGGCGCATATTTCAAGTCGTAATGAGCTGAATCGCTGACATCCTTTCAGTAACTAGTGCGGGAGCGGGGGAGGGTTTGTCGAGCTGACTCGGGCGGAAACGTCCCTCTCGTTCTCCTCGCATGTTATATGTTTGCCTTTCTCCTTTTGTTTGCTCCTACCCTCCGTGCTTCCTGGGGTCATGGATTGGGAGGGACGGAGTGCGTTTCCTGACCAGTGAGCTCCCTTCGGGTGCCTGGCACTGTTTGCCTGCACGCGGTCCGTGTGCGGCCCTTCCTGCAGTACCAGTCTGGGGTATCTCATGGGATCATTTATTTTTTTTTCCCCTCATTGACACACATGCACCCCAGGCAGCCTGGCTATGGACGACCCCCACACCACCGTGTTTTCCTTCGTGCGTAAACACGCCGTCGTTTACACTGGGTGATTTATAATTTCCAACGGAAGTGGGGGGGGGGGGGTGTTGCTGGGGATGGGGGTTGGTAGGTTCTGCTCGGAGTCTACCGTGCCTGGCTGGGTTCGGCTGGCTTCTCAGGCAGGAGGTGCGTTACCACGGCCGGGTCGGGTGCCACGTCTGCCTCTAGGGGGCGCTTCGCCTGCGTGCTGGTCGCTCTGAGTGTGGTCTGTGGGTGTGGTTTGTGGATGTGGCCGTGACGCGTCGGGAGTCGCGCACATTTTTCTTCTTTCTTCCCCAGCCGTTTTGCCCCCGTGTGGCATCGTGATGTTCTCCTTTTTTATTCTTCTCCTCAGATCTGTGCGCACACGGCAAAGACAGACTTTCCGACACAGGGGAGTCGACGGAAAACACGGGCTCGTGTTTTTGACGTGTTCCGTGTGCTTTTGTGACTCGTTATGTTTCGTGAAATGGGTATTTTTAGAAACTGCAGCTCACGCCTGTTGTTCAGCCGAATGCAGGACTGTTCTCGACTTCCTGTGATAACACAGGAAAACATCACTCATTCTCACTGCTGGAACCATCCCTGACACAATGCAGCGTGTGATGCATTACAGTTATCTGCCCTGTCATGTACATATCTGTGACTGTGCTTGGCAGAGTGAACACACACCTGAGGGTATACACTAATGTTCTGAGGACGTTAAACAAACACTTAGAAAATTACCAGTTTTTAGAACATTGCCGTCACATTGGTGAGAGCAGAAAGTCTCACCTCAGATATAAGCCCAAACCTTTGCCGGTTTCTCTGATTAGGAACGAGTTTTCTATCGCATCTCCACCGGTCACATTTTGAAAATGCGCAAGGTCATCCTTTTTGACAGTTTCCTGTTTCTGAGGTAAACCAGTAAGAGAAGCTTACTGTGACGGGCAGGAGGTGCGAACGAAAAGGAAGCGATCACGCCAAGTCTCAGAGAAAAAGAGGGGTTTAATGAATAACGTGCGCAAACCAAAAACCCGTGCACTCGACCCAGATTAAGGATATAATAACCAGCAGTCAACTGGTACACAGACAAAGCATATATAGACAGACAAACTACCGTCAGGTGAGGGAGCTAATAAGCCCCACCCACCTGAGGGAAGAACACAACGCAACAACAACAGGACAACTGCCGCTGTGCCGGAGGCGACCGGTAGGGGAGCCTCCCTCACCGTGACAGATCCCCCCACCAAGCCGCACTCACGGCCCGATGTGCGGTTCACAGCGGCAGTACAAAAGACGCGAGACGAAGGGGCAGGAAGGCGGGGACAAAGCAGGGTGACACCTCCTGCAGTCCCGGAGCTGAAACACAAAAACATACAACATACATTAGCTCCCCGCCTCCCTGGGCGGGACCCTGGACCGACTGGGCCGTCAACAAGACAAAACCACGCCCCAGTCGGTCACAGAGCCCTCACGCCCCAAGGGCCCCACAAAGTGTGCGTGTGTGCAGGTTACCTCCCCAGGGAGCGGTTGATCGCCTCCTGGACCTACCTCTCGGCTCGAGGCAAACCCTTGCACCCAGCAAGGCGTGACCCTGAGGAACCCCGAGCACGAGGGGGGATCTCTGTCTTCGGCAGGAGCTCTTCAGTCCGGAGCCCTCTAGTCCCCCACACATCTGGGAAGCCCCTTTTCCCCCCCCTTCAGGGAGGCCACTTACGACCAAGGCTCCGGTCACCCCACAACATAAGGGGACTCCTGCCCACAGCAGGAGCTCTTCAGACCGGAGCCTTATAGTCCCCACACGTACGGGGGCCCTTACCCTTCCAGAGGGGCTAGTTACGACCAGGGCTCCGGTCACCCCATAACATCAGGGGGCTCCTGCCTACTTGGGAGATCCCACAAGGTCCAGGGACGCCGCAGCCAACTGCCAGGAGGAACCTGCACACAACATCTACGCACACATACACACACAACACAACACAAACGCCGCACATGCCCTGACCATCTCAACCCCTTTTCATGGGAGGGGAGGGATCTCCATCCTAGCAGGTGGTGACCCCTGCAGCAGAGTACCGCATGCCTCCACTGCGTTCCCTACCAAGCTCAGGGGCACCACCGGCTCCCGGAGACGCCCTCCACCAGGTCAGGGCCTCCTTCTGAGCAGCGCCATCCGTACCACAGACCGTGGCACGGGACCCTCCATAGCCCCTCCCCAAACGCCCCCCTTTAGGGAAGGGGCGTACGGGGAATTACATACAACAATTCACAAACACACTAGGACAAATACAAACACTAGGGGGCGTGTGTGCAGGCTACCTACCTACCATATAGTTGAACGCCTCCTGGACCTACCTCTCGGCTCGGGGCCAATGCCTGCACAGGGCCTGGAGTCACCCTGGGCAACCCTAACCGGCCGGGGAGACCGCCCCTCATGGGGAGGTACATAACAGGGTGGACTCCTCCACCCTGCCGGAGGTTCCAGGGGGAAGCACTCCTTCCCCACTGGTGACCGGTCACACCCCAGGACCAACCTCCTAGCCACCCCGAGCACGAGGGGGGGACCTCTGTCTTCAGCAGGAGCTCTTCAGGCCGGAGCCCTCTGGTCCCCACACATCCGGGGAGCCTTTCCCTCCAGGGAGGCTACTTGTGACCAGGGCTCCGGTCACCCCATCACATAGGGGGGCTCCTGCCTACTTTGGAGGTCCCACAAGGTCCAGGGGCTCCACTGCCAACCTGCAGGAGGAACCTGCACACAACACATACACGCAGACAACACAAACGCCAACGCGCACTTACCCTTTCACCGGCGGGCCTCCCTCAGGAGCTGCGCCGTCTGTGCCACTCCTCATATAGAGGACGTAGGTGGTGGCACAGAACCCTCACGCGCATATACCCTTCTTACCGGCGGGCCTCCTTCCAGAGCTGCGCACTTCTGTGCCCCAATAGGTAGCACAGGACCCTCCATTGCTCCCCTCCCTCCCAAAACACCATTAACAAACAAAAAAAAAAAGGGAGGGAGCACACGGGGAATTACATTTAACATAAACATACACACGTAGACAAGACCCAGCACGCAAGACAAACGGCAGACGCCCCTTCCACTCACTAGCTCAAGCCCGCAGTCTCACACACACACACACATCTCACACATGCACATGCACAAACACAGACTGCGGGCGAGCACTTTTTAGCGAGAAGGCGCCGCCCCCTTGGAGGAGAGCGCTACCAGGCTTTCGCTATTGTCACCGTCGTGCCACACAACGTGCTACACAAACACACAAACAAACAAGCACGTAGGCACGACGGGACAAGCGGTTTACAACCTAGCTCTCCTCCACACACATTCAAACAACAAAATTTCACACGGACAAACACTTACCACGAGACATGACCACAAACGAAGGAGAAAGTAAAGGAGACTGGCGGCTTCCGAAAGGTGGCTGGTTATTCTGTGACGGGCAGGAGGTGCGAACGAAAAGGAAGCGATCACGCCAAGTCTCAGAGAAAAAGAGGGTTTAATGAATAACGTGCGCAAACCAAAAACCCGTGCACTCGACCCAGATTAAGGATATAATAACCAGCAGTCAACTGGTACACAGACAAAGCATATATAGACAGACAAACTACCGTCAGGTGAGGGAGCTAATAAGCCCCACCCACCTGAGGGAAGAACACAACGCAACAACAACAGGACAACTGCCGCTGTGCCGGAGGCGACCGGTAGGGGGAGCCTCCCTCACCGTGACACTTACAGTGTGCCATCGAAGCACTCAGAGACAACTGCCCTCCGCCATGAGCATGAGGGTCATGGAGCAGATTGTTTTGCACAGGCTGTGCAACGGGGGGTTTCCAAACTTCAGTTCCCATCCTCTGAGGAAAAAAAATAAATAAAAAAATTTGAGAAAAGATTCTGTCGGCCTTTGATGTAACGAGTCTCTACTCAAATCTTTTGTAAATTGCATTTCATTTATCTCCGCTAAGATTTCATGTGACTCAGATCAAAGAGAATCCCCTTTCAACATTTCAAAGGCCAGTGAAGAGCGTTCAGCCACCTTTTAGCTGGGGTTGTCTGCTTACATTTATGGAGGTATAGCACGCATGCACTCGGGGCCGGAAGTATCTGCCAGTCCCGATTGGCTGGAAAGATGAAGCATGTTCTGCTAATTCATGTTCAGGACCTAAATTGTTGTTTTTTTTGCTTTGACTCCCTTTAACTCAAAAGATGTTTTGCTTCCCAATAAAATTCATGAAAACAAAATGTAGCCAAGGGGCGTTCCTCCCTCCCTCAGTTAGAGAGAGAGAGGGAGGGAGGGAGAGAGGGGGAGAGAGAGAGGAAGACAGAGAGAATCGCCTTTGAAATCCAGTACTTGTGTACATGTACCCTACATGCTCTGATGAAAACATTTACATGGTGAAAAGCACGCATAATGTTTCCTGATGACCAATCAGCCGCGGGCTGCACTTCTTTTTGTTACTATGACCTCACAATTATGGCTGCCAGGTTTTTCACGGCATGCACGTTTGCATGCAGTTAAACGCCTGTCACCTCTGCAGCCTGCGCTGTGCAGAGTACACTTGTTCACACCGAGAACCGGGCCCCAGCACACCGAGTCTTCATACTTCAAGTAAAGAGTAATTTAAGGAACTCCTGTAAATACCCTGCTCTCTCCACCTCTCTCTCCACCTCTCCCTCCACCTCTCTCCAGACTTCTCTGTGTCATGTCTCCACTTGTCTGAGAGCTTTTTGCTGCCTTATACAGCACAATTTATTCCTCATTTAATGACAGTGATTAAGGAATAAATTCTTCTCCAGCAGATGTTTGGGGCCACTCCACTATTATCGTATGCAGCTTATCTTAGAGAAGGCTACTGTCTGCAGGAGACCAGAGAATTCCTTTTGCCCGTTCGATTTAATCATCGCGTTACAGGGACTTGCGGTTAGAATCGAAAGCCGGTGCTTTTGCTACCACAGTGCCGGCCCAGTGTGGTGTTTGAGCAGCGTGTTTGCCTGTTACCATTATGTAAGTTATTCGCGCTCTGGTGTGTTTGGTTAGGCGTGTGTGTTAGACACGGCTCAGTGGCTTTTCCATCTCAGCGCACTTTTGTTCTGGAATGGCAGTGTTTCCTCAGCAGATAAGACGATATTAGCTAGCCACCACGCTCTTTATCATCGCTCCATAGGGGTGGGTCGGGAACGCAGACGGACTGCCTCGTTTACCGGGCCGGTCTCCTGGGAGAGACGATGTCTCGGTAGCTGAGCCCTGTCCTCTCTCTCTGGCTGTGTTACCCAAGGCTGTTTGACTTGGACAATAAAAAAGGTGAATGGTGATAATTCAGAGGGGAAGGGAATGTAGGTGCGGTGGAATAACTGAAATGTTTTGATTTTCCAACACGTAATGGGTTGAGGATTCTGTGTTTTTCTTTTTCTTCTTCTGTTTTTAGCTGCAGCAGCTCAGGATAACGTGTCTGTGTGGAGCTGTTGTTTCTGAGCGAGGATTATTGTAACCTCTTTCGGTGACATTTCCACACCCACTGAGGGATAGAGACAGAAAGCGAGAGAGGGAGAGAGAGAGAGAGGGAGAAAGAGACAGGAAAAGAGGGAAGTGTATCCCTGTGGGTCACATTTGACCTCTTTTAATCCTCCCTGCTTGCAGAGTCATTGCTGATAGCTGGAGAACAAACCTTTCATGGCTCTGCTCACTCTTTCCTCTACACTCAGTCTCTGCTATGATGCCAGAAAGCCCTTGGGCCAATCTTTAAGCCATCCTTGAGCAAAAGAGAGTGGTTTTAAATGTAAAATAAGGCTTTTTTTAGTAGAGGATTCCCTTACTGTCATTGTTCCTGTCAGTAAACAGCTTGGGAAAAGAGCTTGGGAAAAGTGCTCCATGTTTGGGCAACCTTTTCACTGGTGTCTTGGTTACGGGTCAGAAAAGCGGCACGGTTGATTTCACACACCCGTGGTCGGGATGGGTAAAATAGCTGAAACCGAAGGCGCTCCTGCAAGGGTTACACGAGCAGAATCTCGTGTCCACGCGAGTGGGTTAGGAAGGCAGTTACGATACGAAAGGGGATTGTGTTCGGACATATTTCCGCCAAAAAATGAATGGTATTACAGTTCTTTGACCTTCTGCAGGAGTTGTGGGCCACCCCCTCAGTGTCTACTTGCATAACAGCCTTCTTTTGCTTTCAAAAAGCGTTAGACCACCTGTTTGCGAAGGATGCTAGAATTCAGACTCTGTATTTTAGTTGCGTAACACATAGTGTAACACTGTTTTCTCATGCATATTATGGAACATCTGAAGCGTGCGTGTTTCCTGCCATCACCGGTAGAAGCAGACCGTCGTGTGTGGCATCTGATGTGGACATACACTACAAAGCTTGAGATAAAGCCAAGGTCCTCAACTGCACATCGTCCCCCTTCAGGGCCCGAGTTCTCAAATCCATCCAAGATTTTGGAAGTTGGAGCCTGAGGGGAGGGGATTCTACAGGGAGGGGGGGGGGGGGAATCCACAGGAGGGGGGGTTCTACAGGAAGGGGGGGGGGAGCAGTTTGAGGGGATTAATTAATTCTCGGTGGAAAAGTATTTCCTGCCCGAAGGTGACTGTGTACAGATCAGAAGGAGGATGCGCAGATGCTGACAGACATTGCGGGCGATGGTGGGGGTGGAGGCATCTGAGGTGTTGGGCGGGTTGGTGGGTTGGGCGGGCCTGGGAGGCATTCCACGGCCTGCCACTGCTGCGCCAAGGTCCTGCCACCAACATTAGCAGACGGGTTTTTATGCGGGGGGCCATCATCATCACCATCATCATCTTCACCATCATTAGCGAGGCTCTCGTGTGCTGCTCCATCTGACTGGCAGCGCCTTGCTGGAACTCGCAATGCCTGCTAGGCTGGTTCATGCAAAGTCACGAGGGCTTCAAAGCAGAGGGAGGCACAGCCATCGCTTAAAAGGACCCAGCCCACAGAGAAGGGCACAGCCATCGCTTAAAAGAACCCAGCCCACAGAGAAGGGCACAGCCATCGCTTAAAAGGACCCAGCCCACAGAGAAGGGCACAGCCATCGCTTAAAAGGACCCAGCCCACAGAGAAGGGCACAGCCATCGCTTAAAAGGACCCAGCCCACAGAGAAGGGCACAGCCATCGCTTAAAAGGACCCAGCCCACAGAGAAGGGCACAGCCATCGCTTAAAAGAACCCAGCCCACAGAGAAGGGCACAGCCATTGCTTAAAAGAACCCAGCCCACAGACAAGGGCACAGCCATCGGGAGCCACTCAGTCTGACATTGCTGAGGGAGGGAAAAAAATTATGTCTTTTGTAGTATTTGGTTCTGTGCAAACAGGCTTTGTGTTCTCCGGTCCGCTGCACCTCTGATCACTGCGGAGAACAATAGGTTCATTGTGAAAGTCACAGTCCTACCACAAACATCTAGTGCTGAGTGCACATGAATGAGAGAGCATGTGCTTCCTGCGTAGGTGCACGTTAGCTCGGCACTGTGGTGGGGGATGCGGTGTGCATGACATGCCCAATCATCTAATGAGCCACGGCAGTAAGTCACTCCAGACCTGCGACAGTGGGAGAGTCCATCACCGTGGTGGACAGAGAGAGAGCAGCAGAGATACCGAGGACGCAGTGGGGGTGGGGGTGTGGGGGGAGGGGGGGCGTGTGGGGGGGGGGGGCATGTGGGGCTCAGGAGCGGCGCTCTCATAGGGGGCCTGCAGGCTGGAGCTCGTGATTTAGCGCAGGGGGGGGCAGCGCATGTTTCTGCGCAAGATTTATCACCCGCCCACTTCCCGAGCCCCCTCAAAGGCCACGTTGGAATTACTCAAGCCATATCAGCAGTTTGACAGCCGCGATCAATAGATTTTATTGGAACGAGCCCATAAATATTCCTGTTTTTAAAAGGATTCGTGGCACATCGTAGCCGCGGGTCACGCATTTATGAGCAGGCCTCACACCTTGGTAAAAAATCCGGAATGTTGCCTCACGTAAAATGAGAAGAATTATGTTTGCAGAAAAAACAAACGCGCCCTGAAGCTGTAATACATGAAACCCTCATGGGGTTCTGTGTGTTAGGAAGAAAAACCTTCAGATTTCTAGTGACATGCAGGTAAAGCAAGTATTCTTGCCACTTATAAGCACCACAGCCAATAGCGTCTAAACAGTTGTAAGTATCCTTGGATTTCACTCGTGCAATATCCAACTTGCTGTAAGTGGAACGTACTGTTGGGTCCTTTAATCAAAGAGACATTTACTCTGTAGCATTTCCCATCCTGTGCTCAGGTCCCCATTACTTTGTGACACAAGGATCAATGTGAAATGGAACGCTTTGAACTCGCTAGTTATATTTTTTTTAACTTTTATACTTTTGAAAAACAGGGCTCTTATCAGTTAAACAGTCCTCGATGGTGTTCTCTTCAAAGCAGTCCCACTCTTCAGACATGTTGAAGCGAAACTCTTGACTCGTTCGCCGAACAGAAAGACTGCACAAAGTTGAGTCTGAGAGCAAGCCAAGTTCATTCAGGGACAAGGACCTCATATAGGTCTCTGGTCTCCTCACTTGGCCTTGGGAGGCGAGTTCTCATGGGGGAACAGTCTCGAGGGGCAGGAAGCGATACCGTCACCTCAGCCAGGTGCTGAGGTAATCATGCCCTAATCACCAAGCTGACCTCCAGGTCACTTTTGGCAGCTCTGGCCGCGATTCCGCCGTTACGGTCCCATTGTGCTCGCCGGAGTGTCCAGTGTTCACGTCCGTGAAATCCGCGGTTCCCCGAAAGGCTGGTCTCCAAGCAGCAGGGGCTCTCTCGCTCACAGGGGCCGTTGTTTTGACAGCCCCTCCAACCCCGTTAGTCTGACTTTGATCTGAAAAGGGCAGGAACATGTGGCATCGATTGGATTTCGTTTGTAATTTACCATTCTCGTTCGAGGGCGTGCTTTCCTCTCGGTCAGCGATACGGGTTTTCCGCATCCGTGATGCGCCCACAGGTGGCAGCAGGGAGTCACTCTGGACGGAGTTCTTCATTTAATCCTTATTCATAATCATTCAGCTCTCTCTCTTCGCGGTTGAGGAGCAGGAGATTGGTCTTTTGAGGAGACTGCGAGCGCGGCCCCTTGAGTAGGTCGGCATTTGCATTCAGCGGCGTGCTCTCGACGTTTCGGTGCCCTTTGTTGAAAAAAGGAGGTTATCTCAATAATTGCAACGCGCAACGCTGTGAAGTTGATAAATGAAGCCGCGCGCCGTTTAGATTTCTGTTAGCGTAAAAGTCTAAACAAAATGGTGGTCACAAGGTGAGGGTTAAACTCAGTGGGTGGACTGTTTATCCTCTGGCACTAAAAATGAAGGCCTCACTTATTTTTCAGCACCCATCGCTGGAGCTGTTTGACATTCCTCCTGAATCTCTATCAGCCTCCGTGGCACCGCATCTTAATAAACAGGAAACGATAAAGTCTGAAGTGCCTTTCTCGTGCCGACTGTTTTAGAGTGAATCATGGGTAATAAGAGAGGCGCTGCGCCTTGTTTGACAGGCGCTACAGTACAAGTCCCCGCTCTAATGCGGGAAACGTGTTTTTCCGCCGACAGCCCTGCTGAAAAGACGCTCTTCCTCTCGAGCGTCATGATATCATGTCACTGTTGTAATAACCGAGGGCTGAGCTTCCTGAAAAGCCTCTAACGCGAAGATCACTCTGAGGTGGAAGAAGGAGCATCACTGGCAACCCTGTCTCTTAATGCGTGCGATGATCCTGCGGGAATGAGAGACTGCGCCCAGACCGAGACTCGCAGATTTGACAAGATTTAGCATTGAACAAGGCCACTTCCTCTGATGCCACCCAATTTCTGCCAATGGCTAAGACATAAAGTGAGAGTTTAAGTGATTCTAGCAGATATATCGAGTTGCAGGGAAGACGGCAGGGCGCACGGTTCCTCTAGTTCCCACCTAACTGCAGCTGTCACGCACGCACAAACATGCTATTGTGCTACGTGGAAGAAAAAAAAAAAAAAGACGAGGTTTCCTGGGGCCAACTGAAATTTGAAATCACATTACGGAAGAGAGTTTTTTTTTTTTTTTTATGGCTTTTGTCTACAACAAGTGTCCCTTTGTGTGGCCAGGACTCGCGCTTGTTTTGAACCAGTAAGACAGCGCCACCCGACACCATTGCGGTGGATTGTGGTCCTGACATTTGGACTCTCAGAACGGACAGCGGTGTCATTCAGAACGCGCCAGCCCCGTTCCTTTGGAGCAGGGCCTGGTGCGAAGCTTGTGACCTCTGACCTCTGAGTCCAGCCTGTGTGTCCTTAGTGTCCCACACCGACAGCAGGAGGGTAGACGACTTTTTCTGCTCTTATTTTTTCCCGGCAGAACAGAGGAACTCGGTAGGGAGGGAATGGCAACTCCAAATGAAGGACATTTTTTTCCCATTCAGAAGCCATAATAATCCCGGTTGATGGCATAATAATCCTGCCTGATGCATAATAATCCTGGTTGATGTCATAATAATCCCGACTGATGGCGTAAACCAGGAAGATGTAGCTACGAAGCTAACTCTCGCTCTTTGGCCATAAACAGCTGCTTCGTGTGACAGCTTTGCCCGAGCTCTGGTTGACATATTCTGCATGTCGAATGACCGGCGGTCTTACGAAAGTGATTCAGGCCTCTGCTCCACCAAGGTCACATTCCACAGCTGTGAGCAAACCGTTAGAACCAAAGAGCACAGCTCCTCTATAAAGATCAGTGATTCAACTTTAAAGAGTACTTCAAACAAATAAAGATCAGTGATTCAACTAAAGAGCTAATATGCATAATGTTCTATACCTTTCAATAGTGAAGTGGTGTTGTGTGATGGACAGACAGGTAATGCTTTAACCATCTCTCAGAATCAGTCAGAAGATCTTGCACAGATGTTGACGGCATTTGGAATGGTGCAACTGGTATTTGGAAGCGTTTGCTGGCTCCGAGAGTAAAGGTTTGCGACCTCTTTGATCATCTTTGACCGTGGCCTGGAAGCAATTCAGCCTTCATAACATGCTTTATTATAATAGGAACTGAACTCACCGTGCTAACTATGTTACACGGGGTGTAAATGATTTCTAATTAGATGAGCACTCAATTACAATGATTGCTCTCTCAAGGTAAAAAGTAAGTTAGCGAAGAGATGAGGCTAATGCTCGTTTCACAGGAAGATTAATTGCACACACACACACACACACACACACACACACACACACACACACACACCCAACTCCCCACATTCATGTGCCCTCCTGCAGATAAGGACTGCAGACACCTCACTGATGAGAGAGAGGGAGACAGAGAGAGAGAGAGAAAGACAGAGAGAGAGAGAGAAATGAAAGGAGGGAGGATGAGTGGGAGTAGAGCCATGTGATAAGATAAGGGATCTGCCCCTGGCAGTTGATGGGGGTTTTATTTTCTCCTGTTTTCCAAAGGGAGGTGGGGTTAGGGGTGGGGAGTTGGAGGGTGTAGTTTGAGCTGGGAGTCGTGGGGAGCAGACAAGAGCCTTACACTAAAGATGTGCGGGATGGGGGGGGGGGGAGGGGCAGAACGTGCATCTGGTGATGGGATCCTGTTATTGTTTTTACAGAAGAAAGATCCATCTCCATGGGTCCTTGACCAGTTAGTCACTGCGGCACACACACGGCTAAGGAAACAGAACAAGGATGAGGCTGTCCTGTCCCGTCCAGGGGAAATCTGCTCCGAACAGGAAACGGTCACAGCGCATGATGGTGCCGAAATGTGCAGATGTGCTGCCCCCCGAGACAGAAGCTGCTCAGGTCATTCATTATTAACGTAATCATAGTCAGATTACCTAACCAAGCTCATAATCCATTTTATTCCATCTATTAAAATGAAGAGCCTTCCACACTCACGTTCCGTTTAACCCTGAGGACTGAAGTCGTCCCTGAAGTGACGATTCGTGCGCTCTGCTGTATGTTGCCAAGATTCATGCCGTTTTAAAGGACTTTATGGTTGCGTGTGTTTTGAGTTAAAGTCTGACCCGTCGACCAGTCACCGTCTGGGAGCGTCTGGGGGCGTCCGTGCGCTCCGGTTAAATGCCTTTTTATTAACAAGCAGTTTTTGCTTGTGGACATCTGTATGACTAGCTGATGAGTGTATTGAGTGTGTCAGAGGAGGGTAGTGTGTGAGTGTGTGCAGTAAGGTCTTCGTCTGGGTCCAGGATTGCGAAATGCAGCCGTTTGAGAAAACACGGGAAGAGATTAGATGCATAGAGCGAAACCATCGAGCGCGTTTGACCTGCCGGCCACGGAGAGCCGCCCTGTGCAAACACGGCCGCCGTGTAGCGCCGCGCGGGCTGTGCGGCGCTGCCTTGGGGGCTGGAGTGTACTCACTCACTGCCCTCACTGGGCTGGGATGGACTGCTCTTTTCCCACCCTGAACCAGCACAGATCAGTGTTTACCCTGTTCTAAATCAATCCTTTGCCTAAATGTCAAAACCTCCATGAGTTGAATTAAGTTACACTGCGGCGGGCGCTGTGGTTCGGACGAGCTCCTGGGTCTGAGGCTGGGAGCAGCTGGTGAGGGAGAGACGTCTGGTGTGTGTGTGTGGGGGGGCACAGTGTCAGGACGGAGCTGTCGGGGAGGCGTGGACACCCCTGGGCTCGGCTAGGGTCAAAGGTCAGGAGCCGGCAGGATGTGCCCTCCGATTGGCCAGCCTTCAGGCCCCTGGGGGGGGCGGACCCAGGCTTGGGTGGAGTTGGTGACCAGACCCAAGAGTCGTGATCGCCAGCTCAGCTGAAAGGAAAGGCGTGCGTGCAGCTCAACATACGTGTGCTGAGTCCTGTACACGCAGACACACCCACACACATCCCTTTCCTTCTAGCAAATACACATACACACACACAAACACACACACACACTTTTCTCTCCCTCCACCCATACACTTAATATACTAAATAGATATAATGTAATTAATATACAGTTATTACATCAGTTATTATATATTCTGTATTCATTACTATAGCATTACAATGAGTTTATTCATGTCTCAGACCTCTGAGGGATATTAAACACATGCCTTTCTCTTTTAAATGCACCTACTAACACACACACACACACACACACACACACACACGCAATAGGAACATCGTGCGTCTGTCACCCTTTCTTGTGATCTTCCTAGTGGATGGCGTAAAACTCAGGAAATACAGGTCACCCAACAGATGTGCTTCCAACCACAGGACAAAATGCAGCCTCCTCACAGCACGGCAGGATCAAAGGGACAGAGCCAGGGCTGCCCGTGTCAGCTCAACAAGCCCTACCTAACCGCAATGCCCGCTGGGAAATGCAGGAGCGAGTACGGCCCTGTGTAGGCAGGTAGTGTCTGCGTGAGAGAGAGAGAGAGAGGGAGACACAGAAAGAGAATGACACAATGAGGGAGTCTCTGATGGACGTGCCTCCACCCGCCCACCGTGCCTCCACCCGCCCACCGTGCCTCCACCCGCCCACCGTGCCTCCATCCCTCCTACTGCGGTCCTAAATTTTCCTGCCCTCTCGTGATTTGCCCAAATCGTCTGGTACAGGAAGGCCAGTTTTTCTGAGCGCGCTCACTGGATGTGCGACAAGTAATGTTAGCACAGCTGTTGCAGTCTACGTTCTCAGTCACGACTTGTAGCCTCGGTGGCTTATAATATTTACACAAGCCATGCTGTGACTGCACTCACCACTAGGTGGCGGTATGGGCTTCGTCTCGGCTAGAACCAAATGAACACCACGGTTCATTAAAGATTCATTAGCAAACTTTAAAAGGGACAATGTTTTCTCTCGTTCTTTAGGAGATATGCGAGTACAACTACAGAGGCCTGTTATCTCCACTCCGAAATTGAATGTATTGCTCTGTGTATCTACTTATAATGACAGGAGCTCGCATGACACTTTGAATAATGTGATTAATTTTAAACAGACGTGTGACAAAAAGAGACAGGGAGGAGGAGAGAGAACAAAGCAATCGTTTCATCTGGACGAGAGGAACCGTTGCAGAGAACCGAGTGGACACATGGGGTTCAGAGGAAACAGCAGCCCTTAGTCAGACTGGTGTGAAGAACCGCGCTGGTCAAATCCCCTTTGATCCCTCCTAGACGCCTGATCTCAAGTGACCCTTACACAAGTCCCACTCCACGTCGTGGGACAAGCTGGGGGGGATAGTGGAATGCTGATCTGGCAACCCGTCCGGTCCAGCAATGCCTTTCTGTCAATCTAGGACTGCCGGGCAAAATGAGCAGGCTGGCTTACACATTAACATGGATTAGGGGTACAAATGAGACCTTGTGTGGTTAATGGGGGTCAGAGTAGAGGGATATTTGAGACAGGCCAAAACACCCAGGGGTTCAGACGCTCGTCGGCAAACAGAACCGCCGTTCTCTCAGAGTTTATGTCAGCGCTTAAATACAGAATGCCCTGCAGATGGTTTGGACCATTGGCTGTCTGACTCACACATAGACTGTAAGGGTGTGTGTGTGTGTGTGTCAGTGTGTGTGTTTGCATGCGCCTATGTTTTCTGAGTCCGCTAACACAGACAGAAAGCTTTTGACATACATTTATTTTTGCTGGGCCCTAAACGCAGGACCATTTAGGGCAGAAAAGGCCAATGTTCAAAAAATAGTCATGGAGCATTGAGGCCATTAGGACTTGCGTTTGCTTTCACTTCTTCATTCACGCCTTTAGGGCAGCCGCTACCAGGAAGGTTGTTCCCCAGGAAGCTGAGTTCGTCGGTGAAGGCGAGATCGCAAGAGATTAGGAAAGACGTTGCTACAGTTGCCTGTTAATCATTCCGTCCTGCCCTGGGCATGGGTGGGAACGAGTCTTCCTCACTGCGTTTTGTCTGGGTTTGTCGTTCCGGAGCTCGGAGGCGCGCGCGCTACCACACGCGTCCTGACCTGCTGCGCTGTGTTTACGTGTTGACACGCTCAACATTCCCAGCAGCCCTCCCTAATGCGGACAGAAACAGAAAGAAGACTGACGTGAGCCTAGCACGCAATGGCGCGTTCCACGCTCCCGCCCGGTATTCCAAGGACTGAATAGGTTGGGGAACCCTTATCTTATTCAGGAAGCTCCTCTCAGGAATGTCAGATGGGAAAAGGGCCGCCTTTGGGAACAGGAGCCGCTCAGAAACGCAGGCCCAGGGACTTCTGGGGCTTCTCCGTGTGTCTGGGCCAAATCACGCCAGGCTCACGGGCCTTTTCCTGTGGAGAGAGCGTGCTGGCGCAGTGACACGGCCTACGCTCAGCGCGAATAACCAACGTGTCCCCATTCTTTAATGAATTCCGCTGACATTCGTTTGGAGCTTTTAGACGAAACCGTGCAGCATGTAGTAGCCTGTAGCTCTGGGGAAACATGCGTGAGGCTGAGAGCTGCGTACGTGATGCCCTGCGCCTGTTCCTCCAACGCTGGGGGGTGAGAGGTTGGCGTTGGGGGGGGTGGAGAGGGGGTGGGAGGATGCTTCAGGCCCACTGTCCGTCCTGCATCGTGGCCCTGGATGGTCAGGGGTCGGGGTCAGCGCGATGGGACGGTTTGTGTCAGGGTTTCCCTGACTTGTCGTCCTACGCAGACGATAATATGGACGCGAGACGAGACACTGTCTCGTGTCTCCGCCCACGGCATGCAGAAGCGAGATGAGTGCACGTTACAGGTTCATGACGCCTACAGTAGTAGGTCAAGGTGAAGCATGAGGAACTGTATGGTCTGAAAATGAAACACAGCACTAAAAGTGATGTTCCGCTAAATCTGGGGGGTGGGGGGGGGGGTTGTTTTCTGTGGTGTTGGTTCAGCGCCATTGCAGAGTTCTTCAGGAATGCCAGAGCTCTGCTCCTCACAGCGGGGAATGGAGGGCACAAAGACTAGTGCTGTGGAGCCACTGAAAGAGAGTGAGCGAAAGAGGCAAGTGTGTGTGTGTGTGTAAAGGGAGGCAGTTTGTACTCTGTGTGTGTGTAAAGTGAGGCAGTTTGTATTGTGTGTGTGTCCTTTGCTGTGCCCCACTTCCTCTCCTGACATACGGCATTACTCAACTCAAAACATGCACACACACACACACACAAACACACACCACACACACATTTACTTTAAAAAGGAAGAATGAGCCAGCTAAAGATCCACCCCTAAGAAAAGCAAAATCGAAGGCAAAACTGAACATGTGTGTGTGTGTCAGCACAAGCGTGCGTGTGTGTGTGTAACGGGTGTGTTTGGTGGGTGTGTACGACTGCAAGAACTTTTTCCTGCTGGACGTTGTACCTGTCAGGAGCGGCAGGCCGGGCAGGTAGAGAGGACCAGGCGTTCTGCCCTCGCTGCTCTGGGTAAGTCGCTATGGCGGTGACACTCCCGCTCCTTCACATTCCTTGCCGTGTCCCGCGAGCTCGTGGTCGGGTCGGGCAGGACCACACGGGCTTGTGAGAGCGCTCCAGGGCCTTTGGATGGATCTGCTTATTTGGATTCCTCTCCCCACTTACAGCGCGCACTCCAGAGCAGGAAGTAGCACTTTTGCGGCTCGGATGAAATGTTGATAGTTGCACGTGTGCTTGGATTGTTTGGTCTCATGCTCAGCACGGATCCAGTCTCGCACTACAGCGCTAAGGAAAGCGTTCAGTCAAATGCTCCCTCTCTCTCTCCGTTTCCTACTCTCTCTCTCTCTCTCTCCCTCTCTCTCCGTTTCCTACTCTCTCTCTCTCTCTCTCTCTCTCTCCGTTTCCTACTCTCTCTCTCTCTCTCCGTTTCCTACTCTCTCTCTCTCTCTCACTCTCTCCCTCTCTCTCTCTCTCTGTGTTTAATCATTCTTTCATGAGCTCTCCCTCTCTCTTACACCTTATCTCGTTTTCTCTCTCTGTGGCTCTTTCTGTCACACACAAACACACACACACACTTCTCTTCCAGGATGCCACGTCTCCTTCCCGGGGCGGGCGATTATAGATTAACCCTTCGAGTCCGGTCGGCGAACGCCACCAGGAACAGACCGCATCGTTTGCCTCGCGCCGCACGCGGTGGCCGATTCCCGCTGTAACCCGACACTCCCGAGCTCTTCTGGGAGGTTTCCCTGGCAACCGTGCAAAGGAATCGCCGGGCGACTGCGCTCGCATGTGTTTTGAATTGAAGAGCAGAGGTAATGGAGACGTTTAGCGTTCGTTCGGTGTTCCCTCGTGACAAAGCAAGCATGAACCGCGGCCCCTCCCCCACCCCGCTGGACGGGCTGACAGGCGCTTCCCACGACTCCTCTCTCCCTCCGCCGGGGCGTTATTAAACAACGCAGCACCCGGGTTCAGGGGGCTCCTCCTCGTCCCCCTGCGTCTCGTTCTCACAGGGGCAGGACGCTGCGATAACGCGGGAGGAAATGACCTTCGAGACGTCCACGGTAGGGCCGTCTGCATGGCGGGACTTTCGCACGCGGGCAAACGATGTTTGGCCAACACCGGCACGTTCCACGTGGTCTCGACACACACTGGGAAGGCCCAACTGCGTTAAACAGTAAATATGTAGCAGGATTAGCGTCCTCCATGTTGTCTTTTGTCTCTGAACGCGGAGCACGATGGTAACCGCAAACAGGCGAGTGGATCTAGGAGAGACCACAAACCCCCTGAACACACACACGGTCCCTGGCTTGGCTCTACAACGACCGTTGGGAGAACGCGGCGAAGAGCACGCCGTACGTGGGGTTCATTAGCCCGCCGCGCTCCAGAGCCTCCCAGAGTGGCCGACGGTGCTGCTCTGGTGAAAGCGCTGAATCCCCATCGCTGGGCTCCGTTTATAATGTATTAAGTGATTAAATATCGAGTGTGGAACAGACAGCCGGGCGGTAAGGTCACTTCACAAATGCCGCGTTCGTCAAACCACTTTTTTCTCTTCTCTCTCTCTCTCTCTCTCTCTGTCACTGCTGCCGGGGCTGATGGGAAGTATTTCTTAGGCCCAGAATCCCCCCCACCCCCAACACTCCTGTACCAGCGGCCCTTTTGACTCAACACGGCTCTGTGCTGCTGGCTTGCGTCACGATGACACGCGGCATTAAGAGTTGCGCTCTGGAACCTCCAGCCGTCTCGCCTTCGTGGGATTATAACACCGTGTGTCACACAGAAAACCTAGCCGCCGTGCTGCGATTGGTCCGTGATTCGTTGGACTCGCCACACCGTGTCTCCGTGCGCACAGATTCCGCAGAATACACACGTCGGGTTTGAAACGGCAAGTGTGGCAGGGCAGCTGTGTGTGTCCGCGCTCGCCACAGCGCTTCCGGCGCCACATGGCCTTTCGCCTGCTCACAGACCTCGCTAACCCAGAAGACAAACGTGTGGTCTGGGTTGTGTTTCCATCTGCTGGTGTGGGCGCGTTCTATTTTCTCCCCAGACACTGACACCTTTCAGACGGCCGTTACTTCCGGTGCTCGGTTTCAGAGATCGTCTGAGTGATTGCAAATGTTTTTTAGTGTCATTTTTTTATAAAAGATCACAAATCAGTGTTGTGGAGGCTATTGGGCTCAAAGGACGTGTCGGGGTGACGTCCGCAGACGAGCTGAGGGAGATGCTACAACCGACGCTGTTAATGTTAGTGTATGGACGAGATGAGAGGCTGGACTTGTGCAGTGTGACTGATCTGACGTAAAACACATTATGATTAAACTGATCAGTGCGGAATTGGATGCGGAGTCAGTCAGCTCACCCTTGAATGACTCTGAAATACAAGCGGGAAGAGAACAGACCCACAGGCAAGGAAATAAACACATCACACCAAGAGTGCTGACTGTGGTCGGGAGACACGCCCAATTTTAGGTCACTCACACACACCACAAACGCACGTACACGACTTCTGCTGGAACTGACACCCTCAACACGTCTCAGTCTGCTGGCTGGCCTGCTGCCCGACCCTGTCCCCTGTATCCTGCACCTCAGCTGAGGTAAAGGAGGCTCCACGCCCTCTCATTCTCACATTATGCTTCTTCTATGGTGAGATACCAGTTTAAATACACTTCCAGGTCCTGAGGATCTCCTTTGTACTGGAAGGCTCCTTGGCGCTGGTAGATGACGGGGCTGTTTTGTGTATTTGTGTGGCTGTGTTGTGTATTTGTGTGGCTGTGTTGTGTATTTGAGTTTTTCTCAGCGTACTCTTTTGTTCTTCGCTGTTCCTGAAAGCTGCCGTTGGTGACTGGCTGTCCTGAGAGAGACGCGTGTGGTGTCAGCGGCATCCCGTGCTGTGTGTGACGGGGCCGTGGTGTCCCGTGCTGTGTGTGACGGGGCCGTGGTGTCCCGTGCTGTGTGTGTCCGGTGTCCCGTGCTGTGTGTGAGGGGGCCGTGGTGTCCTGTGCGGTGTCCCGTGCTGTGTGTGAGGGGGCCGTGGTGTCCCGTGTTGTGTGTGAGGGGCCGTGGTGTCCCGTGCTGTGTGTGAGGGGGCCGTGGTGTCCCATGCTGTGTGTGAGGAGCCTCGGTGTCCCGTGCTGTGTGTGAGGGGGCCGTGGTGTCGGGGCCGTGGTGTCCCGTGCTGTGTGTGAGGAGGCCGTGGTGTCCCGTGCTGTGTGTGAGGGGGCCGTGCTGTCCCGTGTTGTGTGTGCAGCACCTATTACTATGCATCAGGCATCTCTGATGAGAGTGGGGGAGGGACAATATTGTAATTCTGACACTGAAAACCATCAATATGGAGTAAAACCATCAATATGGAGCAATATCTCTCCCTCTCTCTCCCTCACTCTCTCTCTATCTCTCTCTCTCTCACACACACACAGGCTCCTCTCTGGAGTCCCAGAAGAGGCCATTCTGCCTGATATGGGGTGAATCCAGCACCCATACATGGGCGTATTTGTGCGACACACCGTCCTTTAGCACATATAAGGACAGCGTGACTTTACCGAGGAGACCGAAGGCGCTACACTGAGGAGTACAGAGCACAGGCCGCCACCTGAAACACACCAGTGCTTCCTTTTTGAAACTGCGCAGCGAGCAGGCCGGTCTTGCCTCATGCCTTGACATTTAAACAGTCCAGGTGCGTTTACCTCCTCCTGACTCTGGACTGCGTAAATCCTTAGATCGGGTCCCTTTAAGGAGTGCTGCCTTCGCCCGGTAGAACTCCTACCCCACTGCATCCCTAAAGTAACGCAGTCGAGCTGCCGCGATGATTAAGGAGAGCGTCTCATCTGTGCAGGACTCGGCTGGGGTTAAGTATGTGTTCAGACCAGCTCTGGCGTGGCTGTGAGGATCTGCGGTTCAAAGACGCCGCTGCGAAGTCGCAGCAGGACGCCAACAGCTTCACAGTGTGTGTGTGTGTGTGTGTGTGTGTGTGTGTGTGTGTGTGTGTGTGTGTGTGTGTGAGTGTGCGCGACTGCGGGCGTGTGGCGGCGGACGCGGAGCTCACGCACGCCGCTTGTGGCTGCGTGCGACGGCGCGTCTCCGTCAGCGGCCTAATGGGCACAGCGTGGGCCGTTACCTCGCCATTATCGCCGCCGAGGTTGTTTTTTGAATCATAATACGGATCTGAGGAGCGGTTCGAAGTGTGTGGGTGGGGTTGTGTTTTCTTTGGCTCGCACGGCGGCAGGGGTCGAGAACGTAGTCCACTCTTCTGAGAATCGCAACGCTTTCGGTTAATTTTATAAGCCAGCTACTTATTTTCCGCCTTCTGTGGTCAGTAGTTGGGCCTTGGTTGGGCCGGGCCTTGGTTGGGCCGGGCCTTGGTTGGGCCGGGCCGTGGCAGTGTAAGCGGTCGGCGAGTGAACGATGGAGAGGAGGAAGAGGGGAGAAATGAGAAGGAGAGAGGAGAGGAGGCAGGGGAGAGAGTGGGGGAGGAGAGGAGAGGAGGTGGGGGAGAGAGAGTGGGGGAGGAGAGAGGAGAGGAGGGGGGGGGAGAGAGTGGGGGAGGAGAGGAGGTAGGGGGAGAGTGGGGGAGGAGAGGAGGCAGGGGGAGAATGGGGGAGGAGAGAGGAGAGGAGGCAGGGGGAGAATGGGGGAGGAGAGAGGAGAGGAGGCAGGGGGAGGAGAGAGGAGAGGAGGCAGGGGGAGAGTGGGGGAGGAGAGAAGAGAGGAGGCAGGGGGAGGAGAGAGGAGAGGAGGCAGGGGGAGAGTGGGGGAGGAGAGAGGAGAGGAGGCAGGGGGGAGTGGGGGAGGAGAGAGGAGAGGAGGCAGGGGGAGGAGAGAGGAGAGGAGGCAGGGGGAGAGTGGGGGAGGAGAGGAGGCAGGGGGAGAGTGGGGGAGGAGAGGTCCTCTTTTGGATTAGTGTGAGCTTCTTGGCAATCTGCATGTGAATGACTGAGAAAAGCTTTAGCAGTTAACACCCCCCACCCGCACACACACACACACACACACAGACACACACACCCCTGTCTCTCCCTCTCTCTCTCTCTCTCTGTCTCTGTCTCTCTCTCAAACACACAGAGAGACAGAGGTTCATTAGCACTAACTCCCTCCTGCACATCTCAAACAGAAGGGTAAAGTTTGTGCAGTGCAGTGCTCCTGTGAGAGCAGGACTGAGAGAGAGACAGAGAGAGAGACAGAGAGAGAGAGAGACAGGGAGAGACAGAGAGAGACAGGGAGAGAGATTGCGTGTAGTGAGTGAGTACTGGTGCAGGCCTTTTTCCACACGCAGCGCAAGCTTCAGGAGAAGTGGATTTGCCCGGGTTGTACACACAGCTTTGTGAATGAGAGAAGGTAAGACTCCCATATCCTCCCGGCTATCCACGGCGCTGCCGCTCCGATAACAATGCAGCTGCAGACACACATTGGGGGTTGGGGGGGGGGGGTTTGGGGGGGGTTATAGGGGCGGTAGGGAGTCACGTACCACTCACAGAGAGAAGCTCTTTCTCAAAAACATTGTTTTCTTTATAGTGTTGGTTGTGTGGTGTGGTCGTCTTTCGAGGAAGTACATGTGGGCCATGGGCAGGGGCAGCACAGCTCGCAACAGTGCATGCTGGTGCCTGGACTCTAGATATGCTGTTTGATTCGCTGTTGGATTCCCTGTTTGATTCGCTGTTGGATTGTCCCTGGGATTGGGAACCTTCCTGTGAAGCCCGATGGGTGGGTGTACTCCTCGCATCTATGATCGTCTTGGGTGTGCTAGAAATCCTCGGTTTTAATTACGCCATTGGAAATAGACTAAAAGGAGGGCCGATTATGGCTGGATAACAGGTAAACATGCTTCTGGTGGACGCTGGTCACCGCACGGACCCTGAAGCTCCTTCACCGGTGCTTCCTGGAGGACTGCAGTGCTTAAATATGTTTATCCTGAGCTGGCCAGAAATGAAATCAAGGGAGGGCTGCTTCTGTGGGCACAGATTAGCCATAGTCTTGGCCTAGATTATGCTGTCAGTAGGAATTTTCTTGAAAACCCTTTTTTTTCCGTCAGTCCTGAGCAGAGCCTGTGATCTGTGGTCAGCTGAAGTCGTAGCAACATTCTTATGGACCAAGTGCTGCTCATGCATGCCACGCTGAATTACCTCGACAGACAAGGCTCGGGGTTCTTAATTGGCATTAAACAAGTAGGAAGCACTGAGACTTGGCGCTAAAATAAGAAACATGTTGTTTCACCAGTGCAGAACTAGCAGGAGACAATAGGCAGCGGTGGTGCGGTAATTATACCTGTACAGCTGCTATTGTTTCTGCTCAGGGGTCCGTGGCCAAATATCCCCCTGGCAGACGGGGTGGCACTGTGCTAGAATCGAGGAGGAATGGTGTTTTGCACCAGGCTTACTGGATGGAGAATGATGGAGGAGACGTAGCGCTGGTTGAAAGCGCGTGCGTCCCGCTGACGGAGGCGCTGTGCCAGAGAGGTCGTGGGCCGCGTCTCTGCCGTCCGGCTTACGGATGTCGGAGGTGAATGTTAAACGTGTTGAAACACGATAAAACGTCGTTTCAACGGTTCCGCCTACGTGGGACGTCGTTGGTGGTGATGCGGGGGGTGGGGGGGGGTATTGTCATCATGCTGTCACCCATGTCAGCTGCACAGGTCTGCGGCTGAGAGCTTCCCTCTCCTGGACCCAGACCTTGCTTCCCTCTTTAATTGCTCGAACCCGGACTGTTTTTTTTTTTTTTTTGTCCCAGACGCTCATCTCTGACAGTCTCTGTCCTTCTGTTTGCCTTTCTCATGCGTCTGGACGACGCCGTGTCCACCCCTCGCTTCCCACAAACCCCACCGGCGGAGACCAGCCGTGTTTACTCACTTCCAGCACACAGTCTCTCTCGCTCTCTCTCCATCTCTCTTTCTCTCTCCATCTCTCTTTCTCTTTTGTGTCTCCTGTGCTTCTCCCTTTACATCTTTCTCCTTCCCTGTATCTTTTAATCACCAACTCTATTTGTCAGTCCTTTTCTCTTTGCCTTTTATCCTCTTTCACTCTCTCTCTCTCTCTCTCTCTCTCTCTCTCAAATAAATGGCTCTGCTAACCCCCCCCCCCCCATCCACTGATCTACGGACTCATTTATCTGTTCCTCTGTTACGCCTGAGTCACTGTCTGACGGATGGCTTCACACACTGACAGCGGGAGTGTAAGGGGTAGGTGGGAAAGGTCTCCGGTACAGCTTGTTTTCTTCGTGCTTGCTTCGGGTTTATGTTCACCCCCATGCGGCAACCACGACTTGCTCGTGCATTGAAACACTTGAGCCCCTAGCTGGACTGCTGGGATGTGAAGCCAATCAGCCAATGTGGTGTACAGGATTAG
Source organism: Brachyhypopomus occidentalis (assembly GCA_020368025.1). NCBI lineage: Eukaryota > Metazoa > Chordata > Actinopteri > Gymnotiformes > Hypopomidae > Brachyhypopomus > Brachyhypopomus occidentalis. The sequence continues at coordinate 1,334,562 of JAGXOD010000050.1, forward strand.
TCCCGTTTTGGTACGTGGAACAGGTACTGGTTATTTATAGTGGATTACGTCACCTGGACTAGTGGGTTTAGCTAGCGGGACTCAGTGAGGCTTTGTCCTTTATCAGATCGATGGCAGTTTGATATCTTGTGAGCAACCTTTGATATCAAAAACAAGGATTCGTTGTTGAGCGTCTGTGCGATACACGGTGCATCTGTGCATCTGTGCAATTAAATCAATTCTGTTTAGCAGTAGTGTAGAACACTGGGGCACAGAGCAACATGCAGGGTCACTTCCTGTTTACTCTGTTGGTGCACTGTGATAATGACACTGATAAGGGTCTTTTCTTCCCCTTCAGATATCTGCTTTGCATAGGCATTAATACAAACATGCTTAAAGGCGTGCAGGTGATGACTGACATTAGATTTTGAGTAGGTACTTCTGCATCACATGCCTGATTTCAGTGATGTACCCCTCATTAATGCTGCCCACACGCTGCTCCACGTTGGCCCACGTGTGACCCAGCAGGATGCGCTGCTTGAGGCCGTACCCTGCATGTCACACGTGAGTCAGCCACTGCAGGACGAGCGTTGACGTGCCGACTCGGTCTCTGGCCACTTAAGACGGAGGCGCGCGTGGCCTCTTAAGGCGGGGGCGCGCGTGACCACTTAAGGCAGGGGCGCACGTGACCACTTAAGGCGGGGGGGGGGCGTGGCCACTTAAGGCGGGGGCGCCGCGTGACCACTTAAGGCGGGGGGGCGGGCCACTTAAGGCGGGGGCGCGCGTGGCCACTTAAGGCAGGGCGCGCGTGGCTGGCCGAACGCGGGGGAGGGGCAGGCGAGGGAGCCCACGTGGCACGACGGAGCCGCCAGCAGCTGCGGCGGAACGTTTTACGCAGGAGGAACGACGCCCCTCCCACCCGCTCAGGCCCAAACACGTCAACGCTCCTCTGCCATTGGTGCAGGAGAGACAGGGCTGCAGGCCCCACCACTTAACGTGCGAGGGGATTTCACCCAGAGGAGGGCAATTATCAGACTGCAGATGTCACCAGGCAGTTAGACCAGCCCATCACTTCGGACGACTCGGGTTAAAGGTACACTTCCAGGGAAAAAAAAAAAAAAAGCTTTTAAGATGTTTACTGACAGTAAAGTGTTATGAGGTTTCGTGCACTCACTGACTGGATGCGATGCTATCAGCTCAAGATCACCGGTGGGCTGTGATTGACTAGAGCTCTACTGCTGCGAGCATCACACGCTTCTGATGAGGGCACGGAGCCTTGGTAGCAGCAGGCTTTTCCTGGAAGCTCATCAGATCAGCCCATGCCCAAGTGATCTAACACACACACACACACAGCATGTCTACAGGTTAAAGACGTGTGATCTGGAGTCACACTGCCCACGCGCTTCAGATCTGGGTTTCCTGAACGCTGGATGCTTTTCCGTCCACATAACATCCCGTCTATCACTCACTTAGTCTCTCTTGAGGTATTTTTCTCTTGACCTTTAAATCTTTAAATTATTAATAAAGTATATTATATAGCCGTTGATGTGAACCAACAGGGCCGGGGCTTGGGGCGGGGCTTGGGGCAGGGCGGGGCTTCCCTAGTGACCAACCAGTTGGCAGGAGTCCCGGCCAGTCCTTTTACAGTCTGTCCTCTTGCTGTCTGAAGGTTTGCTGTGCAAGTTCACATATTGCAGGTGCTTTCCGTGCAGCCCCCAGAGACTTGTGGGAAGTCTCGAGCAGGGGGCGCAAGGGGAGGCACTCTTACCAAATCTTAACAGATTACCCATAATTCAGCCATCCTGCAGCTCCAGATAGTGGCGCACATTGGGCGCGCGCATTCTCCATCTTCCTTATCTCAGTGCCCCATCCGAATCAGCCTCCGCCTCACTCGCCTTAGCCTGCTGTCAGTCATCATGATCTCTGATAATCTCCACCAGTCTGCAGCCGTTTCAAAATGCGCGACAGGAGGTTCTGCCGTTCACGCGAACCTTTGAGAAAACATGTTTCCGTAACCCACACTGGCACGCTGTGGGATTATTGCATGCTTTATACTCATGGCCTAAAATGGGTCTCACCTCCTTCACAAATCCTTTTTGTTTAGTCAAAAAAAAATGTGTACGATTATCTTTTAAAAGGTGCACGGCCATCCCAGACGGGGTTTGTTCAAGCGTCCTGGACGTTGTCATCTTAGTCAGACCTGTCTTTTTCTCTGTTGCCATTACAGACACGGCACAGGAGCTGGACTCAGAGCTGGAGCCGGCCGTCTGCATGGAAGAGGACAGGGAGGTGGAGCTTCAGGTGGAGGAGGATGCGGAGGCGGAGCAAACGACGGAGACCCCGCCCCCTCACCTCGGCAGGCCCGGCGCTCCGGGCGTCGTCAAGGGCAGCGACCTGTTCGGCTACGTGGGCATCGAGGCCGTGCTCGATCAGATGCGGCGCAAGACCATGAAGGCGGGCTTCGAGTTCAACATCATGGTGGTCGGTGAGTGACGCGCCCGCCCCTGCAGGCCGAGCCAGGAAGCCAAACCAGGGGGACCCAAGCTTTGGTCTCCAGCTTCTTCGCTGGTGGTACACGTATGCTAGTGCTAGCCGGCGCTATGGATGGTAACAACAGATCAGGGAGTTCAACACTGCGCAGCTTGGCACACACAAACTCATAACTGCTGTAGGCATAGCAACATTACGTCTAGTGAGAACATGGCTGTGGAGCAACCCGTTGTTAGCAAAGCCCCCGTGATGTTGGATGAGATTCGGTATATTCACACAGGCCTGTATGGTATGTGTGTGATGTACATACAGTATATGAATATTCAGTATATCCACACAGGCCTGTATGGTATGTGTGTGATGTACATACAGTATATGAATATTCAGTATATCCACACAGGCCTGTATGGGATGTGTGTGATGTACATACAGTATATGAATATTCAGTATATCCACACAGGCCTGTATGGTATGTGTGTGATGTACATACGGTATATGAATATTCAGTATATCCACACAGGCCTGCATGTGATGTGTATGATGTGTGTGTGTGTGTGTGTGTGTGTGTGTGTATATATATATATATATATATATATATATATATATATATATATATATATATATATATATAAAATAAAACATTGGTCACCTGCATTTCCAATCAGCCTAGTCTACTTCCCTTGTCCCCTAGTCTACTTATGCCTGTTTAGTGCACACTGACCACACGCTGACAGTTTGTGTGTGTGGTGGTGTGTGGTGTGGTGGTGTGTGGTGTGGTGTGGTGTGTGTGGTGTGGTGTGGTGCTGTGTGGTGTGGTGTGTGTGGTGTGGTGCTGTGTGGTGTGGTGGTGTGTGGTGTGGTGTGGTGTGGTGCTGTGTGGTGGTGTGGTGTGGTGCTGTGTGGTGTGGTGTGGTGTGGCAGGGCGGGCCGGGTGTGGTGCTGCGTGGGGCTTGGCGGCACATGTCTGAGAGAGGAAGCGGACTGATGCCTGTTTGTTTGGGGGGAACAGGCAGGTACGCGTCTCTTTGGCACAGGAAGACCGTGGCGGGTGTGAGAGGAAGCAGGGGCAGGTGTAGCGGAAGCCCTGCCACCGTCTGCACAGCACACCGGTCTGCTGCTTTTACAAACACCAGAAATGAGAGGTTATTAGTGTTTAAGCCTCCAAGCAGCAAAATATCCTGTTGTTGGTTTAGCTTTAGCTTTAAAGATGCTTTTTCTTTTTTCCTTTTTTTGTTTTAAGCCCATCCAACAAGCTGCTTATTTCGATGCTCTTGTAATTTGAGCTCCTTGTGTGCCTCAGCTCGGTGGAGAATGAGATATTTAATCCAGGCTCGTCGAGGAGGTAAACTAATCACTTTGCTTTCATCGAAGCCTTTGAGAAATGTGCAGGAGCGCCGGAGGTTTGGATAAACAATAGCAGCCATTTTGGCTCCTTCTCAGCCGATCGTGCTCTCTCTCTCTCTCTCTCTCTCTCTCCCTCCTCTCTCTCTCTCTCTCTCTCTCTCTGGGTCGACCTGCAGCACTGTGTCTAGCCAGAGCAGCTCCTGGCTGCAGCGAAGGGCATTTCACTGGACGCCTGCCTGATTCAAACCGGCCACCCTATTCAACCAAAACCAATCAGAATGCAGGGACCCGCCCCTTCCCCCCCAGGCTCCTAGAGAGAGAGGGAGAGAGAGAGAGAGAGAGAGAGAGACATGTGAGAGGTGAGGTGAAGGGGAGGGGCAGGGGGAGAGGAGTGCAGGCCATACCTAATTAAATAGTACCGGGTATTGTTGTGCTGTCTGTGGCCTGGGAGGCGGGGCCAGCCTAAAGCCTTGCGGGCCTCCCGGCCTGAGGATTTATGATTGGCTCGGAATTACACATTCAAGGCCACCGTGTTCTCTGTTCCCTCTGCCTCGCCCCTCTCTCTTGCTCTCACCCTCTCTCTCTCTATCGCTCTCTTTCTCAACCTCTCTTTCTCTCTCTCTTTCTCACCCTCTCTTTCTCTCTCTCTCCTCGTTTTTCACTCAGCCAGCTTTTGCTTGTGCTTTTCATTCTCCTGGTGCTCTTCCACCGTGAAAATAAGACAGACATTTTGCCAAATCCTTCAAAGGGCACAGGCTCCAGGAGAGGCCCGTCGTTTGACTCTGCGTCAGCGAGACGACTACAACACAAGCCCGTTAACACAGTTAAATGAGCACATTTCTCCCTCGGTGCTTTGGTAAAATGTGTGCATGCACCCGCAGTGTTCTGGCGAAATCTTCTTTTTTTTTTTTTTTTTTTTCTTTCACCGCTGAATCCCCCCTGTGCTCCGATCTCAGCGTGAAGGCGGTTGATTAGATGGAGTGGGGTACAGGGGCACGTCGATGCATTCTACTGCCCTGGCTCACGGCACGGGCCCTCCCTACCAGCTGTTCAGCGCTGAAGATTTGCCCTGATGTGCTCTGCTGAAGTGTGATAGCTACAGCAATATCTGCGTGTTGGTATGGTGGTTTGCTCCATGCCTGCTGAGCTGGACACACATCAAAGGCCTCGTGTGTGCGTCTCTCCCTCCCTCCCTCCCTCCCTCCCGCTCTCCCTCTCTCCCTCTCTCCTGCTCTCTTTAGATACAGGTGAAGACTGTGACTCACTCCGCCTTTCATTAGAAACAGTGGTTAAACGGTGAGTCATGTCAGAGTGCTGGCTGTTTGTGATCAGGCCATCTCTTCACCGGATATATTCTGGGCCTCATTCGTACCTCCTTTTTCGCTCCTTTTTTAAACAAATATCTGCATTTTTCGACCGAACACTGCGATGAGCCGTTAATGGCGTTGACGTGCGGCGGCCCGTAGCTGCGCATGTGTTAGTTTACGGGTGGAGAAAAAAAAAACCCAGCGGAATGCCGAATGCCGAGCAGTACTTTAGGGTGCTTAAAGGTTGCTAAGCGACTGCTTCGACATGTGAGCTCTCGATGCATCATTTCCATTTACACTCAATCCTACAATTCAAATGAAACAGTAAGTGGAGTCTTTAAGTGGCCTTAAATACACATGCACATGTCCTAAGTAATGCAATAAAACAGTCCTCTCACTGGTTGCATTTAGGGCATCGAACATCTGAATTAAGCATTTCAGTGCACTTTATAAATCGTGATTCAGTCAATTATACAAGAGGAACACTTTGGAAAGAGGCCCGCGTTTGTGAACGGGTTGCAGATGCTGCGATCCAGTGTAAGGGAACTTTCTTATGTAGTTTGGAATGAGCAGAATGCAAATGAAGCCACTTTGCCTGCTGGGATTCTGGCTTTGTTGCCATATTAGCCTTACGCAGTGAAGTAGCGGATTGCGGCGGCTAAGGTGTTCTCTCTCGGGGCTTTATTTAGTGGTCTGTTAGCATAATGCAAATGAGGCCATTTAGCGGTTTTCACTTGCTCAGACTACCTGTCACGTGAGTGTCACAGGGCGTCACGTTTCCTGGCTGAATGGTTCTCGTCTCTTTGCTGTTTAGAATTGCGCTGCGTTGTCCGGCCGTTGAGTTTTATTGGTTTCTGGATTCGAATACGGACAGAGTAATATATCACGTGCTTGGCATTCAGTTCACACGCAGGTGAAATTTTCTCACACAGGGAGGTCAGTTGCACTCTGGTCAGCTTCCGTCATTTCCCACGTGAGATTTTCACGTGACTCCTTTTTTTTCTCACGCTTGGGTACCTGTTGGCATTGACGGCGTTATCTGGTTGAGACACCACGACTTCATTGGCTGCTGACAGTCACGGCGGGGGGGCCAGACATATGTGCCGCTTGTCTCGTCTTGCCCGTGTTTGCGGGGAGCAGGATCGTTCGTCTTGGAGGCAAAGACCCGTGTTGGGGATGTGTTTGGCACGTGTTGCCGCGGGCCCCGTGTGGAGCAGCAGACTGAGGGACGCTTGGTGGAACAGCAAGGGGGTGGCGAGCCTTAAATGGCATCTGAACGGAGCCTTGTCAAGATACTGTATGAAGAGGAACTGTGCTAAAAACAAAAGACACACACACACACACACAGGATAAGCTCACAATGTGGGGTGTGGATAGGGAAGCTCTGGGGCAGGAGGAAAGCCTGTGTTGTGTACAGGAAGTGGGTCTTACTTTTGCCCTATTCTCATTTTCCTGCCTTAATCTGCTCTTATCAGAGATGTGTGCACACACACAGACACACACACACACACACACACACACACATGGAGAGAACTCTAGACATTGGGTCTCTGTAGAGGGCAGGACCTTCATGGAGCCTCAGGCTTGGAACCACTGAGGCTTCCCTGGTTTCCCACAATGCCACGGTCTCCTTCCTGGGTACCTCGTCACACAGGCTGTGTGTTCTGGGCCATGTGGAACTGATTACCACACTACAGTGTCTGCCGGCAGCCAAAACGTGGATCGCGATATCTGAAATATGTCTTAAGACCTCAGCATCGTGCATGCAGGGTTACCTCCACTTCAGATCTGTGGTATATCGTGAGGTTGACGTTTGGAGAACATCCAACACACACACACACCCACACACACACACACACACAAACACACACACCCGGTGTTGTTTTGTGATGGAGGCCTTTACGGTTGTTATCTTTCGTGTACAGGCAGCACTTTTTGTGTATGTGCTTTAAAACAAGAGGCTTGTAGGCTGTGAAGGCGTTTCAGGTGTTCAGGTGCTCAAACGTTCGCGCGGAGCCAGCGAAGTTACGCCTGACCTTTCATGACCTTTTCACCGCAGCCGAATGAACGACAGGCGGGTGCAAGACGACGGCTCTGAGACTCGAGGCGTGACTTGCCCTGGACCCGCCGTGACCCCAGCCAAGGCTGACGGGGGGATCCGTGGCGTAGTTTTGCCAGAAGGTGGAGCAGGTGACTCGGTGGAGCCACACACACACACACACACCACACACACACACACACACACACCCCACACACACACACACACACACACACACACACACACACACACACACACACACACACACACACACACACACACACACACACACACACACACACACACACACACACACACACACACCACCCAGGCGTCCTCCCTTTGTTCGTGCGCGGCAGTGTGAGAGAGCCATTAAGAGCCAGTGGCCTTGTGGCGGAACCGTGTCTGGCCGGCAGCCAGATAAGACACCCGGGCTCTTCACCCGGACTTGACCCGGCCCTGTTACGTCACCGCTGATTGGTGGGTTTACGTACGCAGCCGATCTTCACCCGGCTCTGCGTCGCCACGGCATCATTACCGACCTTCTGTGACCTCCATTTCTCCCGTGTCATCATAGCTGTGAGGAGGAAAGAGTCGCGTTATTTAGTTATTACCGAGCGTCTCCGCACACGCGCCAACTTTCCGTCCGTTCCGGAGTGAAGTCAAAGGGCGGGCGGGAAAACGAGCGTTCGGCATTTGCGCTACGTCCATCCACTCGAAAAACTTCCAACTGCATTTATCAAGAGTCTCGCGTTTACAAGCGAGCGCGCTGGCGTCCTCCTGCCGCGCGAGCGCCGCCCGCCCCTTTACTGCCCCCTGTTGTCGCCGTGCGCGCCGCCCGTTCTCGGAGGTTCAGGAGGTTCTTCGTTCGGCTGCAGCTTCCCAGCCGCTGACAACCTCTACAGATGTAGAGCGCTGGAGTCTCCAGGACGGCTGAAACGCCTTCGCACGCGCCGCACCATCTGCTCCGGATCCTTCGCTCCGGACAGCACGTTGATTGAAACGCATTGGAACTGAAACCAGCAGGCACCTGGAGAGGTTGCTCCTGGATATGGCGTCTGTGGAGTCCCTGTCTCTCGCGACACCTGCAGCGGGCGCTCCGCTGTCTCTGCTGTCATGCAGCGTGTGTTTACATACGTCCGTTGCGCTGTCATAGATTACTGCGTTTATGACACTGCTGTCTGTTGTAATCTGTACCGGGGCCCTGCGCTGTCATACACTGTGTGTTGCATTATGTAAATTGACAGTTTTGACGTTGTATGCGTCTGATTTTAATTGCCGTGTTGTGTAGGTCTACCTGGATCTGTGCAGCTTGGGTTCGGGCAGAGCCAGACGCGTACTGGGGCGTGACAGTCATTCTGAGGCCGTGTCCGTTGCTCTGTCCCCCTTCACCAGGTCAGAGCGGCCTGGGCAAGTCGACGCTGGTGAACACGCTCTTCAAGTCCAAGGTCAGCCGAAAGTCCTGCACTCCCAATTACGAGGAGAAGATCTCCAAGACGGTCCACCTGCAATCAATCAGCCACAGTGAGTACTCCGCACACACACACACACACACACACACGCACACAGACACACACACAATCACGTGCACAAACAAACACACAGGCACACGCCACACAAATATGGACACACACACACACACACACACACTACACACCACACACACACAGTAATCTGGGGGCTTTTCCCAGTGCACGGAACACCATGGAGCTTTGGGTAGACCGCGTTCTGATTTCTGGGGCGGTGGGGACACTGGACATGTGGGATGATGGTGAAGAATCGGCACTTAACGGTTCGACCTGGAGCTGAGCTGGGTGCCTAGGAAACTGGGGAGCTAGCGAGAGAGGGAGGAGGAACGGCCTGCGATGGCGATGGATTGAGAAGGATCAATCACCCAGTCAAGTCAGAGAGAGTGAGAGAGAGGTGTGGCCAAACCATCATTAAGAGCTCCGCGTCGGGGTGGTGGGGGGCGGGGGGGTGTACATGGCGGGGCCATCTATCAAGCCACGGGTCAGAGGACAGGCTCTCATTCCATCACAGGCCACCATTCATCCCACGTGTCTGACAGCAGAGTGTCTGGAGGCCGGAGGAGGGCGGCGGAGGGTGATGGAGGCCAGTGGAGGGTGATGGAGGCTGGTGGAAGCTGGCGGAGGCCGATGGAAGCCAGTGGAGGGTGGTGGAGGGTGGTGCAGGCCGGTGGAGGGTGGTGGAGTGCGTTGGAGGGTGGTGGAGGCTGCTCTTGCTGCGTGCTCCTCCCACAGCGGGATACAGCGTCCTCTCTGGTGATCCATGACCGCGCATGGTCGTTTGAAGTCAGCATTTTCGTTTAAACCCCTGTAAAATGGCCCGGCTTACCGTCTGTTTGCATTCGGATTCTCCAGCCTCAACGCGGCGAGCTTCTGGGTTCCTGTGCTTTTGATGTCTGCTAGCCGCTAATAACCACCTTCAGCGGCAGCCACGCCACAGGCTCCCCCGGGGTGTCTCGGGAGGGGATCAGGGTCCGGATGGCGTTCCGGATGCCGGTATTCCCGCGCTGCTCGCCATCGTGTCGGCTCAGACGCTCGTGCAGCAGCAGCGGTGCCCTCTGACCAGTGCTGAGGAGACAGCTGCTCTCCCAGATGGAGTGGGGGGCGCTGGGGGGGCGTCGGGGGGGCCGGGCACCTGAGCGGCAGCCTCGGCCTGAAGCAGGAGGCCCTGGTGCTGGGGAGCCCAGGGCTGGGGGGGGGGGGCTTACACACCCTGCGTTTCCCAAACATCCCGCGTGTCCCGCAGACCCCAAATATCCCGCATGCACCGACGGGAAGGAGGTTAATGTTTGTTTTCGTTGTGGAGGCGCCGACATGCTCAGAGGAGTGAAACGCAAATGGTGTAGCCCCCCGCATCCTGCACTGTAAATGGTGTGTGTGTGTGTGTGTGTGTGTGTGACAGAGAGAGAGAGAGAAAGTGTACATATATGAGTTTGTTCTTGCAGTCATGCTATCTTAGCAAACGATCTTCATAGCTTTACATCAACAGTCAGATGACTAAATGGGGTCTTTTGTCAGTTAGTTTAGAAGCACGATTGCCAAGCACAGGGCAGAGTGAACAGCACAATGGCCAGAAGGAGAACCTCCCAGGAACGAGGTTCACAGAAGAACAGTCAAGATGGCGTAGTGAGAGCAGTAACCATATTTACTGTTCACTCTTCCCTACCACTGCAGCCCCAGTGTGCCCTGGCATTCCCGCCGGTTCAACCAGCCCTGCGCTCAACACCTCTGTCCCTCACTTCACCTCTTCCTCTTCTGAAACGTGGAACCACGTCCTCTCACAGATTCCGCTTCCATCTCTTACTTCCCCCTGAAGGCCGCACGCCCCCCCCCCCACCTGCAGTACGTGAGCGCGTGCTACGTAGCGTAGAGGCCCTCGCTGCCTCTTCACTTTCACTCCATCCGTCTTCTGAACGGGAAAGTGTCATGGGTGACACGTAGACATATATGAAACGCTGAGTTCCCCACTGCCCCAAGCTCCAAACGCGGACTTGTACTTGTGTGTGTGCGTGCATGCGTGCGCAGTCTATGCCCTTGCATGTTCAGGTGTGTTTTAGATATGACGCCCGCTTGCCTGCTGACCTTCTGGGCTGCCACCTTCCCCTCTGCACCCCTCAGTGGCTTCTCATCAAAACATACGCAGTGTAGTGTGTGGAGGAAGACGCCTCCAGCCCCTCTTTCCTTTTTATATTTTTGAGCCTTTAGAAATCCAAAGCAGCCTACCCTGACATCTGATGTAAATATTTACTTGCGTTTTATTCCACGGCCTGTCTCGGAGAACGCCCATGTCATAAAAACATCGTTTATCATGTGACACCCAGCGATAACCGAGGGAGGGGGAGGTGAATGAACCATCATCTTTTCCGGCACATTCTTTGTGTTAAAGTGTACGTTATCTTTGTGTTGTCACCCAGCATGCTTCTGCCTAAATGTGGCATTGTTGCCACGCAGTTTTCCAGCAGCGTAATGTCCAGCCCTCCCCGAGCTTGCGTGGACATGAGATCTCGCGCTGGAAACTTCGGCTTGCGTATGGTCTTGGCGCGCAACTTTGGCCCAGTGGATGGGTTTGCCCGCCCCCGTTGACAGGCCGCCAGCACGCATAAACCCTGAGAACCAGATGCTTGTGGAGCTCAGCACCTCCATGTCACACCATCTGCCACCTCCCCCCTCCCACGCCCCCTGTCTGCTAAAGTAGAGACGCGTACCTCCATCAGGAGGACAGAGGTCTGGCAAAACTCCCCATCTCCGCTCTCAAAGACTGCACGCGGAGCAGCACCACCTTCTCAAAGCAGGCTTTGAGCTCCGCCCACTTAACCCCATCCCGGGGGGTCGGAGGAGAAAAGCCGGCCTGCCGAGACGTTCCGGCGTGGGCGCGTCTGGCATGGGCGCGTCTGGCGTTTCCGCTCCGGTGATGCAGACGCACACCGCGACAGACCTCTTCCGCTCGGGAGACGGACGGCTGTCGTTTACGGCCGAGTGCTGACTAACGCTGGTCAGTGCTCTCTGTTGAGTCTCTTTTCTCGAATATGCCGGTGATCAGGTGGTGAGGGACGTCGCCCACGCAGACCTTCAGAAGAAGGAAGGCAGCAGACGCACATTTGCCCCAGACCGCCGGGGCCTGATCTGGGGGTGGGGATACAAAGTGCATCATGGAGTATTTATTATTTTTTGAATGTCTTTCCTTCCTCTGTCTTCAGTCATTGAGGAGAAGGGGGTGAAGATGAGGCTCACGGTGATTGATACGCCCGGGTTTGGAGACCAGATCAACAACGAGAACTGGTGAGAGAAGATGCTCATTATTGTAAAGTTTACATTCACTTAGCCTTTGCTGATTACAGCGTGTAGCTGATTTACATTCGTGTAATCAAGGAAAAGCTTCTAGAATGCCTTCGAGTGTCAAACATGAGCGTTGTCAGGCAGCAGGCTCAGACAGGGACATTGCATCACTTCCTCTTTTCAGCCCTTTCCTCCAGTGTTGATTTGCTTCTTTAAACCGTCGGGCTTGTGTGATATGCTGTTGTAACCTGATCCATTGATGAATTTACTGCGCAACTATACGAATACAGTCCTAGACAACAGGTCCGAATTGTGTGATACCGGTCGCACACACACTTTCTCGTTCTCGTGTGGTTCAGCTATATGAAAAGGATCAACTTTGAGCGCCTGTATGAGGTTAGTCTGTTTGTCGTTAGCATTACAAACCGTGTCAGGAGCCGTGTGTGTTCTCTTCACAGCTGGGAGCCTATTGTGAAGTACGTCAATGAACAGTACGAGAAGTATCTGCTGGAGGAGCTGCACGTCACCAGGAAGCGAAGGATCCCGGACACCCGCGTCCACAGCTGCGTCTACTTCCTGCCGGCCACGGGCCACCGGTGCGTGTCACTTCCTGCACGCCTCCACTCTTTGACAGCCAATCGCCTTACAGCACTAACTCTGTCTCTTTGGAGCTGTCACCGCCTAACGGTCTGGCCGTGACGCCCGGCTCTGGTTTATGGATTAGGAAACTCGTAGGAGGCTGTAGTGCAATTGATTGAAACGCTGACCCACTGACCTTGCGGTAAACCTGAGATTCATTCACTTCCTTCCAGCACTGAATAGGATTCTCTTAGGAAAACAGGTCCAAGGCTTGGCAAGTCATAACCTCTGCAATCCATGGATATATACAGAGTCTCATTGATCTATTCAGTAAGAATACCGCCAGTTCCCATCTAACTGAAAATGTTCACCTATAATAACCACATTTATACAACATACAACTTTAGACAAAGGAAGTGCTGATCTGTTGACATCAAGGCCCTTGCGGTGAATAGCTGGCTTGCAGGTAGAGACGTTCGGGTCTGTCAGTGCACAAATTCGGATCTGCGATCAGTGTCCAAGTGTCCCTACCGCTCACACGCCGAGCACTGACGGCTCCCGGCTCTCTGCAGGTTGCGGCCTATTGATGTGGAGTTCATGAAGAGGTTGAGCAAGATCGTGAACATCGTTCCCGTCATCGCCAAGGCCGACACGCTCACCATAGAGGAGAGGATGGACTTCAAGCAGAGGGTGGGTGAGGCGGTCTGCGCTAGTACACACACTCACACGCACGCACACACACACACCCCATCCACATCTAAATAAACAATCCTCTAGGGTTTTAAAACAATAATGAATTACGATTTCGCCCCAAAACTAAACTTCTGGATTGAAAAAATTCTGGGTTGAAAAAAAGGGAGGCTCACACACACACACACATACAGAAAATAAATGGACCGCGTAGAGATTATAGGCAGCTTCTGAGGGAGATGCTCCCCCCCCCCCCCCCCCCCCTCTGAGTGACGTATGGCGCCTGCCACTGCAGCCTGGGCGTCTTGCCACGGACTGTCCCAGTGGAGCATTTTCAGGGGGTGGGAGAGTTGGACGCATCTCTGCTCCCAGCAGGCACACGGCTGCCTGCACACCGCGTGTGTCCTGCTGATACAGCCCAAGCAACGTTCCCGATGATGTAGTCTGTCATTCCAAGCTGCTATCCGGGCCTTCCCACTCGGAGCCCGTGTGGATCCAGTGGAGCGGTGCACAGAGAGAGACTCGGAACCACCCTGCTCATCAGATACCCAGTGCTGATGGTGTCTTGATGTATTACATCCCTCTCCACACACACACACACACACACACTACATGCGTACACTCATGCGCTTAGTTGAGCGTAAGTGAATGACAATCTGGCAACACGCCGCTTGGGTCTTAAGTCTGCACCGCCGCAAAAAGCCTCAGCATTTCCTTATCCTTATCCTGCCTCCGATACCAGGTTACATACCCATAAAACACAGCGGCGGGGCGAGTGGAGTGTGAGGTGTGTGTGTGTGTGTGTGTGTGTGTGTGCGTGCAGCCCTGTAATCTGTCTGACCAGGAGTCACTCTTTCTTCCCATCCAGATAAGACAGGACCTGCAAGCCAACGGGATCAGAGTGTACCCGCAGACAGAATACGACGAGGATGTCGAGGACCGGATACACAACGACAAGATCAGGGTAAGATGGAACTAGGAGTCTGCTCGGCCCCTACACAATCCAATACACACTCACCTAACAGCTGATATATTGACAAGGCCTTGTGGGAAAGACCGGCTGGTCTAAACGTGTAACCCGCAACACTGGTGGGTCCTGCAGGAAAACATCCCGTTTGCAGTGGTGGGAACAGACAAGGAGCACCAGGTGAACGGAAACAAAGTCTTGGGCCGCAAGACCAAATGGGGCATCATAGAAGGTGAGAGAATGGGCGGCTCAGTTGAACAGCCCACAGCGTTGACATCCATATGCCTCCAAAGATGCTGTGTTCTGCTTTATTCAAGACTGCCATCTAGTGGCGTCATGAAGGAACATATCGAAGGAGTTCTCCCGCCTCACAAAATACTTTATAGGCTTCTAAAATACTTTTATTTTTTTTCAGTTGAAAATGTTGCACACTGTGAATTTGCCAATTTGAGAGACCTACTTATTAGGTAAGTGCTTTTTTTTTGACTAACTAAACGTTTATTTATTGAAGAGCCCTGACATGTTAATGAAAGTAGTCACTTTGATTAATATGTTTTCTGTGTGGACATACCTCTGCCTCGGATACGTGTAAAACTTCTCAGACTGCCGTGGGCAAACATTTCATAATTTATAATACAAACAAGTAACAAACATAAACCCGTGGTGAAAGAAAGTGAATTATAAATGTGGCGTAATTACCTTTATATAAGTAAATTGCATGAGAATAATTTAAAATGATAAAAATTAAAGACAAAAAAATACTAATAAAATTGTAATCACCGAAAGATTAAACAAAACATAAAAAGTAGCAAATAAATGTTTAATAACACAAACAATAAAATTGTAACATAATCAAATAGTTAAATCATTATAATTTATTAGTCCTATCTGGAGTGTTTTTTCCGAATATATATATTATAATTAAATTCTTCATTTTACTTGTAAACAATTTATGAAGTACCACAACATCCTGTCACATAGTCTCGAGGTCCTGTGAACTCTAGGGGGAGCCGTAGAGGTAGAATGTGCAGCAGATAAACACGGGCCTGCACAGGTGTGTTGGGGCTCTGGAGCTGGGGACGTGTGCAGAGCAGGGTGTGGTTGAGTAGCTTCACACACCTGGGGTGGGACGGCTCAATGAACACCTACGACAGCTCTAACATCCTCGCACAGACGCATGGTGCACAGGCAAGATGGCTGCCAAGAGACAGATGGTGGGAGATATAGGTGGCTGAGAGAAACAGGAGGAGATCGCACCCAATAACCATCACCCAATGAGCCAATAACGTCTTACTTACAAAGGGGTTTTGTGTTCACGCTCCAAAAGTGTTAGTTTCACATTTTCTCTTTGGTAATCAGCACATATCGGAGGCCAACCGCTGTATCTCACTAGGAGTGATGCAGCCGTGTAGAGAGTAGGCTTAAGTTTTTAGTTCAGTCGCACATTCACCAGAACTGAAATTCTTCTTGTTTTAGGTAGGATGGACAACACTTAATTTAATGCGATTTATTGTGCTTATGCAGGTCTACACAGATGAAAGTACATATCTTCAAAATGATGATTATTGTCTCTGAGAATCAAATGAATATCATTAATCCATTAATGAAGAAGCCCCTCGGCATTTGATTTCATCCATCTTTAAATAACGAATAACACTATCAATAAATAGCAAACGCCGTGAACCAGTCGTGTGTAATGTGAACGTGTGACCTTTTCCATGGCCTGAAGATCCCACATGCAAGACCTGAAGGACGTCACCCACTACATCCACTACGAGACGTACAGGGTGAGGAGACTGAACGAGAGCAACGCCGGTGCCTCAGGGCTCACCGCTCTGCTCCTGGACAACGGAGTTGCGGAGAAGGCCGAGGCGGAGAGTCAGCTCTGAGGGTGAGGGTGAGGAGGCGGAGCAGAGGCACAGACACGCCCTCCTCCCCCTACCCCATTGGGCCCTACCAGTGTGACCAGTACTCTCGTCAGCCCCTGGGCCCCAAAAGCCAGAGAACGTTTCAGAACAAGAAACATCCACACCGCCATCTTGCAGAACCTAAAAAGTGTGACAAAAGACATTTCTGCTAAGCACGGCATTTTAAACTTCATATACGAGTCTGTTTTTAAATGAATCTATATTATGGGTTTTTGCGGGGGGGGGGGGGGGGGCGTTGGTTGGCCTGTTAAAGAAAGATGATGATAAGTGAAGAAAAACGTAAAGACGAGCATAGAAGGAGAGAAACGGAAGATGGATTCATCACGTTGTCCCTTGCATCATCCTCTCTCTCTCTCTCTCTCTCTCTCTCTCCAAGTTGTGCTTAATGGCAGGAATGCCAGTAACCGCTGGCTTGAGGAGGAACCTAAGCCTGTCTGTCACTGCGGAGTAACGCAACACCAGCCAGTGCTTCCTCCTCCCCTCAACCTCTGCTGCACACTGAGCCCACACTGTGCTAAGAGGCCTGGCTCCCTTTACCTTACCTGCTTTCTGAGGCCATTTTATTTTTAAGAGAACATTTTCAGAGTAAAATTAAGACATTTATTTTTGTTACCATGCTTGCTTTTGGAGAATGGCATGTTTCCAAAAGAGATCTTTTATAACTGCTTTTGAGGACGAATGAGGAAATGTGTTTAGAAATGTAATTGAGAAGAATATTACCAAATATACTTTTATGCTGAGGTAACCTTGGGTCAAGTGTTAATTCAGGCCTTTGTTTTGATACAAACAGTGAGATGATGATTCTTCTGTATTGACAGCAGTTCCTTTAGCAGGTCTTTTCTCCTGTGTCCAGTGTCTTCAGTGGAAATGAATCAACATGAGCTTTAGAGTCCTGAGATGGACCAACCATAGGATCTGTTCTGTATTTACTGTCAAAAGGTACACATTTATATATTTACTGTCCATCATTGAAATTGTGAATTACTTACTTACTGGAATTCTGACAGTTCTGTCCATACGAAAGCTTCTGTACATACCCAAGTTGTCATTTTCTTTATTTCATGTCTTTTTTTTATACATGTACTAACAGATCCCTCATGTTGTCATTATAAATATTAATATCCATGTAAACGCCATTGATTTCTGATTAAATGACTCTTTATCGGGAGCTCATGAGTGTTCATTCTTCTGTATGGTATCTCTTGACTTTGGTGTCTCTTGAGTGTTCATTCTTCTGAATGGTATCTGAATGTGGTATCTCTCGAGTATAGGTTGTTCTTCATGGTATCTCTTGACTGTGGTATCTCTCGAGTATACGTCCTTCTTTATGGTATCTCTTGGCGAGGAGCAGTTTGGAATACCGCCCAAACAACAAACAAGGCAGAGGCCTTTGAAAACAAAACACTTTATTTATTTGATCACTTTTATATATGGAGCTGCACCTGACCCAATCTCAAACCATCATGATTTTTGTCTCCATGACCCCACCCTGGGTGTGTGCAATCCCACGGCCCTAACCCTAACCCCTAACCCCTAACCCCTAACGCCTAACCCCAACCCCTAACCTCTAACCCCTAACCCTAACCCCTAACCTCTAACCCCAACCCCAACCCTAACCCCTAACCCCTAACCCCTAACCCCTAACCCCTAACCCCTAACCCTAACCCCTAACCCTCACGCGAGCCCCACCTGTGCTGACTGGTTGGATTCATTCAGGCGCTAACAGAGTGCAGCTAGCAGACATCAGGCTCTTCCATGTCCCCAGCCTTCGTAACGCGTGTCGTTCAGCACACTGAAGCTGCAGCTGCTCACTGCTTGACTAAGGTAATACAGTGAAGTGTTGCATTGTGGGATTGGGAACCTCACAGGATTTTAAATACTCAGACCTGAAGGCTAAGGCTGCACCTGTGTTGTCAGTATTGTTTACAGCCTAAATGATCCACCAGACACACATTTCTGTTGAAGTCGGAAACACTGTATTTTGTTATTAAATTGCATGTACGTGAGTGTGTGTGTGTGTGTGTGTGTTTGTGTGCACATGCATGCCTTGATCTGCATCACATGACTGTTAAGGTAGTACAGATGAACACACACAAAGGGTTATCCATGAGACAGACCAGTTTTTTCCTTTTATACAACTTTTACTAAAACGGTGCAGACAGGAACCGAACCATTTCAAAACAACAACGCATGTCTTCCAAGGCACTGCAGCCGTGAGATGGAGTCACTGAAACGCTTTTACCTTTCCTGTTAAATCAATCAGCACTGCATTATTTACATAAAAATAATGAACAAAAGCCTAAAGAAACGGTTGGTCATGAGAAAAGATACCCGAGTTGATGAGAAATGTTTGGGAGAGAGACTGTGTGTGGCAGAGAAACCAATTACTGTTCTTTAGCCTGCCGAAGACACAGTCATTCAATTAGGCATTCAGTCCATGATAAAAGGCCGTGTCGTTACAGACCCTGTGCGAATGTCAGAAGATCACAAAATGTGATTTACATGTACAATTACATACATAGCTGACACAGGAGCAGGAGAGCTCTCATTACTGCTGTTGTAAATGGTCCACTACAACGGCAGATGACCCTCGGCTGTTTGAAAGTTAATGCTAGAGGAGGGGAAGAGTCGTGGTTTACTCTCGTCCCGCATTTGTCCTGCTACGTGTCCGCTGTTTAGTGGTTCGTGTGCAGTCTGAGGGGCTATAACTGCAAGACACACCATGCGGAATGTGGTGTCCTACGAGTCGTGGGGCCTTCCGAATTGACTTAAAACGCAGTTTAACACAGTTTCCGTGCAAGGTACAGATCCGGGACTCTCTAATGTCCACAGGACCAACGTTTTGCTGTTCAAATCTGTCTTGGTCGTGTAAGTTAGGCAGCGGGTATTCACATGCAGTTATTTTTCTAGACATAAACACCCGGCGCTGTTCCTGCCTGTAGCCGATACTGACATGTCTTTGATACTAGGTCTCTATATCCAGAATTTGCTGTCCTGGTTTCTATTTTTCACCGCTGATGTAATTCATCGCTAGAAGACATTAGAGTTGGCATATCATGACCACTCCCCTGGATATACGAACGTTGGTTGCGGGTTTTCTTTGTCGACTCTGTGTGGCATGTGTCTGATAGCATTGACGGGTGCACAAACACGTCTACACAAATATCTGATTCCTGATAAAGCGCATGTCATTCTTTATATACAGATTAGAGTCAGTCTAGGACTTTGCGAAAAGTAATATTCAGGGTTCTGATAAAAGTGACCTAGCACGATGCTCCACACTGGTAAACTCATTTCACACAAAGAGAGGAAAGGCTAGGTTTTCAGTGAAAATGACAAAATGGTTTTTTTTTTTACAACAATAATACAACATCTCCAAAGTTTTATATAATTATACTATTAATTATATTATTAATAAGTATATGAATAAGTATACTCTCTCTGTATTTCCATGTTCATTTTCATTGGTTCTGGGTGATTACGTGAGTGGGAGGATGAGCAAAAACAAGGAGGCCGGCCCGCGTTCGTCCAGGCTTCGGCTAACCACGCCCACCCGTTCTCCACCAGCGACAGGTCTCGGGAGTGTAGCAACACTGCAACACGGTTCCTTGCGGTTGAAAGGAAAAGTTTCTGCTAAGCTAGGAGCAGCAGGGCCCCTGGCCAACCGCGGCCTTTCGAACCGGCACGGCGTGTTAACGTCTACCCACCTGGGGCTCCGCCCTGAGCAGCCTAGCTACCGCCGCAGCGACGTGAGAGCGCCACGCCCGCAGAAGTGGCACGGGACGGGCACGGCAGGTCACGGACGGGTCGGCCCGGGTTCTCTGGCGGCTGCGCGTGGCTTCGTGCCGCCCGAACACGGACGACACGAGGGCTGCCGATGCGGCAAACCGTGCGGCCCCAAGCGGAAAGGAAACAGACCGGGCCGGTTCATTCAACAAACAAACAAACAAATGAAAACAAGGACAGACAAACCCTGCCGTTTGGTATTCCCTGCTCTTTCCCGTTTGACTTGATTCAAGCAAACGTCTCATGCAATCAATACACGGCCTCGTAGACGGTCCTCTTCCTCTCAATAAATAAATAAATATGTGCATCAACTCAATAAATTAACCCCAATACCCATAAGAAGTAAAAGCAAAATAAATAAGGATCGCAAAACCTCTTTGAGGATCACAAGAGCAATGGCGACACGTGTTAAGCGGGCAAGGACTTCCTGGGATCCGGCCACGCTAAGAAGCAACATTAATGCGGGCTGTAATATACATGAGGAGCAAAGACAGGCTTTCTGCGGGCAACAGGCTTCAGTCTGAAAGGTCATGGTGAAGTCTCTGTCCTCTAGGGGCCTAGGGTCTAGGGTGAGTCATGTCCTGGTTTATAACCGTGGGCCTGTGGCTTTTTTAAATTTCCGGTGGTTTTTGTCCACACCCTGCTGCTGGGGGAGAGGTGAGCAGTAGCGCAACGGGCGCCGTGTCGTCCCTCTGCGTCGTTAGCGGGTGCCACCAATGGTATCACTCTCGGAGGTGAACGACCTCCACCAGCTGCCAAATTGGACAAACGGCGAACTCCACAGCGCGTGAGCCAAAGCCTCGTCACAAAAATGTCCTCGTACGAGGCGTCTCGTGAGGTTTAAAAAAATATGTATAAAAAGAAAAAGGAAAACAATATGATGACAAACACCCGAATAGTTTCTCGTACCCTCCAATAGTTTTTTTTTCTTGTACCTAGATGTAATGAAGACATATTCTGCACTTTCTGGAAGTCCTAATGGTGTCAAACCTCAGAAGCTGTGGCTGGGAATAAAAGACTTCTGGTAAGTGCTGGAGCACTATTAGTATCTACAGTACATGGCTGTAAACAATGGCAAAGTCCAATTAGAGACGGTGTGAGAAGCTTGGAGCCTCGTGAGAGGACCGTGCAGTGCCGGGACCGTGGGCGGAGGAGGAGGGCGGATGGAATTGCCATGTGTGCGGGAGGCTAGCGGGGGAGTGAGCCAGAGGGCGTAGAACACACCTGTGCACCGCATCCTCCATGATGCCTGTAAACTGTGAACACTCAGGCATTCAGACCGGGATATCTGTAGATGACGGAGGGGGGCGGGGACATTCACCTGATTCCAATCAGCCGGAGCCCTAATCGCATGATGCATTTGAATGCAAATGTAACATCTTGCACTGGGTAAGAAAGAAATCACCGTGACTGTTGATGAGAAGTCTGCACCATGCACCCAGCCGCCAGAGGGACTCGGTCAGAAGGCAAACAGACAGTTTGTGTCCCTCACTAGGTCCCACGGTGGCACAGGCAGTGACCCCTCCTGTCCGCGGTTCCTTGTAGCACGAAAATCGAAGCCTGCGCACAAGTCACTAATATCAACTGACACCAAAATGGAATGAAGAATTTTAAAGATTTATAAAAAGGCCAAGCTCAATGGAATATCTACTTTATATACAGCCTTTGTACCTCATAAATGCAACTTAAACAATCTGAGACCCTTCTGTTATCTGCAGAAACCCTGAACTGAAATCATAAGCAAACGTCCGTTAAAGATCAGCTTTAGGGACCAGACGATCCCGTCCTTCCTCGTGACAACCTGCTATGCCGTTTCTTCATACCTGGTTTTCTAATTTATTCACAAAAGAGTCACAAAACCTCAGTCATTCTCCCGTGAAGGCTTCACAGTCATCCTCATCATCAGAAAAATAATACTTAAAAAAATACGATTTCAAGGAAAAAGGAAAAACGACAGAACCGCATGACAAGAAGCGTGTAAAGCGTGCAGCCCGGATGCAAAGCCCCCTACACGGCTGGCTGGCCAGTAGCTTTGCTCGGGTTATTTATTTATTTTTTCTTTCTCTTGGTAAGACGTAGATTCAGAGAGGCGGCTTCGATGAAGGGGGAGTGTGCGTTTGGATGCTGCTGCACAATAGCGAAGAAACCCTGTATCATTAGCTGTCTTCCGTCGTCCTTTCTCTCTTTCTCCTTTCTGTTTCCCTCTCTTTCTCTCTCTCTGTCTCTCTCCCCAGTTCAAAGGGGCTGCATGTGCCTTTTCCACTTCAAGAAATAAAAATGTGGTGAGGTGGAGACACGGAATGCAGGCCCCGCAGCTCGGCTCTGGGCAGAGGTGACGGGTCTGACGGGTGAAGGCTGATGACGGTGTGTCATGTCGTTTAATGAAAACTTGTTGCCTCTGTTCCCCCATCACGCTTATCCATTTCCCCCTCCCCTGCGCCGAGGTCCGTTCCCATCATGCTCTCCACCTCCGGCTCCGTTTCCATGCCTTCTTCGGTTCCCCTCTCGCATCGCTCCGTCGCCCGACACACCGTTTTTCTCTCAATCCCTCCATTTTTCCCTTTGTCGATTCCCCCCGTCGTGGGTTCGAGATGAAGTGGGGTTGATCAACAGTCTGGTTCGTTCGTCTGAAGGAGAAGGTTTTGGTGATGAGGAGGGGGCGGGGCCCGCGGCCCCACCCACAGAGGCCCTCTACTCGATGACCATGCAGTGTGGCAGGTGCTGGGAGTAGTACTTGAAGAGCTCAGCCGTGGCCCCTGGGCAGTTGGTGAGCTCCAGCTCCTCCAGCTCCTGCAGCTGGATCAGGCCTGAAAGACCAGTGGTGGTCAGCAGGGGGCAGCCTGGCACAAAGAGAGAAAGGCAAGCAGACTTGCTGAGACCCGCTTCCTGCCAGGAGGTCGCCTCCTGCTTCTAATAACCACGTCGCAAATTCTACAGATAATATAGCCAATCGCACTATAAAACCAATCTACATCCTTTAGAAGCTATTTTTGAAACATGTCAAGTTTAAAAGAGTGTAATTTGTCATGTCAAATCTTACGCACCCATTAAAACGTCATGGCTAAGAGGTTAGATTTCACCTATTGTGGTTTGCTAATGCATTTGTCATGAACCTCATGCACATTTGTGTGTGTGTGTGAGGGCCATGGAGTGCACACATGAGGGAGAGTGAGGGCCATGGAGTGCACACATGAGGGAGAGTGAGGGCCATGGAGTGCACACATGAGGGAGAGTGAGGGCCATGGAGTGCACACATGAGGGAGAGTGAGGGCCATGGAGGGCCATGGAGTGCACACATGAGGGAGAGTGAGGGCCATGGAGTGCACACATACCGGCCAGGGAGAGCAGCCGCAGACTCCTCATCCCAAACAGGTGCTGCAGGCCAAAGTCCTGCACCTGCGAAGAACAACACACACACGTTGCCCTGGCTGGACGGAAGCACGTCACACGTCTGACAACAAACAAATATCGCCGCAACTGGCAATAAAAGGCGTCCAGGAAGCACACACGTTCTCACTTGGTCCAGCTTGATAGCTGCAAGTTCGCTATTCACATTTGACACCTCACCGAGGCCCATGGCATTGTCCAAATGCTGACTCAAACCAAATGCAACATCCACAGCATGTCATTCATGTTCTGTAGCAACCCCACTCCCCAGTCCCCATTTTAGCTGACTGCTTAAATCCCTGCTCTTAGACTGCTGTGGGAAAGCCATTGTACATTTACATTTTTTAATTTTAATTTTAAATGGCTAAGGCAATTCTCCATACTGTTTCTACACCCATATTTTAAAATGCAGACACTCACTGAAGGCCTAACCCCAATTTAAACACAATGGGAATGACTAATATATAATTTATATTTACTTAATTATTTGTTATACATTAATATATGTTACAGTGCCCCAACTGGCAAAAATGCACCAAAATCAGCCAGCTACCTCAAAATCCAAATCTAAACGTTCAAGTTTGATAAGAATTACTATATGAATTCCAGAATAAAAGCTGTTTAGACTCAATAAGTATCAATAAGTACAACTTGGAAACATTGGCTGACTGTGCACGATTTGTTGTGTACACATTTCTGTTTTAGATGATTACTGAGTTGCAGTGTTTTGCAAGCATTTTGATATATTTGTCAGTATTTTGCAAAAGTCCTAGGACTAGTTTGGAAGTGCATGTTTCAATCAGCAACAGCAGTAAAGCAGTAAGAATATTTTAAATGACTTGGCAAAGTTGTCAAGCTCCCTGAATTTAATAAAATAGCCTTTTCTCCATAGGTTCATAATGTGAAGAGATTTTTGATTTAAAACATTATTTTTTATAATAATAGCCACTGTAGTGTCCCCCTGAGGCCTATTCCTTCCATTGGGATGAGATGCTATAAATATGTCATTTATTTTACAATAGGCCTATGACTCTTGATGTTTTTGATAGTAAAACACCGCTTTCGCACACACACACACACACCAATTTGCTGAGGTAATTCCAAATAGCTTTGACAAGTTCCACTCTTGAGAAAGTAGTGACACCAGATTCATATAAATGGGACCAGAGTTGAAGGAGGAATATGCACAAGAAGGTTTTGCATATTATGGCAGAAATTCATGGGAGGCACCTAATGGAATACAGCCAACCCGAGGATTAAGCCAGAAAAAGAATTTTGAGCCTATGACGTATGGCTCAGAAGCTGTAGACCAAAATGCTCAAAGCGATGCTGTAGCTAGATCAAGCACATCCCCCTCAGCTGGACTGTGGTAGCGACCACCTTCATGTCTCTATGCTTTATGGTTTGGTGGTCTGCACCACGCATTTTAGTGGAGCAAAACTAAAATAAGAAAACAAAATTACAATAATAACAACAACAATTTTTTAAAGTTGCTGTTATTTCTATTATTACAGCACTATTCATTGATTTGAAATACAGCTTGAAGCGTTTAACCCTTTAAGGTCCAGACTCTCATTCACTTTGCTAACAACACACCATTCATATTAGTCTCAGTGTAGTACAGGAATAATTCACAGCAGTTACTGAATTATATGTCTTAATAACTAAACAAGCTTATTAATTCAATAATAAGCTTGGAGTTGCAGGGTTTAAGTCTATAATTACCTGACAGCACCAGCGTAGGTAGAGACTCCGCAAGGAGGACATGGTGGAGAGGTAGCCGAGACCCGTGTCTGTGATCCGCACACACCTGAGCGCAGGGACACAACAGATCACACACCTGAGCGCAGGGACACAACAGATCACACACCTGAGCGCAGGGACACAACAGATGACCTCACACACTCTCACTTCACAACATCACACCGAGTGTCAAGTGGAATGTGCTTCTTATGCTTTTAACTTGCTTTTAACTTAAGTTCTTCCCTTCATTGGTTTCCTTCATTGGACCAGGAGAGAGGTCTCTTTTCTAGACCATCATATCAACTCCATGGTTTTTAGATACGTGGTTTTCAAATGACTTGCTGTGGCTCCATTACTGAAACCCAGCAACATTAATTCTCAAGACGAGAATGGATTCCAGCAGTGTGAGCCCTCACTGTAAATTAGTGCACAGCAAACACACAGTAAGCGCAGTCAATTTCAATGAGCAGCTTTAGCTGTGAGAAGAGACATAAATCTATGACAATGTAATGCAACAGTGTATTTCCATGGATCCAAATGATTACTGATGATCAAATACATTCATTAGTGAAAGAGTATGCTAAAAGGGGGTGTTGGCATGGAAGCGGCTCAAAGAGGAATAGACCATGGTTACTGTTTAGGAGTCTGTATAC
Source organism: Brachyhypopomus occidentalis (assembly GCA_020368025.1). Classification (NCBI taxonomy): domain Eukaryota; kingdom Metazoa; phylum Chordata; class Actinopteri; order Gymnotiformes; family Hypopomidae; genus Brachyhypopomus; species Brachyhypopomus occidentalis. The sequence continues at coordinate 1,360,255 of JAGXOD010000050.1, forward strand.
CTATCAGGTTTCCCTGATCTAACAAAATCTGATTGAACTCCTGAGGAGCCAAACCAGGTAGCCTAATTTATAAATTTAACTTATTAACATTTATTCTTAAACGCAAAATAATTATATGCGTTTAAGAGCCAGTAAATGATGCTTTTGTGTTAGTACACCACTGAACTGTGTATTGGCCCAACCCTCTGAGACCGGAGCCCGCCCCCTGGCTCTAGCATTCCTGCCCCTTGCCAATCCACCGGTCCAGAATCCCTGTCCCGCCTCCAGCCCACCCACCGGTCCAGCACGAGCTCCTCTAGCTTGTGCAGGTCACAGGCGATATACTCCAGGGCCACGTCTGTGATGCGCGGGCACCAGGACAGGTCCAGGCTGCGTAGCTTGCGCAGGTTCTCCGCCACCAGCTCCACGCCGTCATCCGTGATCTTGGAGCACCCGGAAAGGCTGAGCGCCGTGAGGTTGGGCAGACTGTGCACCATGTTCACCACGCCGTGGTTGGTGATCTCCCAGCATGAGTGCAGGCGCAGCGTGTGCGTGGTGTAGCCCTGCTTGGCCGTGAAGTAGGCCATGGCCGTGTCGGTCACGTGGTACGCCTGCAGGCTCAGCTCGGACAGGTTGGGGAGCAGCTGTGAGATGGCGGCGATGGCGTCGTCTGCCACGTTGATGCAGTCGCTCACGCTGAGCGAGGTGAGCCTGGCGTTCAGACTCGACCACAGGCCCGCCTCCGTGAAGTCGTTGCAGCCGGACAGCTCCAGGTGCATGAGGCCCTGCATCTGCTCCAACATCACCTGCACGAGGGTTCCAAGCAGCACGGTTAGCCATGTGTACTACATCTCCACCTGAAGCTACTGCACACTGCACTAGGCCTCCTTAGTTAGCTTGGACATCAGAACTGTACATCTACCGTGCCGGCCACAGGATTATCGGCAGCAAAGAGCAGCATGGCTAGCCATATATGCTACATAAGCATCAGCAGCTATTGCGTTTGCCCAAGCTTTAACACCAGAAGTGGAGACTGCAGGGAGCTCTGCCTGTGTCTAATTCCTCTACAATCTAATCTCCTTAGTCAGGGCTTCCCAACTGGTGGCCCAGTTAACCCATCACAAAACGTCTCACAGCCCACACGAAAGATTATAGCATTAAGGACACACTGCTGTATTTCCTTTGTTTGGTTTTTGCTTGGTTTTCTCAGTCAGAAAAACAGTGGCTGCTTCACTTATAGGTGGTCCAGCCTCAGGATATTTTGATGTTAAAAATCCTGTTTTTAACCATTTATCCAATACGATAGAACCGATTCATAAACTTGTTCTATTATTGCAAATCATTTACTTTAGGCCTGTAGCCGTCACATCGGAAACTACGTTAGATGAAACATTTCTGTTTTATTTTGCAAAACAGCAGTACCAGTGCAGGCCACTGGGCGGCCCAAAATGTGCTATTAGCGAAGATTGGACTAGCTGTGCATGCTGCACTATCACCAGGTGCACGAGCTACATTGCTACCTTCAAAAACGATAGCAGTTATCACATAAAAGGTATATCTAGCGAAACAAGTACAGATGCCTCAAAGTTTAAAAAAATTTAAACCATTCCCAGAAGGATGAGGTAATACATCACTTTATTGTACCCCTTTAGTGTTGTTTCGGTGTGCTCCCACATTTTTGTTAGCTAGCCTAATATTTAGGCAGTTAATGTTTTGGGCTTGCCGGGGATGTTTTACTCATATTTTGCGCACGGCACGCCGGGGCATAGGAATGTCGTGGATATAACTATATGAAACAACGCTCCGATTTAAAGAATTTGCAGTATTGCCGAGTTTATCGAGGAGTCGTTTAATTTGAAACAGTTTCTGAAAAAAAAACTTGAAAAACATCCGGAACAGTTCTTGTTTTTGGTTAAACTGATCTGACTTGTCACGCTGCGAACATGGCGGAATCCCTTCTTCCCCAGGTGTTTGTACTGTGGCAGCTATGCTGCCAAAAATCACGACAAAATACGTGCTAAACGAAGTGATAACATTGGAAGAGCTTTTCCAAAATGTCTGTACGGAAATGGAATGAACTTGGATGCAGAATTAGTGACGTTCATCCTGGACAGGTATGCAAACTCAATCTGTATAATGCATTGAATTGTTTAAGTTACAGTATTCACATAACAAATTGAGGAGATAAGTCTGTATCACTTAGAGAGCTAATTAATGTTTTGAGTAAACCAACTTTAGATGCTGCATCAACTCCCTTGAAGCTACTGACGCTAACTAGCTAACACAGGTTGTGACAGATAAACTCATAGGAGCTCATTACAAAAAGAAATTGGTCAGTGCAAACCCTCCCCTGTTCTCACAAAAGCAAACCATTATAAGCCAAAATTCTAAGTTTTTATAAGGTTTGGAATTTCACTATCAAGAAGCTACATTCTGCAGTGGGCAACATATCTGGGTAAAATGCTAACACCACCATACCACCCAAACATGAGTTTGATAACAAACCTCAGGGCTATACCAAGAAGATTTTGTAGAGTATAGGTAACATGATAAGTCTCTTAAGAAAAAAATCAGTGTATTGGTACTGGTTCTTTGCCAGAAGAGAGCAGCGTTGTAACCCTCTCCTGATGCTGTTATCTTCCTAGGTTTCTGCATACAAGCACTTCCACCCTGAGGTAAGAGCTACACAGTTCACTTTTTCATAACAGTTTGTTAAATAAAGTATTATTAATAAACAGCCTAGTTCATCAACTGAAAGTCATGACAACTTTGGTAATGTTTGAAAACTGTAAACTCTGCTGGCCACTGTAGATCTTGGGGGCGTATCTGTGCTCATGGGGGATATGGATTCCAGTAGTCTATTCATCCAGAAATCATTCCAGTATTGTTGAGTTAACCTACTTAAAACCAGAAGTGGCAGTGTTTCTTGAATCTTGACTAATGCACATTTAAAATGCATTTGGATAAAAATAGTAGGTAAACTACAATGACATATCAGGATCAAAGGAACTGGGTTATTCTACATGCTCAAGGTGACTGCAGCTCGATTGTAGATGGCTAAAATGCAACATTAGACATGGAATGATCTAAACAGGGAAATGTCCTGGTTTTGTCATGAAGTAATAATAGTGTAGACAGAGTCCTTCTATACCATGTCTATACTATTATTTTGTAGGGTTCTACAAAGATCAAGGCTGTTAAAATCGCATCACTGGCAATGAAATTAGGCTTTTCCTGTGTAATTAACAATTTGTCATGAAATCCAGTGAAATTCACAATTTAGTAAACTCTGGCTTAGTTGGATGTTTGTATTCACGTACAGAGACGAGTGTCGCGGTTCACTGGTTCATTTACACCATGAGCTGGTTCTAGTAATTGTTTGCATAGCAAATAATCAAGTGAGTTAGTCTGTGAAATGGTTCGATTACAGCAAGATGATGAATTCAAAAGGCCAAAAAATCATACTGCTTGCATTTGGGCAAATTATTTTACACGCTGGTGGTTTGCACAAGTAGTAAAGCCTCGTTAGCCCACACTCAATAAATTCATTGCCACTTGGAGAGTAAAACTCACCGTAGCGAAAAGATGGCTCCCGAAATAGAAGCGCAAAAAGGCGGCAAGAAGAACAGGACTTACTTCAGCGGACATACCACTGGACAAGCCTGACAATTCGAAACTAAGGGACTATGTTCAACGCAATGCCATATGCTTAGTCAGCACAAACAGACAGGGCTAAAGATCTTTGAGGTTGTGTCAGTGAAGTCGCTCATAAATTCATCTGAATTCATCTGCCGACAAGCAGCACAATTATGTTTTGCTCTTTCTTTTCTGTTTTGTGTCTGACAAGGATGAAGATGTAAAACCATACAACAGTTTCACAAGCTATAATTAAAAACCTCAACCAGTCAACCATTAAGGTAGGGTATATATGATAGGCTAGGCTACTAACTTGTGCATTAACAAGTGTTTAATAACTAGGGTTAGCCGTGAAAAGTAGCACTTCTCTTGTAAAATCTGTGAAATGTGTGCTGTTTTGAAACACTGAGTCTGTGGAAGCAAATCTTCCTGTGAATGTACTAGTGTCCTAAGTATAGAAATGGTTGCATGAGGGTCCACCTGACACATTGCCACAGTACAACACTGTAAGGTCATTATTAATGTTCCACTTAGCCTCACACTTTTAAGATCCCACACAATACCCAGTTTCCAGAACAATAGATTAGTTTCATAAAAGAAGTTTTATGAAAGTATTCTTCCAACATTTGTCTGCATGTTTTACACACCATGAGGAAATAATTAAATGTACAAATGCTTACAGAAAATCCCTTTTTTTACCCATTAATTAAATGATTGTGAGCAGCAGTTTGCTAATTACAAAACTTGAGGACTGTGGCCTAAAACCCATAACCCATGATCTCCATGTTTGATCCTAAAGATAATACGCAAGCCCACGTGCTCACTGAATCTGCAGTGTAACCGTCCACAGCCGGCCTGACCCATTGACCCAACCATCGACCCTCTCCTCCCCCCATGAAGAGGTGAAAGGCAAATGACCTTCCTATCACCTGACCCTATGCCTCACCCATCAAGTTCAAGTCAATATGCCACTACATCTTAATTACAACTTGGGTACAACTGTATGAAGCAGGAAGCCAATATGATGTCATCGATATGGACTAGAGCGACTACGAACTAGAGTTCATAATCAAAAGCACGACGGAGATACGCACCACTGCCCGAAAGTAAAGTAAACCGCTCAGACCTCCTGACCAGTTCTTATGGTCCTCAGGTCCTGCTGAGATCTTGAGGACAATCCAAGCCCTGCACGGCCGTATCTGGGCTGCCCTATATAATCCCCACACAGCCCCGAGTGCTGAGACCCAGCGGCGGCCAGACTGAGCGCCCAGAAGCCCAGAGTCAGAGCAGACATGTTCGACAGAACATGGCACAGATAGCATCACTAACTATTTGAGTGCTCACCATGGCAACAGCAGGCCAGTCCCAGAATAGCAACAGCCCTGAGGCAAGTACGACGAGTGTGTTGGTAAAAAAGGGGATGATTACTATTGCGCAACCTTCGCTTGTCCTGTTATATTCTGTAACGCATCTTTTGTATTCCGTAGTACGCAGGCGAAGCGTCTAAGGATCAGCCACCTAATACGAGCTAATTGTTAAATGATCGACAGTGACTTTGGTTTAGCACTTATGGAGCACGGCACAAAATATACAAAACCGGGCATGTGATAATCCTTTTATGATGCAAAATGCAAGGTCTTCTACCTAGCACTGACACATGCCACATCAGGAGGGCGTGTCTGACAGGAGGACCAAACAGGTGGGCAGAGTGGAACATAGTTCAAGGGTATGGGGGATTATTAGTGTCTTTGCAGCCAATCATATTGGTTGTCTTTTAAACAGCTTTGCTAGGCAAAGTAGCTAAACGTGGAACTGGAGCAGTCAAGGCAGTGCTTAAATGTTTCGCTCAAAAGGGAGGGAGAGGTGCTTGTGCCTGAGATGCAAACCTGAGCACATATTTGCAACCGCAGTAATGTATTCCATTACTGTGTTCAACAGTCGCATGCCGGGTGGGGACTGGGTGCTCAGTGGGAAGCAGCAGCTAAAACAGGACATGTGTATTACAGTTGAAGACGGGGGAAAAAGCATCAGGTCTGAGTTCGGAGGTTTATAACTCCTAACTGCATCCCATGTACATCAGGAAAGGTGCAGCTAATTACTGATTGCTTACTAGCATCCAGTTAATTAGGTTATTGAGCGATGTCATAAAAGATGTCTGTCTGATAACTGTTAGTAATCATGTGCATTAATTAACTATGCAGTATAAATGTTTATCAAGAACATTAGTCCGTGATGCACTCCCAACTGACTGACACACAATTTCAACGTGCATTTTGCTTGCATTTAACCTGCAGCGCCCTCCATCGTAACAGCAGACCGCGCCAGCTTCTGACGCCGTGCTGAATATATAACAAACATACTAACGAACAAATCAGCATGCTAGAGAATCACCTCGAGCCCTGCATCCGTGATAGTGGACCGCTTCAGGCTGACCGACTTCACCCCCTTTTTCGAGAGCGGGTAGTTGTCGATGAATTCGCAAATGTCCAGGTCGGAGACGCCCACCAGGCAGAAGGACTGGAAGCCCCGCAGGGCAAAGGCCTGTAGACTGACGAACTCCTTCTCGCCGCTGGGCAGCGCGTTGTACAGCTCCTTGGCGTGCAGGATGGGGGTCACGCCCTCCCAGAACTTGGGCTGGTATAGCACCTTGCGCCACGTCTTGCACACCTGCGCCAGCACGCACTTCTCCGACGTGGTGAAGTACCAGAGCAGGCGGTTCAGCAGCTTCTCGTCCAGCACCAGCTGCCTCTCCAGCAGCACCGGCTTGGGGTATGGCCGGAGAGGGGGCTTGACGGCGGCCAGGGGGCTAGCGTCCAGGTCGGGGCCCAGCAGCGAGGCCGCAGTGGGCAGGGGCTTGAGGTGGTACGGCAGGCCCGGGGGAGGCAGGATGGTGGGCACCGAGGACGACTGGCAGAGGCGGTTCTTGGCCGCCGGAGTGCCCTTGGTGATGCTGGCCGAGCCGAGGCCGTTGGGCTGGGGGGGGAGCTTGACCATGCCGTTCCGCGTCACACAGGGGGTCTTCAGGTCACTTGGAGTGGACATGTTCAGCTTTGAGAGCCTGAGAGAGGACAGAAGAAACAAAAGTGCTTTGAGAAACATCTTTACATAGATTACATTTTTGGTTAGAACGGGGTTACACATTAATTGTTTAGTCTGTGCAATATTGCATGGTAATTCTGCATATGAGATAATGATTGTACCACCCTAAAGGTTCATACTATACATATAGTATAACAGACAGATTGTTGGGATTGCTTCATTTATCTGCTGCTCAGAGTTCATCCAATGTACCAAAATATGCCAATTTACAAGTTTGAAATAATTCATATTTTGTTTTTGGTATTCCAACACCTTTGCAATACTCTCATACGCATATCTGCATGTATCTGGTGTTCGCCTGATCTGAGCACAGTGGAATCAGTTCAGTGGCCACCACAGATTTATCACTGAGTTTACAGAGGTCTTGCTACACCTTAATTGTGCGATATAATGGTTGCAGTTTCATAGCATTGTGGTTGCTACAGGTGCAATGCAAGCCAGATGCTTTGGAGATCTACAAGGATCGTGCTATATGCACTTCTCCTCCTCAACAGTCTTGTGAGCAATCACGGTATATTACCAGACACCATATGCAGTATGCAAGATGGCTGTGTCAGACATAAACAGGGCAGGAATTCGTACAACAGATCCACTCATTCTCTCATGGTGGTGCAGCGTCAAACCTTCAAATAAACCTTTAGAATCAAATGTACAAAAATCAGATGTAGAAAAAGTTAAAATAGTTTCTCCCGTGTATGATGCCAAATGCATAAATAAGCATTTTCTCATAAAAAAAACGACATATACAGCATATTATTCAGAAAAACGTAAACAAGTACAATTATTCAATGGTAACATCTGTATTTAGTTGTTTGCTGTAAATTGCCTATTAAGACTTCAACTCTGCTGATTCTGAAAACCAGCAAGCATCACGTGCACACAAACAAAAGCAGTAAACCGATTAGTCTACAACAGGAGTTTCACTTTAGTACGCCAAAGGAAACGATACCATGAAAGAACTATTTAATATTACAGTTGATAAACGATTACATTTACTCCTAATATAGAGAATGAAAGGACATTATGAACACATACAAAATGAAAGCAGCATTCGAGGGAACCACAGAGGAGCCCATAGCATTTCTCCATTAGGTTCATAAGAGATTTTAATGTGCACAAGAGATTTTAATGTTCATAAGAGATTTTAATGTGTCCATAACCACTGGTTCCCAACATTTGCTTTTGTGGTCTATCTTCTGTGGCACATCCTTCCATCTTTCCATCCACACAGCCAGCCATCCGTATATTCATTCATCCATCCGTCTATATGTCCAGCTATCTGTCTATAGTGGACACGTTTACCACTTAAATCTTTATTTGACTTTTTCTTTTTTTTCAGTGTTTTCTATGTTTCATTTTGTATTAGCCTGTTTACATTAGTTGACTGTGTAATTTAGCTGAATTTATGTCCTTCAAGTAACTATTCAAACACCAGAAACAGGACAGCAGAGAAGGTAACAAACAAACTATAATTGAGGCAGATATAAACAAGCTCTTGATACATCAGAAAGGCTAAAATGTTCTTTAAGGCTAGCATCCACAATATGACATCATACAGCTAACTGCCCAGTCCACCTTAAAAGTTCCACGCAGGTGTGCGTGCTCTGAGCACTAATGCTGTCACTGTAAAATGTCAATGAGTGTTGCTGGCTTTCATCCGTATTCCTGAATAAGCCTTCTCGAGGGGCTAGCACCCCTATAGACAAAACTGCACACGGTGGCAGAGAGCAGCTAGCCCCCGAGGAACACGCTAATTTTAGATACAGAAGACTTCGAATTAGCCACATTTAACCAAAGGAAAAAAAACATTAATTTTATATTATCAGCCTCTGCAGAGTATACAACAGAACAGGTTAAAAATCCCAGCTGACCAATTAAATATGAACAGCACCTGGTGATCTGTGATTCTGCACTGGACAGCTATATATATATATATATATATATATATATATATATATATATATATATATATATATATATGAGTGCACTTGACTACAATTTTAAATTTACATGTACAGTTATTATGTGTGTGTATGTATGTATGTATATATATATATATATATATATATATATATATATATATATATGAGAGAGAGAGAGAGAGAGACACCTCTTGACTGCACACATGCTAGCACAAAACATGTCCAAACAACAGGGGCAAGACTGGGCAGTGGAAGCAAACACAAAATAATCCTGCTTACCCAAGAGACGCAGCCAACACCTGTTACACCCGTGCACCATGGAAAATCCCGTGTTCAAGAACACAGCTGCTTTAGAAATAGCAGACAAACACACTCTGAAGCAAACAGCCTGAGCTGAAAACCCGAATCAGATAAAGAGCTATGAAACCCAGGCATGAGCGCTGAGCCTCGCGTTGTCTGAATATGCGTTTGCAGGTCTCCACGATTAGCAATGTGTTTTTGTATACAAGAAGCCATGAGGAACAGATTCACGTTCATCGTCTGGGCACAAGAGAACAGTGCATGAGGATGCTGAGCAGTGCTTTCAGAAACGGAGAGAAGAAATGGCCACTGTGAGCCACATTTTACAAAGGAAACGCAGGTCCAGTGAGGCATTGACCATAAGGCAGTGCTGCTGAACTGGGCGGCCATTTTTACAGTGTGTGATGTAACGCAGCCATGCCACACGAAGGCCAACATAACACATGGGCGTTGAGCAGCAGGAACTGTGCAGACGCAAGATCTGAGTGTGACGGAGATCAAGGAGGAGGAAGCAAGAAGAGTGCTGGCGTTTGGAGCTGCTGGTGGAGGTGGAGGAGGTCAGAGACAGAGTAAGTTCAGCACCACGGAGAGCAGCCAAGACTGCCACTCCACCGACTGTGGATACACAGCGCGGCGCATTACAGCACCTTCAGTCTAGTGTGGATCTCGGACAAGCTGAAGAAGCGTGATGTGGGGATGGCTGAGAGAGCCCTGGGACATATTCAAATCCCCAGTGTAAAACACGCTATTTTAAGTTCTGTTATATGGAAGGTCGCGTTTCTCTGAGGCCTCGAAGGACGGAGCCAGACAATAGTGATGAATGAACCCATCCAAGGAGCAAGCGATGCGGTGTTACCCCAATGAGCACGCGTCAGGGATGAGGAAGGCGCTCTGCTTTCTTTTTCCCTTTTTTTTTACTTGCACGTTTGTCAGCTGCAGCACACGTGTTAGCCGTGGTCTCGGCACACGTCGGGAAAGAACTCTTTGTCCCCGGAAACGGGCCAAGGAGAGAGGCGTGGCAGGATGCCAGCGCCCAATCCATATGCCACCCTCGCCGTGCACGTTGGCATGAGGCAGAGGCTTTTCACTCGGTTTAAGGGAGGCACCTGTACCACAGCACTTGAATGAACGCCCCATTCGCTTTCACAGCCCTTCAAAACACAGTAGGACCGTGCGTCTAAACAAGGGCTGGAAAGCTGGTTAATGTCAGGGGCCTCATTTAAGGACAAGAGAAGAGATAAAGGATTGCATACATGTCCTGCCTTCACTCTAAATCTATAAATGTTATTTATGCAGATGATTCAAAAATAAAGCTGCTACATTTTTCCATACTGGATAGAATTCTAGAGCGCTGTGTGTGTCTCCAGGGCCTTGTTACTCAACCCTGAGAGAAATGTGTAACAGAATGACATACCAACACAACTGAACCTATTCCTGTAAGCATGATGTCATCGTTATTTCAATGATCAAAGATCCGAACTTTCGAGAAAGGAATGATGCCTGTCCAAGCTCAAATGGAGAACGCCTAGTCAGTGGCCTGCAGTGGCCACTGGACCACATGACTGTAGCACCATCCATGTGATGTGTTTTGAAATGTGTTTGGCAAAAAAAAATGTGTTTAGAGTACAAGAGCAAAGAAAGACTGCCATCCAGATGGACCAAGGAGAGATCTAATACACCAAGATGGAATTTCAAGCCTCTTAAATAACTGGAAATGAGTTAAAGATTGTGTAAACTGTATCTGCATGTAACCACCTTACTACTTTTCCAAATAAAATGAACTTCACATAGATAGGTTTTCATGGCTTTGGTGACTCAAACGATAGTAGCAAGAGCATACAAGTCCTGGGAATAGGCCCACGGCTACTCTTCGCGCTGTACGTCAAACTGTTTGCTGAAACTATTTGTATATGTACAATCCTGCAGTACCCTTGAGAGTCCAGAGAAGGTTTGTCTGTCATGGGGGTGGAACGGAAGAGTGAAGAAGAATAATGAGTTTTACGTTGGCCCTGCAGAACAGCCGTCCAACCGAGAGGCCCATGCAACCCATTACTCATGATTAAAGATCAGGACAAACACAAGACCGGCAATGACGAAATGTGTCTCACCACTCTACTTCTCCTCAAATCTAAAGCTTAAACAGCAAATGGAGAAAAATTACAATATCACAGCAAAAGCACAAACCTGAACTCCACAACCTCGCTGACACCAAATTAAATTGGACAAGAACACTTCCCAAATTACTTGGAATAAGATTTCTGACATAAACATTTGTTTCAGTGAAATGGCAAAATAGACCCCTTTTAAAGATTTCTTTTGAGTTTAAAACTCCATAATGGTGAAGCACCCTTTCCACAGTGAGACAATGAACAGGGAAGCGTGTCCACTATAAAGTAATTATCAGCTGAGAGGGCTGAAATTGATTTGATAAAGCAAAAGCAGCAACAAGGCTGTCTGAGCCCTGACTGTATATTTTTGGTGAACAACCTTTTACTCTTTCTAAACATATCAGTTACACTGAACATCATGGCATTTTCAGTCTCCTTAATCTTAGGACTCGCAAGATATCAAATGATTTCTCATGAATGTTTTGCATCCTGCAAGGGCAAAATAGTGAAAGACAGATTCGTATTTCAAAAGGGAAAAGGTGGAGGACGCAAGTCAGCACATTGGCCTATTGCATTGGACAACGGATTCATATATCATAGGGATCATTAATTAAATAGTACTCCCAATACATATGTAGATCTGTACACATATACACATCAAAATTAAAACATGGTTGTGGACAATGTGGAAGTGGATAAGTTGGGGTACAAAGGAGGAAAATGTGCTGCTCTGTACAACCTACCACTGTGGTAGATCCAAAACGTAACTTCTTGTCTGATACAGGCGAGATAAACTGGACGTCACACTTTAGGTCCTCACTACTAAAGAACCAAACGTTGGCTGCACTGGGGAGAGGGGCTGTGTGGAGTTTCCCCCAAGGCGAGAACCGCAGTGGCAAGCTGAAAATAAGGACATTTTGGTAACTAATAGGGTCTGAAGAGAGAGCTGATATGAGGCCTTGCAATAGACATGAAGAACTGCCATTTTAAAGTTGGTCCAGTGTACACAGTCTTCAGGCAGGCAGCTCCGTCGTGCCAGAGTACTTACAGAGGAAATGTCCACCTTGGGAAGAGGTTTGAACAGCCCAGTCAGTCAAGCCCACTGGGATCTTAATCAAACTCTTAATGCCCTGCGAGTTTCTCCGGGAGCACTGTGAAACAGACCACATCAGGATCTTCTCCAAAACGGGATGGGTCTCCATTGAGGTGTTTCAGTGGCACTGCCACGTGGCCTTGCGTGCTACTTCTCTGAACGTGGAGTCACAAGGCAGTCGTGGCAGGCGCCTACTTCCTGGTCAGCATTTCTGCACAGCAGTGTGCTTTTGTTTTGCTTCTCAGCTCCTATGTTTTGAATGAAACTCCACGCCGTGCACTGCCCAAAGGGCTTTCAGAATGCAGATGTGCCATGATAGATCGCCTTATCTTGCTCCGCGTTTTCTAAAACGGGCTGACTCGGCTGCACCAGCTGCATAGCCTAACGGGCATTAATTAAGTGTTTCTGGAATCGCCAGCAGGCAAAGGCAGGGAGGCCTGTTTGCCCAGAAGGGGTAAAAAAAAAAAATGTCCTCTCAATTCTCCCTCTACCATTGCCTAGTCCTTTTCCAAGCTGCCCCTGGGGATGGCCTACTTACCCGCCTTCCCTGAATTTATGGTCCTATGACAACAAAACGAGGGGAGAATGGAGCATCAGGAGCTCCTCATGCTGTTGCCATGGACAGATGTGCTGCACTCACTATGGTCAGGGGGTGGGGAAAGAGAGGGCAGAGCATGTGAGACTGCAATAAAGAACCCTCCCCCAACCCTATTTGGACCTTCCAGTTATTCAGCAAAGTCCTGTCTTATTTTCCCAAGCTAAAAGGGATTTTGGTGAACTTCTGAAAGGCATTTTTTCCCTGAGTCGGAGGTGAAGTTGAACCCAAACTCCTAAGAGGTTAGTTAGCAACATGGGGCTGCTTAAGAAGGTTGTTTTCCATGAGGTACAGTTAAACATCAAATGATAAAGCAAGGAAAATCGCTCGAGACATGTCCAAGATGTCCAAGATCTTGAAAATTCTGTTCCCATCCTTTTGGAGACTCGAGATTTGTCAGACATCAGAACTAAATCCCACATTACTGTCTCTGTGTTTCGCTAGACAGCAGTTCTCACTGTTATGCAGCGGTAAGCACAAAGACGAAGGTAATAAATAAGGCAGAATCTAGGTGCCGAGGAAGTGCTCTAAAGCCCAGCCTGAGCACACCAGCTGGGCCACGACCAGAACAGGCTCTCGGAGGTCTTCTGCTGCGGGGGGACTGAATGGCTTGCTGGCCAAGGGGACAGACTTTTAGATAAAGCACTGCAAAGGGCAGAGGGGGAAGAGGGTGTAACGGACACTCCATGAGTCAGGGCAGAGTGCACCCATCAGCCAGCGATGCAAGGGCCTCGACATCGTCCTCAGCTTCACCCGTAGGATCCAATCAAACGGTCGCTTTTAGGGCAAGCAAAATGTTTCAGACAGTCCCGATTGGACGCGAACATCAGCAAGTTAAGCAGTGAAACGCAGCTAAACATGGATCTCACTCACGTGTTGAGCTGCATGACTTACAGTAGGGGTGTGTACTTTAAGCTTGATATGATACAAGACCATGGCTTTTAAGGTGGGGAGTATATTTAGTGATATTTCAAATTTCATTGTGATCCAAGTCCTGTGAGTAATATAGGCTACGAGACATGTGTCTGCTATATCTAGAAAAGAAATATGTTTTAAGTCACCACAAACTTATCAAAATCAAAAGTTTGATTTGTTGTGTTTGAATGAAATCCATTATCTTTCATCTTTCACCCTAGACCACAAAACAACAGGGGAGAAAAACATTATGATACACTTAGTAACATTTTTATTGGGTACATAATTTCACTGCATAAACTGATGCATGCATCCTGCAATTAACCTTTGTTTCATTGGAATTAAACTTTAGTGTTTACAATCAATGCACCTATCAAAATCATTAGGCTATATTGTTAAACCACCATCTCATACACAGGCATACGTTAAACCACTGATATTTTCACCCTCCAGACTACATCTGTTGACATACACATTTCCCATGTTCACTGGTTTAAAAAACAGGCAGTCCACACACTCCTATGAGCCCCAACACACGTGGATGAGCACCAAGGCCTTCATCTTGTGCCAAACATTTATCTTTTTTGATAAAAGCTTAGGAAACCTGAAGTCTGTAGGTAAACTACCGCAGCCCAGAACAGTAGATTACCTATAACAGATAGAGTATCTTCTATTGATTTAGTGTTTAGGCCTACAGCAGCCAGTGTGCTGCATCCTCTCAAAATCTCACCTCCTTCACCTCAACAAAGTTCACATTCAGTACAGCTGGTCTTCTTCCACTGCCCTCCACAGCAGGAAAAAGGGGCATGAACGGTGTTTTTAAGAAGTATATGGCTAATCCCACCCGTACATTGTTTTACATTCCTTCAACTACACATTTCAGTTTCAAATGCAAAAAAAAGTCTAACGGCGTTATTTAATTTCAAGCGCTTCACTCCCATAAACTGTTAAATTGCGGCCGTATCTTTACTGTTGCCTCTGTGCTCTGGTCGCAGGATTGCGTCATTATAAAGAATGTTTTTGCATCCTTCAGCGAACTGCTCGCGCAGCGATCAAGGAAGCTTGCACGGAGTGACAGGCGAGACAAAGACACGCTCACAAGAACGGCACTATGCAGACGGTTGCAAACAGTCTCGTTTACTTTTCTACCCGTCAACATTACAGTTCTTCTTCCTGTGTTCCCGGGCAACATTGTTACGCTATTACCAGTAAATACAGTACCCTCTGTTCCGTAAGCCCACCAGACACTGTTTTCCCTGAGTCTGCGTCTCCCGTAATCTGTCAGGACGCGGCAGGTTGATGATGGTTAGCTGTACCGAGACATAGCCTACAACCACATCCACTTCTCCAATATGTATCACAAACACGCCAGGCCCAAGCGTTTCTTTATTCTCTTACCTTCCTATGTAGTTCACATGAGCATTAATCCATGATCGGTCAAACGTTCCAGCCGGGCTCGACTATGTTTCCCACAACGTTGTAGGACGCATGAGGAAAAAGAAAGAAATATATATCAGCAGCCCAGCCCGTTCTTTCTCTATTGCGGAGATAATGATGTTATACGCCGATGTTGCCATAGAGGTATAAAACCTTAGTGTCAGAGTCGGGAAAGGGCGCTTCACGTATGTACCGAGAGAGCAACACCAACAATGCAACGTAGCTTAAAATAACGGCATCTAATATCTATTCATTCTGTTTCTCCACACAAAGCCTGTCTCCCACTCTCCCTTTCTCTCCCTCGCTCTCTCGCATGCACACGCGCACAAAACAGACCGATCCCATTTAAAGAGACACGAACTGTAATATCAATAATGTATTCATTTGGAGTGGTGACCATTTGAATTGCGATCTTTTTAAGCGTTGGATATAACTCTGCAGTGAGAAAAGGCTGGAGGCTTTGTTTTATTATATGAAACTATGTATAATGTAACGTGTACGTGTGTGTGTATGTGTGTGTGTGTGTGATGGAGCCATGAAGCTTTCTAGTCATCTACACAAACAGGTCATTTAAGGCAGTCGTTGTTTTATTTGCTTTTAAAACAGCATAAGAAACATAACGTTGGAGTGCAATTGAAATAGACTAGAAACTATTATTGAAATTACATGAGGAGTTATATACGCTACCTATTAACGATTTTATTCAGTATTAGCCAAGATTACCTATTATTTTATTCAGTATTAGCTACGGTTGCGCGGAGTTACTTTGTTTCTCTAACTCCGTTTTCAACACTGCTGACAGAAGCAGACTGAACGGTCACTCCAGGACTGCCTCTTTAGCCAGGGGATGCAACCGACGCCCATTTTAGCTCCCATTACATAACTATTTCTTGCCCGCGTCAGTTTACATCCAAGGTGCCTGCATCATCTCCCACGGCTTAAGCGGCAGAGAGTGCGAGCCTGCGCCCGTCTCTCAACCACGGGAGCGAGCGAGGGGACTTTTCCCCTCATACGGGGACTTTTTCCCTCATACGCCTACACACCACCCCCCACCCCCCACCCCCGCTTCGCTCGTCCCCGCTTCGCTCGTCCCCGCTTCTACCAAATGGCTGCCGGTGTGCGCTTCCTTTATCTTGTGCCGCCGAGCACAGGAGCGAGACGTGGAATTCTTCGGTGCTACCTTTACTGGTTAAGCATTCCGCGCGCATCCTCTCACGGCCTCCACAAAGAGCGCGAGAGCTGGAGAAGCTTTCTATTTATAGCCTGCGCGCTCTACTCGTCCGCACCCACCCACTCGAGCCGCCCTCATTGGACGGGGCCTGCACAACAAACGAAGAAATCCTATATGTCTATTAGAATCCTGCTCGGTCCCTTGCCATAAATTATGAAGGGATTTTGGTGGTGGTGGGGGAGGGATGTACCCTTTTAATAATGCAGGAAGACTGTAGCAACGGCGTCTCACATTGCAATGGGGCCTGGGGGCTGTTTTATTACAGTATTGAATCATGCATTTACCGGTACTGTACTGATTACTGCACTTACAACCCTTAAGGATTAGCTTCCTTACGGTTTACACAATAGTTTGTATAACTTCATATATATTAGTTCCAGCGCTATGATATGAAAGTGATTTTTTATAATCACTATTGTAAAATATATAATATATATTATATAAGTGATTGTTATAGCTAGCGTTAGCATTGACATCATTCTCCCCAGCCGCATATGTCTCGTACGGGTTCCTTGTGACTGGTGGCGCCCCTGTCCGAGACTGGCACCACTCTCAATTGTAGGAGCTTCACATCACACAATGGGGCCCCTCATTAATAGCATTTGCGAGAATCTAAGCTTACCATCATCGACGAGGCAGCACGCGATTTAAACGCCTAGGGATTCTCATAAAAACGCACTTACACCAGATTAGAGCACACAGTGGCGCAAAGAGGCAGACATTTATGGTTTTATAGCATGTCAGTAAAAACGGATGCAGGAGACCAGACAGTAATAGCCAAAAGACACATTTTTTTTCTATTTCCTGTTTATGTATTCAAACTCAGTATTGGATACCATTTACACAGAATAAAAAATGTTAAAACTTTTTCTTGTTTTATGAATTTTCATAAAATAACAACAAAAAATGTTTAAAGTATCCCCAAAAAGGAAAAGACAAAAGAAAAAAGGAAGGAAAAGAAGTGATATGGCACAGTAGGAGTGTAAACAGAACATCACGCGATTAAGCGTTTGGAGCGCATTAATTCCATCGTGGCGCGACCCATACCAGCAGGATGATGGAGGCGTTAAGTCTAGGGCGGAGATACATGTGGAGGTACTTGAACCAGCAGGGTGATGGAGGCATTAAGTCTCGGGTGGAGAGGCACGGGCACCTGGTGATGCTCTCTGGTGAGTTTGGCAGTTAAATCAATCCACCAACGATGAGCTGCAGCTAGTGAAGTAGGTGGACACAGAATGTGGGAGGCTGAAGTAGGAGATATAGAGTTTCACACGCATCTTCTGAGTAGTGCAGCCTACACTGTTTTCCACTAAGCCCTTGTGATGTTTTCGCCATGCAATTCTTGTTCGTTGCTGTTCAACACTGTGAAATCTTTGGGCTATACATTGTTTTCAGTCAATGGATCCAAACTCCACAGGAAAAAATCCCATAATTAATGCCTTGTTTAATTAACAAATAATAATGAACAAAATGAACTGTCTGCTTGACCGAGGTTCGGGCGGCTGTATCCTTGCTTATAATAGATTATATTCCAAAGAAAGTATTGGGTTGTCAGGCTCCACTAAAAATATAGTTGTGGCAAGGCTAGAAACAGAAGCCTGTCTTTGCTAACAGGCTATATTAAGTGAGTGTGAGGATCACCAGTGCTTCCACAACATCCAAATACAGGGCGGTGCTCCCTCCTGACCCCCTCACATTAGATCAGTGTCATTAGCAGCAGCGGGCACTGTGCTGGTATGTCCGGCATGGTGCGTGGTACCCTGATTGGTACCCTGATTGGTACCCTGGTGCACAGCCCCTGGTCCATGTAGACTGGCTTCAGACCTGAACAGCAGGCCTATCCAACGACATGCTGCACTGCGGATGACTCAGCCCCAGCCGTTGCCACGGAAACCAGCCTCCTTTGCAATCAGTCTCTTAGTAACAGTGTTGTTGCCAAGTAACGGTGTGTGTGTGTGTGTGTGTGTGTGTATTGAGTTACATTCAGATCCATGACTATATATATGATCATGGCTTTAACTGCTTTGATCATTCAGCTTACATCATTTAATTTTTTTTCATTAATTACAATGTGGTTGAGGAATTATAATGAACAAAGTTTCCAAAGGTCTAAATATGCTGTTATCTACTTGTGTGGAGCTCATTCTCTCATTGTCTGATGCAAGTTTTAAAAAAAATAACAAAAGATTTTAAAACAAATGAGACCTTTCAAATAGTTTTACTCTGTTCAGTATAGCTAACTTGATTATGATAGTAGTAACT
Source organism: Brachyhypopomus occidentalis (assembly GCA_020368025.1). NCBI lineage: Eukaryota > Metazoa > Chordata > Actinopteri > Gymnotiformes > Hypopomidae > Brachyhypopomus > Brachyhypopomus occidentalis. The sequence continues at coordinate 1,378,832 of JAGXOD010000050.1, forward strand.
AATCAAAGCGGTTACATTTATTATTCTCAAGTGATTATGTACAAGTCTAAATGTAAATGCACACACGCACACAAACTTCCCACACCTTTCCCAAGACAATAACATCACGAGCGTCCATACATATGTGTGTGTGTGTGTGTGTGTGTGTGTGTGTGTCTCCTATGGGAGGGAAGGTGAGTCAGATGGTGTGTGATTAGAGACGCAGGTGGTACGCAGAGGTTTGGCGTCGGAGTGCGTAGGGGCCCCTTCCTTGCCGGATAATGCCCGTCTCTCAGCGGCCGGCCTGTTCATTCATAGCGGCGGGTGCAGACGCAGTGGCCCACCCACGAGCCGCTCCGCCCACCCACGAGCCGCTCCACCCACGCTAGGAGCCCCTTCTCTCTCCCGCTCGGCTGACGTCAGCGTTGACGCACGGGGCCCGGAGTGGCCCGCGGATCAAAGGCAGCCGCGCACACCACTGAAAAGGAAGTATTTTTAGTCGCCGCTAGTGGGGGTGGGGGTGGTGGTGGATGGGCTGGAGGGGAGAGGGAGGTGGCCGTTCCTTGTCGAGACCCTTCAAACAGCATATGTAGTAGTGCTCGGGGAGCAGGGATCCTCTTTATCGTCGGCTCTCTGCCTTCTGTGAGCCCCCCCGCGCTGCCCGCCCACCTCGATGCATCACCCCTGCATCTGCTGGAGGGGGGGGGGGGGGGATGTCTTAGCGTGACTCGTGCGGAGAGCGCAGCCTGGTACGTCGAAGGCCCTGTTTTCTTCTTTCTTCGCCGTCTGTTTTCAGAACAGCCATGCTACCAGGAAAATATGATCTCCATCCCCCACCACTCTGCCCACCCGCCCCCCCTACTCCACAGCATAGTTTATCCCCGGATAGGCAGCGTAATGTGTGTGAATGCATCACTGAGGGAATTCAAAGCAATCCACAGGCTGTTGTTTATTTCCACTGGCTGGAAAGAGAAGAAGGACTTGCTAAGGTGGTTGATTGTGTGAAACAGCATTGGCCTATTAAACAGCCACATATTTACCATGCAGTATGACATAGCTGTTTACTCCAAACCGCGGAAAAGTGTGATCCGACAGCAAAAGCCTCTTTATGGAAGCATGTGTTCATGGGTATTTTTTCCCATGTGTTCATGGGTATTTTTTCCCATGTGTGTATTCTCACCAAAATACACAAATTCCTCTTATAATTGCTTGTGTACAGCTGTTTGTTTTTTTTAAGTGTATTTTTACATTATTGTTCTGTCTTTATCATATAGCAACTGATAAACATATAAATCCATGCATGTCTTTGTGCTATTTGTGCAATAATATTTTTTGACTTGTTTTAATCTTTCTCAGTTTGTTTTATTATTTAAAATGTAAAATGGAAACAAAGCTCAATTATAATAATAATAATCTTTTATAATAATAATCTTTATTTGTATAGCACCTTTCATGCATACATGCAACTCAAAGTGCTTTACAGATTAAATAAATCAAAACATTAAAATGAAGCAGAGATTAAAAGAAATAATAAAAATAAATAAAATTAAATGAAGTAAAATAAACAAAATAAACAAGCAGGTAATAACAGGTAATAAAATAAAGGTAATAAAACGACAAATTCTTAAGATAATAAATAGAACTATTAAAATAATTAAAACAAACATAAAATGTAACTAAATAAAATGATATATAAAATGGAATGGAAATAAAATGGAAACCTGGTACAACATACATAGCTTAACTAAAAGCAGATTTAAACAGGAAGGTTTTAAGACCCCTCTTGAAGCTATGCAGGGATGAAATGTCTCTGAGCTCCTCAGGAAGAGAGTTCCAGAGTTTTGGGCCATAACGGCTGAAGGCACCCTCACCAATCTTTAATCGGCTTTTAGGAATCACCAGTAGATTACTGTTTGACGACCTGAGAGACCTGACTGGAACATATCTAACTATCATTTCACTGAGGTAAAGAGGAGCAAGACCATGAAGACATTTAAAACCATCACCAGAACCTTAAAATCTATTCTAAAGCTGACAGGTAGCCAGTGCAGTGAGTGGAGCGCAGGTGTAATATGATCCCTCTTTCTCGTGCGGGTCAGGACCCTTGCAGCAGCATTCTGAACTCGCTGTAGCTGAGAAATCGAGCTCTTTGGGAGAGCAGATAAGACAGCATTACAATAATCAAGCCTTGATGTGATAAATGCATGGACAAGTTTTTCACTATCAGCAGGAGAGAGCATATCTCGGACCTTAGCGATGTTTCGGAGGTGAAAATAAGCTGTCTTGCATGTGGTCATGATGTGTGATTTAAAGCTTAGCTCATTATCAAAAGTGACGCCCAAGTTCTTAACATATTGTTTGGCTTTCAGATTAATTTGATTTAAATAGGTCTGAACATCTTCCCTTTGTGAGTCACTACCAAGAACAAGAACCTCTGTCTTCTCTTTATTTAATTGCAGAAAATTGTCAGACATCCATGTCTGATTAGTTAATCACACTTTAATGTGAGTCGAAAAAAAACGTAAGAAAACTTTGATTCTAGATATAATTTTACTGAAATGAAGACTAGCAACATTACATAATTCACTGATTTTGCTGAAATAAAATGTGAGTTTCGGAAAGAGAAATATTTACTGCACCCCTGGATCTACTTAGCTCACATTTATATTTAGCAACCCACACATATCAGAGAAAAAACGGCACAAGAGGAAACAATATTTATGACTAGCGGAGTGCTCCTTGTGGTTGCAATGGTGCGTAGCAAGGTAATACTGCTTATCAGATTTAGTCCTGGTTACTTCTGTCACACACTAGCACACCGTTCTCTAGGTCTTCTTGCATTCATCATGTAAGCTTATTTAAAATAGTAATTTTGTTAAATGTAATTAACTAAATAACTGGTAGGCTACCTCAAGTATCGCATGTGTTTATTATTGTAAGTCTATCTTTGGTATGAAATCATTTTATAAACTATATGTCGCGTTCGACAACTCTCAACGGCTTACGATGCATCACGGGTACGTCGACCCAGCAAACATGCTTCCGTGATGTCGTACCGCAATACTGCTTTGCTGTTGTAAGCTTGACGCACCAGTCGCTTCAAATAATGACGTAATGGTATTAGACGCAGTCTTGTTTATGTGGCATCCGCAACACTAGATGGCACCAAATACAAACTTGTCCCTTGCCATCCCATTTACCCCCCCCCACCACCCTCCGCCTCCTCAGCATTTCCCCAGTTGAAGTTTTCATCAAGACAACATTTATACCGAACAAGTCAGTTCTCCCACATTAAGTTCGCATGTTCTTACAGACTGTCTAATGGCAATCTAGCTGGTGTCCTTGCCAAATGGCTCTGCGTCAGTCTTTAAGGAAAGTAATGCAAACAGACAGAAGCAGGTTGAGAAGGCAGCTCCCATGCCCTTAGAGGTTTTGAAATGGGTCCAGATTAGCCGACTGTCTGACTCAGCCCCAGTGCCCATCAAGGCACAGCTGCATTGTACCATGCCGCTAAGAGAACAGCTTGAGATGCAGCTGGATATTTCAACCCCAGATATTGAAGTCTGAGGTATAATTGAAGCCCTTACAAGAAATTATCTCATGAAGTTCCTCTAGAGGGCAGCATAGAGATTCATCTCGTGTGTTATGCAGCCTGTGAAAATAGATTCTGTGCTGTCGTGTGCTGTAATGTAAGTTTGTTTGACCCAAAAGCTCGGTAAATGTTTCAGGTTTTTGGAAAGGTATTTCAAATCTCCCAGCTTTGCAAAACAGTGCAGAGCAAGCACACTTTTTCACCCTGTCGTATTTATTTCAAATTGGTGCTATGAACCTGAATGTATTGCCCAAAGTGTGCTTCAGGGAAGGACCGTCTGCAGAAGACATCATTCCCATAAAGGAAACACAGGCATTAACCAATTCGTTTTTTGAGCAATGGAGATAATGTTCTTAATGCCATAGTGGCTCTACTGACCTTTACGGCTTTACCAAATCCCATGTCCTTGATGGTATTTTTACTTAATGGGTGCATATTTACTAAATGCGTTTTCTGTCCAGGTGAGTCTCCACACTGATAGCTTTTATACACTCTAAACAGTAAAAGAAGCAGCCTTCTGATGTTATAAATACAGGGTGCTAAATGACTGAGACTGATTGAATGGGAACGTAATACTGGGGCCATATGGATAACGGCAGAAAGAGAGACTAGAGATTACCTGGCCGATAAGATCCGCACTCCTGAAATGAATGGTACTCATTAGGCTACCCAGCTGTTGGAGAACTGCTTAAATAATCATCATGACATTAGCTGCAGCAAGGGGGATATTATTTTGAACATTAACTGTTGCCTGAAGTGTCTTGAATGCTTCTTGAATTGTCTCGGAATACTTCAGAAAGAGTCCTTTGTTTCAGTCATTTTTTTCTGTCAAGTAGCCCCACAGAAGCCCCACAGAAGCCCCACAGAAGCCCCACAGAAGCCCCACAGTAGCACCACAGTAGCCCCACAGTAGCCCCACAGAAGCCCCACAGTAGCACCACAGTAGCACCACAGTAGCCCCACAGAAGCCCCACAGAAGCCCCACAGAAGCCCCACAGAAGCCCCACAGAAGCCCCACAGTAGCCCCACAGTAGCACCACAGTGCTAAAATGGAGTTTGGGGTGGAGGAGTAAGCCATATTTAAAGATAGTATGAAATTTTTTAAATGTCTCCTCTTTTTACAGCATAGTGTTACACTGCCCACATTGTCATTAATATATCATCACTGGGCTGTTAAAATGATGCACAGACAGCTAGACAGGTTTCCTCAGAACTTCCTTAAGAGCGGAGAGGGGTAAAAGTAAAATGTGAGCTTTGGAACGCACTTTCTGAAGCTAAAGGGCAGAGAGGACTTTGCCCATTTGGGAAATTTACAGCACGGCATAATGTGTGCGAAGCTTCCCATTGGTTCTGCCAAAGAGTTCCACTGAGAGGATAATGCTTATGTAATGCATATGTGCACAGTGAAGGAGTCGATCTCTTGGCATTATGTGAAAATGATGAACAGTTTAAAAAAAAAAAAAGATTAATGCATACTTAGCCAATTCCAGGGATGTCAGAGGAAGCGTTTCTCCACGTGCATAAAGCCGAGCAACTGTAGAGGTCCGGTAGTTTGACCAATAGAATTGGCGGTGCATGATGTTAGCAATGCCAAGGTGATGGGTTCAGATCTGAGGGAGTATATACAGTGTTATACTCATAGATAGGTAAGTCACTTTGGATAAGAGCGTCTGCCAAATGTAATCTTGGGAAGCCTCTGGGAGACCGACTGGCCTGACCGTGTGAAGGCGAAGTGTGTAAAAATAATCTGCTTAAAAGCGTGGACACGCACTGCAGAGTGTTTGTGAGTTGTATATCATCATCACTTCCTTTGTCTCCCCCCAGGTCCCAAATCCTTGATCAGATTTTACCAGGCTGCATCTCAGATGTCTGTGCAACATTGGGTTATTCTCAATATGTACTGATTCGAAGTCAATATGTGGTCAGATCTCATACCACCTTAAACTCCTCAGTCATGCTCAGTGTCTGGGGGCCAGGCCTGTGGCTTCATTAAACGCCTGGGTGAGAGAGCTCATGTTTTGGCCAGGGAAACCGAGCGGTAATTAAGGTGGACAGTTAATGCTGCCGACCCGTCCACAGCTGGCACTCCCTGTCATTACCAGGGGCAATATGGCACTGCAGCTGTTCCACAATCTTACAGCTCACATTCCAGAAGAACTGCCCCTACGCAGGCGGGCAAGAGCTGCAAGAAGACCCCGTATCCGCCGCAAGTGTACAAGTAGCTCTGTTTCTTTAGCACCCATTAGCTTGGAGCCACAAAATATAATAGGAATTGACTTGGCGTGTATTGATTAATTTCTTTCTTAAGAACACCGTTTAATTTATCATGCATTAATCAGACCATGTGCTGAATTTGATTAGCACTAATCAAACAAGAGAGGGTTTTATATTATTCAAACCAGAGAACTGTGTTCATGACACACCGGGGAAATCAATATTGTGCCTGGGAGAAAGAGTTAGTGTGGAGAACTTCTAAACAACCTCTAATGCAGCAGCTTTGCAAAACATCAAAGCACGTCTGTGATGACAGCATCTGCCGTTAAAGGAAAATAGACATTTTCCATCTATGGTTTAAATTATGTGTAAATAATATGCGAAAGATTGCTAGAAGGTATGGCTTTATGCATCTGCTGCAAATTGTACAGTGTAATCCAAACTATCTTACAGTAAGAATCATAAATGATTCCCCCATAAACACAGACAAAGAATGAACTTCTCCCCGGCACAAAATACAGCCATAAAATAAAACCATCCAAACTATGCAAGCCCAGCGTATTACCAAGTCGTGAATACAGGCATCCTCTCACTTTATGAAAGGAGTTACTGATATTCAGTAAGATGGTGGAAGAGTGATTTTGCGTGCGTCGTTGAATACACTCTCCCCAGCCGTAAACACTGCCCTGTGAGGGGAGTGTTAAAGTGATGTACTGCTCATCACGGGGCACCTACAAGGTCACGTCCCCAAGCGGGTTTTATCTGTCCCTGGTGTAGTGCTACCACGGCACCCTTAAAACGAAGATTTGTACGTGTCCTGCTGTGAGTGACAAAGAAGCAAAAAACCTGTAAGGTGAGGCGCTGTCTGCTTGCATAATATCCTCCTATGTTTAAGCTGGATGTAGTGTGGATGAATGCAGTAGTGTGATCCCACACAACAGAATATAGAATATTCATGAAAATGCATAGTGTCTTCTTGTTTAAAGGAACATGCACATACCTCATTGCATCGGTGCATGTACGGTCCATTTATATTTATCTACTTATTTCCTAGATGTGTTTATTGTTGTACAGTATAGGCAGGTGGTGTATAAAGTAAACTTAGCTCTATGTGTGCAGGATCTGATGCTCTGCAGACATTCATTCCAACTTTAACACACCCGGACCAGCTTATCAAGAGAATCAGGGACCTTGAGTCAGGTGTGTGAGATTAGGTTTGGTACTGTCCTGTGCGGGGACACACACCTCTGGACGTCCAGTTCAGCCACGGCCAAGAGAGGCTGAGCTTCTACAGGAAGCTCAGAACTCAATGGAGACTCGGGACTCGTGGAAGAAATTGTTTCATGAAACTTCCACACACAGAAAAGGGATTTCAAAGTCGAACTTTCTTTCCTGTACCTTTGGAACACAACCATATACTCAGTCTTGCTCAGTGACATGTGACTGTGGTATCTGACGGGGACACCAGAAGGACACAGCACCTGTAGTCAAGGACACGGTGTTGCTGAAATACTAAAACTATAGCTGGTTCTTTACTCAGTGAATATTTAAGCGTCTGCATTTTATTTTGTATTATCTGAACAGCTGAGCTCCACATGACGAGTATGAGGCAGTACAAATCACACTGTAAATAACAGATGCAGCATAGAAAATAGTACCTGAATGTTAGATAGATAATGTTAGATTATATATATAGTGTGTGTATATATATATATATATATATATATATATATATATATATATATATATATATATATATATATATATACTGTATATACTGTATATATATATATATATATATATATATATATATACTGTATATACTGTATAAATATATACTGTATAAACCAACTCCAAAGCTTTGCCCCAGCTCCACTCCAACTCTCCTCCAAAACCCTCCTACCCCCCAGGCCCAGTCTTTGTTCAGTCTTATCTTGTCCAAGAACAGAGTTTGCCATCACTGACTATAAATCCAAACTGCTACCACACCACCGAAGTAGGGCAAGAGATACAGGAACTCACAGCTGGTATGTCATATATTCATATTCCTGAATAACCATCACCATTTTGTGGTGGGGTAGGGCCAAAGTAACTATTGTGATTTTTATCACCCTTATCTCTGGGAGACCACAGATGTGCACAGCATGCGAGGGAAGATGAGAACAGGATTTGCTAGAGCAGAGTTTGGCATACATATAGATGGGGTTTACATGACCCTGGTGCAGTTTTAATAGAATAGCAAAGGAACATTAAACGTTAACAGTTACTTAGCTTAGCGTATCTTAGCTTAGCTTCATCAGAATATGTCTGTTACTTTCAGTTACTTTTGTTACTTTCAGTAATTCAGCTTGTCACTTGTCAGGATGTTTTTAACAGATACCAAGAAAACAGCAGATCCGTAATGCTCTGTTCTTGGGCAAAGCAGCAGATGTTATAAACAGGAAATATAATCAAAGTACTAGAACGCTGACTGAATAACACTTGTTATGAAGAACACTTTTGCTTTGTAATAATGGTTAGCTCTTCAGGGTAACTCACATGCTGAATCTTTTGTGATCAGGCCGATGTCCCTTCACCCTTCAGCTTCCACAATCTGAATGGGTTCAAAAGCTGTTGCGGTGCACTTTGCTATCACTTGTGTTAGTTTGCTGCTCCTTGATGTACCTGTAATTCTGTTAGTTGATCCTTCTAGTATAGCCAGTTTTTTTGTTTGTTTTTTTTAGCAAATTATACTTTAGGCTCGGTGTACTTCGCTGATAAACAAATTTATCGTGGCAGTAGCTACAGATAATTTTGGTTTTATCTCAAAAGCCATCTGGAAGGGACGCTTGATGGTCTGTTCCATTTAAAAGGCCAGAAGCAGCCTTCATCATCGTTGAAAGACAAAAGCTGCAACAACTGGACTTGTTATCCTAAAATAATGCATGGCTTGCAGTGATAAACTACAATAATTTTCTTAAAAATTAGTGCCAAAAAGCTGCGTAAATCAGGCCAGCATAGCTGAGACTTACTGGCATTCCCAGTGTCACTCTCAGTATCACTCTCGGAAGGTGGGCACACATGCACCAAACTGCTGTGGGAGGTTTTTGTAAAATCCAATTTATAAAGTCTCTGTGTCAGCAGAAACATTTGGGGATGTTTGTCTTTTCTTGAGTTTTACTGTCTAAAGACAATGGGGGGGGGGGGGGTTGAGTCCAGACAGACCACATCAGGCACATTTGGGATATTTTTCTTGACAACTGCAGAAGAGCCAGCATTCCTAGAGGCTTTCACAGTTGACAAGCAGATTGTACTTTATAGAGTATGGTGTGTATGTTTGTCCAATTTGCTAAGCAAGCCTGCTAAGTATATGCTGAGGATTTCCTGGCTTTGTATAATACAGGTTTGGTTAAACCTTCAACCACTGATGGACTAGTGTACATAGAAAGATGCGAGGAAGTCCAGATGGTTCTTGGATCAGACACAATCAGGCAGTTGAGTTGAGGATTGAGAAACCCAGGCTGTAACTCTGGAAACAGTGTCTCTTTCTGAAGATCCACATGGACTCTGCAAATCCAAGCACCACACACCTGCCTTGATAAAGACCTCCAGGCCTTACGATGCCTGCAGTGCTGTGTGCCTTCCAGACAAATGCCACCACAGTTGACCTTGTTCCCAAATGAAAGTCACAGCATTGGGGCCTGCTAAACCCCGTCCACCACGAACCAGCGACGAACTAAAGCCGACGATCGTCAGATGTTACAAGGAGACCAACGGGATGTTGACTCAAGGAAATTCGATTTGCAGCCATTCCTGCAAAAGCAGCAGGTCGTGAGGTGCATTGTGGGTAATATCTCGAGAGGGGAGGGGGCGGGGGGCGGCAGGGCTCAGAATCAGAGGACTGGACAGCTAGGCCATTCCATCGGGGCGCCTCCATTTTATTTAGACAGCACTCAGACAAGCCTGCCTGAGCCGCCCGTGACTGCTCGCTATCGATCCATCCTCTGGCCTAAGTGATGGCGAATTTCAGAGCAGCAGAGTGTCACCCAGGCTGTTTAAGCAGGACTCTGCACCCTAATTAACAAATGACAAATGGGCTGGGAAGTCATCAGTTACTATTAAGTGGACAGAGCCAAATTGATCATGTGGCTGTGTATCACAGGGCCCTGAGGCTGTAAGAAGGGGAGGGAGTCCAATTCATGTTAATAAAGCTATTGAATGTATGCCTCCAGAATTGGAAATGAGAACTTATTATAGGATGCCCTTACGCACTCATTCATGCAAAAATGCAATTCCCGTTACTGAATGGAGTTCAATTTTATTCCATTAGTGTCTTTTGTGTTGGTATTAGAGTCTTTGTGTTACCCTGTTCTCCACGTATTGGGAGAGGAGAACGCAGATCGACTTGGGACAGTGGGCGTTATCTCCTCATCTGTGTGATCAGAGCAGCTTGGGTGTCGTCATGACGAAGGTGCCTCAGACTGGCCTGAGTCATCATTTGGCAGTGAGTGGAAAGAGATAGATGAAGCTGTCGAGGGTTGCATGACCCTTCCCTCTATTGAGCTAACATGAAATGCTTCTGACAACACTGTTTAGGTCAGTGAAAACCTCTTGGGATGCCTGTAGTCCAACTAAGAGAACAGAACAAATGCCCTTTCCAGTGATTTTAACAGCACAGAATGGTTTAAACTACCCCTTCTAAAACCAGAAAGATCTGGAATGAATCTCATTCCAGGCGTAACCCAAGAGGGACACAATCAATAAAGTCCACTTATTTTTTAACTCCAAAGGGAACCGGCGTACAGGGACTCTTGCGACATCGCTTGAATCCACATTTAGTCGAGTCAAGCAGCCATAACCAAAAGCAGACAATGGCTGGCCATGTTGTATTTCCCTCATCGATGATCCAGCATCCGAGGTGAGCGCGCCAGCCGTAACAAAAGGGAATGTCAAAGGAACGTCGCTGGGATTGGAATGGAGAAAGGAAAATGACAAAGGGATTGAATGGACTCGGCACGAGCTCCACGGTGGCCAGGAAGCGCTGGAGCCCGAGCTCTTCCATTCAATTCCTTTGCAATTTTCCATGCCACTCGAGGTTCCAGTATCAATCTCCCGTGTCCATTAGCAACAGTCAGCGATGCGGCGCAGAGCACTGGGCCTAAGCATCGCTGCTAATCCGATAGCGGGCAGCACCATACGTCGCATGTGTACGTGACCCGGCGGAACAAATCCTCTCTTGGGCACTTTGGAGGAGCAGGCTGTTTCCGACGGGTCTCAGAGTCCTTACGTCACAGAAATACATTCCCCTTACATTAGCTTTGCCTTTAGCCTCAAAGACATTTTGATTTCTTAAATTCAATTGCATGAAGAACTATTTCAATTGATATGATGAAAAGAAGAGGGAGACCAGAATAAAATCTGGTTATATGACCTCATCACAAAGTCATGTGTGTTCTGAGGGGTCTGTGTCCAAAGTCAGGTGTGTTCTGAGGGGTCTGTGTCCAAAGTCATGTGTGTTCTGAGGGGTCTGTGTCCAAAGTCAGGTGTGTTCTGAGGGGTCTGTGTCCAAAGTCATGTGTGTTCTGAGGGGTCTGTGTCCAAAGTCATGTGTGTATTCTGAGGTTCGTGCAGGTTATCAAGACCTTTATAAATGACCAATAATATAAATGTCTGGATTTCTTAAGCAAACTGAAGTTGGCAACATGAGGGAATTTTCACTTATCTTTGTGTATGAGAATGAAGAAAAGCACTGCATAAAAACCATTAATATTTGCAATATAATGAAACTGTCATTGTCCAGGAGTCACAGACAAACCCATTTGTCCTGTTCACTCGAAGATTGTACTGAACAGTGTATTAAACAATGAACCAGATCCTAGATGGGGCTCTGTCATAATCGCCTTGCCTGGTTTGGCAGGACATCGTTAGGCAAAAGATGAGCAGAAGACTCCATCAGAACATGGCTGAGAGCTGAGGCGAGCTCCATGCTGGCCTGGCAACAGGAACCCATCCTGACCATCTCCCAGTGCACCAGAAACCGCCCACCTAAATGCACTTGTTAAAGATCTCGTGAGGCAAAACAGACTCAGCATGGGGTTGTCAGTAGCATGCTTACAGTTTGCAGTGTGTTCATTTGGAGTGCCTATTAGCAGTGGAGGCATCAACAGTAAATGTAAACTAGATGGCGAAGCTGAAGGTTCACATGTGGTCACTCTGGGCAGCAACACTAATGTTTACCCCTTAGTCCATGAATACTCTTGGCAAGCCATTTCAGTGTTATGTCTTTAGACACATTTTGCATTACAAACATCTTTAAATGCATAAAAAATACATTACGGAATGAACTGATGGGCATCTTAAGATTAATTTCTCACAGCTATTGTCCTCCAGTAAGAGTTATAAGAATAATTAAAAAAACATTCTCATGCTATGAAATTAAAGTCTGACGTCAGTTCCCTTGGTAACCCTATTGTGCAAACAGGGAGTTAGAAGAGGTCATGTCAAAGCTTATGCATGTTTGTACTGTATATAAATATGCAAATCCTCCAAACTGTTCAGTTGATTAGAGCAGTGCAGTCCTCCTGTGGAATGGTTTGACAAACAAGCAGAATTTCCCAGCAAGCTCGCTAACAGAATCGTGCAAGACTCTTTTTTTTGTTAGAAGAGTTTTATCTTCTTCTCTTGATCTTCTGACTGGAATTTCCAGTCATAATGACTGGTAGTGATAAAGAGTAACTCGTGAAATGCTGGAGAAACTGCTCGACTGGGAAGGCGCTGTGAAGTTTTTCGTTGTTGTTTTTTTATTCTAGCGCATTAAGTTTATCATCTGTCTCAGTAAATACTGCATAGCCGTGGGTTCAGGTGAACTTTAATTAATGAAGTCACTTCCTAGATTTATCACCTAATGCAGCTATGATGAATACATCCTTCCCTCATTAACACTCTGACTACTGCCTTAAATGCCATCCCATTAGGTTTCATCACCAGGACTGAAATCGAGCCACTGAAACCCCCGCCATGCTATTAGGGCTAATGAAAACGTGTGATGGTGAAACGGAATAAGGAAAGATGAAGTGAGGAGAAGTCCCCCTATCATTGATGTCGCCTGGCAGTTTTTATTGGAATGGCTCCCTGGCCTGCTGTAAAGCTCACGTGGAAGGTGCCCTCCTTGTCAAATGGAAGGAGTTGTGATTGTGCTCCACTTTAAGGTGGAGGGGAATAATGTATTTCCAATAGCTTAGGGTTCACGAACAGGTCAGAGGTCCGGTGAACAGACGGCATGACGGGGCCGAGGGGGGTGGGGAGGACAGGGGCCTTGTGACCTATCCCTGACTAACCCTGAGCTGCTGACATATCCCTGACTAACCCAGAGTCCTTCTCCGCCTCACCTGCAGAGCGAGCACGGGGAGCAGATGGCAGGGCAGCTGCCGATGGGCGCAGCCGAAATGACAATGTAGATGAGGGTGGGCCGGTTGACAAGACAGATGGAGAACCGGGCGTGGGGTGGGCCTAGCGAGCATTTCGGGTCCGGGCTGCGTCCTTGGGCCGGGTCCTTGGGCCGGCGCTGATGACGACACCAGACGGAAGGGCACGGCGCTCTTGTACTCTTCCCCAGCCCTACGCAGCCGCGGAACACGGACCTGTTGAAGCCAGACTCCGCCCCCCCACCGCTTACGCGGGCCGCGTGTGGCCACCAACGTTTGCCAGAGCCGCCAGAAAAGGGGGAGGAAGTGAAATCAGCCTCGCGTGCGCGGGCAGGTGCGCGAGAGCAGATCTGGCTGTCCCTTCCCCTCGCGCGGTGGCTGCGTCTGGTCGTGGCGGTACAGACTGCAGCACCGTCTGCGACACAGATCTGGTAAACGTCTCTCGATCTGGCAGGGCCGGCGAGCCTTTTAGTTCTTGGCGACATAGAAACCCGATGCCATCGGCGTCTTTAGCCAAGATGCTGCATTTATCTTGCAGCAGAGGCCCCAGAGGAAATGAGCTATTATGATATCCAAATCATAAATATAAAAAATGTTCTCATGTGTGGGAGCTGCATGCTAGGGTTGGTAATGTAGTGTATTTACATATACGTTGATTATATATAACCCATGGTTTTTTTTTTTTTGAAGATTACACATTTTCTACATTTGGAGACAAAAGGATGTATGTATGTGAAAAAGAATCAAATCATTTTCAACAATTCGGTTTGTTTATGTTACTGGTTCTTTAATTCAGTCAGGATTTCAAAACTGCAGGGAGGGCACTGCCACTTTGTTATTCGGGAATGTAACTTTAAGCAGGGGATCAATCCATTTGAACAGACGTAGCACCTTGTTTTCTGCTGTCCATGCTGAGTACATTTTGCTAACCACACATCCGTTCACCACAACAAGCAGTTTAATGACTTCCAGTAAACATTGTCTAAATTAAGCACCCAAATGACACAAATCCTGCACTTGCCAGGAAATGATTTCTGTGAAACCTTTACACACTGCTTGTCTACAGATGTTGTGGAGGAGTAGTGATATTTTTCACAGCATCGTAACAGAAAGCCATGCTTTGTTCGAAATATGTCTGTTACTTCTCCTGTACAGAAGGGCCGTGATCATCTCAAACGACAGATTGATTATGAAAATACAATGCAAGGCAGGTCTTTGCATTTTGTCTTCATACAGTATTACCTGTCATCGCAATTAATGTTGCATGTCTTGGCAATATTTTCAGAGGTCAAATTTAACACTTTTAATTTTCATATTTTATTATATTAAGAGAAACACACAAAAATAATACAAGGTAATTTTTTTTTTATTTCAAATGAAAAATACAAGGGTTTTAATGCATACATAGATAAATATATATATTTTGTACATTCAAAACAAAAGTTTAAATAGTTAATACATTAGCAGTAAAATCTTAAAAATAGTCAAAAAAATAACCCAAAAACAAGATGACAGTCGCTCAACAGTTCGTTAATGTATCTGAAACACACACACGTACACACACAAAACAAGAACAGGCAGACTCTAAGCTTGTGGCAATAACCTTAACTATCCGAGTTGTTGAAGCCTTTGATTGTTGGGACTGACGGTGTCTGCTCTACACTGTGCTTCTCTGTGTTGTTGGGGACAACACGGCGGGACGTAGGCACTCGCTGGAGCTGCAGGTCTCCGCTTAAAGGCGTGTTCATGCTGGCCACATTGACAACGGAGTGTGCCGGAAGGATACGCTGGCCTCTACAAAAAATGCACCGCTATCTAATCCATGCTGATCCGCGGACGCGTGGTCCTATTTGTAGATGGCAGTGTTGTTACGTGTGTCCCGTGCCCCCCAGCCGCCCGTCCCAAAAAACGACATCTATAATAGAAAAGCACCCCGCCCGCAGAACTATGTTCACAATCAGAAATCTCTATTCCCACACACAGCTTGCATATCACAGTTTCAGTATATTTCTCATCACGTTATGTCCGTTCTCTGTAACGTACGAGGAACACATTTGACCACTGATCCTATTCATATATAAACTATATTTTTTCAACCTCTCCTCTGCCAGTCCCCCCCAGAACAACAGGATTTGAGCTGCAGAGGTCCTGGCCTGGGGGCGGGGCCTGTCACTGCGGCCCACCTCCCGCTCAGCATTGCTCCTCCCCCAGAGACTCCGCCTTGTCGCCAAGATCCATGGCGGCAGATGGCACGCGCAGTTTCCCACGGCCTCCCGCGTGCCCTCCTCCGTGCCCTCCTCCGTGGCCTCCCCCGTGGACCGGGTATGCATCCACTGAGCCCGAGACGGACTGCACGGACCTGTCACGGAAGTAATGGAAGGCCTCCTCGTCTAGGAAGGTCTGCTCCTCCCGGAGGCCCTGCTCGAAGAGCTTGCGCTTGTGCCGGAACTCGATCACCGTCTTCGTGTAGGAGTTGAGTGTGGTGACGGAGGCGGCCATGCAGCAGGTGAAGGAGCCCCAGGCCAAGCTGAGACAGAAGGACACAGAACACCTGTGAAACGGCTGCTGTTCTACAAGCTTTCGGCTCATATGTAGAGCAGTACATTACATCATTATTATTTATTATTATGTATTATTATTATCATTAATAAACTGTTACAAGGTGTTACGACGATTAGACCCTCCGCTAGGGTCCAATCCTCAGATCTTCATCAAAATCTTCATCAGCACATGAGACATTCCTCCCTATTTCCTATGACTCGCTGGGCAAAAGCGTTCGCGTTTCCTGAAAGTGATTTTCTGAAAGTTTATGGATGATAAATTAACCCTCTATTCCAGTCCAGGGGCCCTGAATGTGCTAGAATGGAACAGAGCTGAGAAAATGAACCCAGCATAGCTGCTGAGTCTTAACAAGCCTCTGCTTCAATTACTCCCTGCATCACAGGTTCCTATCCTCTGCATAGAGGTAGAGGAAGGAAGAGGTGCCAAAAAAACTGAAAGGAATTGGCCAGATGGCAAAAAACAAATGAAGCAATTTTAGCCTGGTCTAATGGAGGCCAGTAGAGCATCTGTGGTAATTCAGCCAATGTAAATACCACTTTCATGCCTGTCAGAGTCTGGTGTATATCTCAAGCACTCTTGCCCAAGCACCAAAAATCATTTGCTAGGAATTGCACAATACAAATATCCTATTACCATCACAGCTGATATATGTATCTGTGTGTGAGTGAGTGTGTGTGTGTGCGAGTGTGTGTGCATGTATAAACGCAGACCTAAAGGAGAGCTACAAATTCCTGGGGATTCTCCAGTCACACTGGAACCATGAGAAAGAAACGAGAATGACCATAGAACAGAATCATAGAATTGAACCATAGAACCACAGAATAGGACCATAGAATACCTCCATAGAGCCATAGAATAGAATCATAGAATTGAACCGTAGAACCTCAGAACAGAGCCATAGAATACCTCCATAAAGCCATAGAATAGAATCATAGAATTGAACCATTGAACCACAGAACAGAACCATAGAATACCTCCATAGAGCCATAGAATAGAATCATAGAATTGAACCATAGAACCTCAGAACAGAACCATAGAATACCTCCATAGAGTTTGGCAGGTGCGCAAGAGTCAGTTTAATTGGGAAAAATCAGATCAAAGCCATTTACTTTTACACCCTGCAAGTCATCAGACACCCGGCAGACACAATAAGGTGGACGAGAGACAAACTTGAAGCTGCTGACATCCAGATTCTCCACTCTGTCCAAAACCCAACGTCCAGCTGGGAAGAGGGGGCCAGGTCCTGAATTGTTCCACTGTTGAAGGTTCAGACATGAAACGTCCATGAATACGTCCATGAAACGGCCCCCAAGGATGAGTTGATGGTGGAGAGCCTCAGTCAGATGGGAGACGTGGTCGCCATGGAAGCAGAGGAGGAGCCGTGGCAGCATAATCCTGGCAGCATAATCCTGTCCTGTCTGCTGACAGACAGCAGAGTTGGCTGACAATCCTACCAATGGTTGGAAAAGGACAGCACCAAGACACTAATCATGGCAGCACAAAATCAACTAGATTGATCAACGAAGATCTAGAGATCACTCCAGAGAAGACCTGAGATGCAGACAACGAGCTTCAGAGACAATCCAGCGCCCAGAGCAAGTCTGGCAGGGAAATAATACACTGAGAGACACAACCAAGTGACAGAGATCAGGAACATATCAGCCGGACATCCCCAAATCCAAATGGGAAGAACCGCAGTGTGGTGAGCAACAAGGCTAAGATCCTGTAGACAGATCTGTAGTTGTAGCTAACAAAGCAGCCATTGTGACAGCAGGATGCACAAACACCAGTGATAACAGGTGTGGTCCAAAATGAGAGAAACTCCCAAAGGAAAAATATGTGAAGATGGAAAAATACTGGGGACTTAAAGGACAAATGGAGAGAGTGTTAACACCAGGGTTGTCCCAGTAGTGATGGCAGCAATTGCGGTTGTGACCACAGAAGAGCACAATCCTAAGAACAGGAAATTCTGCACAGCACCCTCAGACTCCCAGAGGTCTGGTAGAAGGTGCAAGTGTGAGGACAAACGACATGAACACCCAGTGGAAGTGTGTACTGTTATACTGGGTATATATTTATATATAAACATAAGTGCAATCCACATACATAACCATAGATAGATAGATAGACTGACTGATTGATTGATTGATTCCTGTTAACTGCAGTGTACTGTACTGATATATAGAAACAGAGGCCCTTCATCATCTGTGCAATCAAAGTTCTTGCAGTGAAAAAGCACTGATGAATGACCTCTGCCCAACCCTATACAGCAGTGATATACCTCTCCATAGCATAATCCCACTGCAAGGTGTTGACTCTAGCTGTCTGAAAATATCAAATAAAAAATTCCAGAAATGCAGTAAACAATAAATAAATTACATTGTGTTCAGAATAATGAAATCGCTTGCTGTCTTGCATGAAAAGTTAATCAGCCCTTGGTCCACGCTACAGCACAATATATTTTAGAGAGAGAGAGAGAGACCACTTTCACATCACTTTTATTACAGTATTGTCATAATTGTTTAATTTTATATTTATTATTAGTTATTGTTCATTAGTTATTGTGCACAATTTATGCACTAGACTATCATAGGTGTGTATGTATCGTATTGGGAGTTGTTGGAATCTATACTCCATGGATACAGGGGAAGTGCTCTATATGTTTTGTTTACATTTTCCAAGAAGATGGATCCATGTCCTCGTAAAGGGAGTGAACGTGTGGCACAGAAGCAAGGATTAAACACATTAAGTCAAATAATACATACCATTTTTAAGCCAATGCTAGAAAAAGGAAATACTTTAACTTAATTAAAAACACATTGCATTTGCACACAGAGTTTACAGCCCATCTATTGCCGTGCACACTTTATGTTAGCCATAAACACTGCAGCCCCTCGTCGGGTTGCCAGATTCTGCCCAGGATCCGCAGTGCTGTAGGCCGGTCATTTTTGAGTGGCAGGCCGCTCTGGAGCCATCCATGGCACTGACGTGTAAAAAGTCCAGCAGTATCGCTACGCCTCAACCTCCCACTGCCATGTCACTGCCATGTCAGTGTTGCAGGACGACCCTTTTATTATTGGCTTCGGCTTCCTCGCCAGCTCCTCACACTCTAGGCCACGCCGTAGTGCAGGGGACCGCGATGCTGTGGGGAGGCAGCGCCACCCACGGCATTCAATCAACTGCAGGGTAGGAAGATGATCCAAAATAAACTACGCGATTTACACACATTTTGGGCCGTATCAAGCCTCGCCGTTAAGTGGAGTAAAGACCACCTGTTGGTGAATATTACGTGGTTGCATTACGCTAGAGATCCTGCTGAAATCCCTCACTGGGGAAGTCTATGGAAAGTCTATGGGAAGTCTATGCGGTAGGTCTATAGGAGGCATTTTGGGGCTTTGGGGTACTGCACCTAAGGCTGAAGCGTTGCTGACGTGCAACTGCCATGGTGTTAAATGTTAATCCACCACCAAATGACAATGTCACCGCTGGGCTCAGAGTGGTCCGCCATCCAAAAATATCCAGCTAACAATTGGATCCTGTGGTCAGAAACTCTGCACTGACAAAGGGCCAGACGATGGCCAAGACTGGGTATGGTGCATTTTCCTCCCTTCTGTCATGTGCATCACTGACCACAAAATGAGCTCTGGTCATTATAGCCAGCTATTATATTTAGGCTTTCTGTGCTGACACGGGCTGCAAGGCTAGGTTGACCTCCACTGGAACGGCCACACTTGTGAGGCTGAATGTCTTTTGCGAGGACTTACACAAAGCAATGGGGCAAGCTTGGGAGTTCCAAAAAAAAATGTTGAAAAGCCTGCAGTTTGGCACTTCACACGCGTCTCTGTCCAGTTGGTGAATTGTTCTGGCAAAGTGAGGATTCTCAGAGCTCTGAGCACATTCGGCCGGTCCGTCACGATGTGTTTCTCTTTTGTCTAGGCAGTCTGTAAGGCACACGTTAATGGGGAGTGTACTTCCAGAGATAGGAGTCCATTAGCATGAGATGTGTGCATCAGGGCGAGGGTCACACTCCCACACACTTATTCAAATGTTCTGCTGTATATAATCCTCATTTTAGTACAATTTAGTAACCTGGGTTTACATAACATTTTGCCCAAAATGTCTTCCTCTCTACTGGTATTCTTTGGAGGTAATGACACATAAGACCCGTAAACGGAAATATAAGCCTTGTGGAATAGAAGGCAAAAAGAAACACACACCAACAGCCAAAAAAAATGGCAATTAGTTCTTCTAAAAAAAAAAAAAAAGACTTAAGCTTCAGTATAACTGAACTAAGTTAGTTACTGTATAATTACAATGTAGTTTCAGGCACTATTAACATGAACCGTGTCCTCTCAGCTTACAGTGTGAGAAAATTAGAACGAGCATGAAAGACGTTTCTGAAGACGTTCTAGATCACTTCTTCCTGTGGACCATTCAAACATGCAGGGGGAGAACGCCACAGGCCCAAAAGCACTCTTATCAGGAAGGCGTTGTGGCTTGCTGTGTCACAACACCATCCCCTAAGCCATCCACCTGTGTTGCCTCCCAGATAGCCTTGCGTGGCAGAGACACACTCCTACACATGGAACTGACCCCTAAGAATTCACACAACAGGCAAAAAGCTCTGTTTCTCTTTTCATAACTGAAAGACCTTTTTTCAGACCTGAATGTTGATTAGAAGACTGGGAGGGGGGAGGGGGGAGGGGGGGTGAGTGCAGTAGCTCTACGTGGCACACAGACTGGCCGGCAGACTGACCAGAAAGACCAGCCGTAGTCCCACGTGTGCGGCCTCCAGTCCTCGGGCCCCAGGCTGACGGTGATCTGGAACACCTGTGTATACATCATGTGCGCCACCATCCCCAGGAGTCCTGCACACACACACACAACATACACACACACGTGACTGAGTCATACCATTCAGCTGAGCCATAGTGAGCTCCCCAGAGCTGATGCAATGGTTGCCGTGTGAGCTGAAGTCCAGCTGCACGGATATGAACACAACATCACTGTAACACTGGGGATCTAGCTGTATATATACACACACACACACACACATATATGTAACGAGGATTTGAGGATGCAGAGACGAGTTGCACGAAACATTGAAGTTTTATTAACATTCAATGCTGCGGGCGCTATCAGCGCAGGAGCAATCACACGTAACTCACACTGACACATAACACACTCAAAAAGACGAGCACAGGACGAGACACACACAATATATACACGTAACAAGCACCGCGTGCAGCACGCTAGACTAACGAGACGAGTGAACACGCACATAAACAACCACACCCACGGAAGTACGTATAAAGACACGGACTACTACTGCATATAAGTATAATTAATATATATATATATTAATTAATTATATATATATATATATATATATATATATATATATATATATATATATATATATAATTCATTATTATATATATAATTATATATATAATTAATATATATATATTGCATGTAATAATTTCAAATCTGGAGCATGCAGAAATGCAGAAGCCCACACCAAGTAAAGATTTATGGATCGCTGTATATAAATATTAATTTATTTATCTGAGCTATGTGAACCTGTGTAAGCACACGCCGTATGCTCCACACCTCAGACAGTTGGATGAAGCAAACTTATGTAACTTCAACATATCTGCAATATATTTAAAGTAGGCTAAGTTATAGTTAATGCATATAGTTAAGCATAATTTATTGCTACCGCGGTACCATGCTAACCACTTTACCTGTTGTAACACCTGACTGCTTATTCAATGAAATCCATTATTACGTTTGTTTATTAAAGAAGGGTTTCGTCCTGAGACTGCACTCAGTTTCAGGCCAGTATTTACATTTTTGTAAACAACCAGTGCATAAATGTTTAACAGCATTAGATATCCAGCATCTTGCTTTTTGTTACAGGAGGTACTGACTGCGTCTCCTCAGCTGGTGACTGATAAAGAGGAACAGCCATAGCGTGAACCTTTTTAACCCACGCCAGCTGTCTGAGTGGAGGCCCGTCTCTGGCTGGGAGATCTCTCCCAAAGCCCATGTGCTGAACGCATGCCACGGCTGGAATTACCCAGAATCACAGGGCCCTGGTGAAGGGATCCAGGGGCCAGAGGGGCGAATCACAAAGTCTCGGGTCGGAAAAGTGGCAGCTGTGCCTTGTGGAGCGTCAGCGCGGGTTTACCTCTGTGCTGCCCCAGGGTGAGAGCCACGGGGTGAGAGCCACGGGGTGAGAGCCACGGGGTGAGAGCCACAGGGTGAGAGCCACGGGGTGAGAGCCCCAGGGTGAGAGCCACGGGGTGAGAGCCACAGAGAGCCACCCTCCACACAGGCAGGCCCGGCTGCCACCGCACCCAGACGCATGGGGAAGCTGGGAACAGTGGCCAAGGGCAACTGTTTCCACGAGAAACCTGCTCGCCCAGTTTTTGCCATTTGTCGGCAAACTGAAAGCTAGCTGTTCCCTTCCTGGCATTTCTGACCTCTGGAGCTCAACAAGTTAAAGCTTTATTTATTTATTTTGTTCGGCCATTTATTTATTTATGACGATAAGTAATTGTTTTGAAGATAAAAGGTTTCCTTGGCAAGCTTTCCCCAGAGCAGTCTGGGTATTTTTTTTATCTTTGAGCAAGGGAACAGCGGTGCTTAAAAAGCTGAGATCTTAGAAGTTGCTGCCCTTCAGTGCAAGGGCTACGTTCCCTTAAACACTGAACTCCACCACCTTCTGTCTGCATCTCTAACCAGTGAGCCATCTGTCTGCTGCACAGTACTGCATGCTATTTGCCACCAATCTGCCCCCATATAAACCAAGACTGATGTTGACAAGCCCCCAAAGTAAACAGGTTTCATTCTCAACTATAGTTAAACAAGGATAGCAAACAACACCTGGACTCCATTTTACCTCATCATCCGGAGAAGGGAAAAAAAGCACATAAGAATCAGGAGGTGCTGGAGCTGTGTGTCTAATGGGGGTCGTGTCATTGGCCTGTGTGAGAGTGGCAAGTGGAGAGGGGGAGGAGCTAACCTGAGAGATCTAGCATGTTTGAGAGTGGCAAGTGGAGAGGGGGAGGAGCTAACCTGAGAGATCTAGCATGTTTGAGAGTGGCAAGTGGAGAGGGGGAGGAGCTAACCTGAGAGATCTAGCATGTTTGAGAGTGGCAAGTGGAGAGGGGGAGGAGCTAACCTGAGAGATCTAGCATGTTTGAGAGTGGCAAGTGGAGAGGGGGAGGAGCTAACTTGAGAGATCTAGCATGTTTGAGAGTGGCAACTGGAGTGGAGGAGGAGCTAACTTGAGAGATCTAGGCTTTTTGTGAGTGTGCAACTGGACAGGGGGAGGAGCTAACCTGAGAGCACGGTGAAGACAGCCGCGAAGGCGTTGAGCTTCAGCCCATCGATCACGTTACTGGAATGAAAAAGCTCCAGGCACATTAGACTGAAGCCAACCACCAGGAGCATGATGTATAGCACCTCGGAGACCACTGACAACCAAAGGACACCTGCAGCCCACACACACACACACACAAACACACAAACATATCGGTGAGCACTGCACAATCATCCCATAATTCACTCTGTCAGTACTGTTCATGTAGTTAGGTGAGAGTGCATGCGATGCGCCTCGCCTCGGCCTTCGTTATTAGCAGATGGAAACACGTCTGACAGCTGTGGGCTCAGAAGGATTGAGCAATTTTTGCCATGGATTTTGGACAGGCAGTCAGAGAAGACGCCCTGGTGTTTCTGAATGGTGTCTGCCACTAATAGCCGCGCAGCATGGGGAACAGCGGGTGAAATCAGAGTGAGAGCGAGTGACCATGAACCTGTGAAGTAGCTTGAAGCATGCAAGTCTCGATGACTGCGTGAATGACGTCCATTACCAGCAGGGAATCCCCACACTAAACATCAATACATTTATTTGTTAATGGAATAGCTGTTTTCAGTAAATTAGGATCAAAGCTGGAGGCGATCTTGGTCCATATATGCCACTTCACAGTACCATACTGCATGAGACACAGACGCTGAAGACAAAGATAAACAGCAGAGAGATAAACAGATGATGTGTGCTCTCGCTAGGGCACCGCTCTCATTAGCGTCAGTTGCCATGACAGCAACAGCTGTGGCAGAGAGCGCAAAAGCCCTTCTGCTGGATCATGGAGAAACTGACTTCTTCTTTGATCAGTCAGGGGAGTCGTCTTATCTGTCAACCGGCCTCGAGGGTGTTTCCCCAGTATGTAGCCATGTTGCTCGCCCGACGCATTGGTTGCTGCCTCGGGGAAAAGGGTAGACAGAGGGTTGGGTGTGCTGTGGGCTCCGGACCATTGCCCCTCCCACTGAGGCACGTGGTGCTACCTTTTCCAGACGTCTCTTTGAACTTCGTCCTTGTCGAACCTTGCTCTGGTTTTCCTTTGTACGCCAGAATAACCTTCTCCACCGATATTCTGGGCTATCTGTGGGAAGGACGGGGTGGCGAGAAGATCCAGATCCGAAATGTGACAGTAACGTGCGATATTTACGTCTGGAGCAGTCATCTTCCAGAGTTCAAATGCAGTTCCAAAGGAGTATCTTTGAGGGACTGCCGTGTATTGATCAAACTCTACCACAGACAGTAGGCTTCACTGGTACCTAGAAGAGCTGGCTTAAAGAAGCTTCTCTTGACTCATTCTCTGAGTTGTCTCATGGACACAAGATGACTGAGAACTGTAACCTCAGGATGACACAGTCAACAACTGAAAAACAGGACTGCAGTCCAACTGCTTTCCAGTTATACTGTTGTTACTTACTCTACTAGACCTATATGACAGCAGTTAACCACAAATCAGTATGAACTCATTTAGTGGTCTCCTTAATTTATTCTCGTTTTTGACATGTACGTAGCCAATGTGAGACCTAGAGTTTTAACAGTTCCTTTTCATAATTTAAACCTTCACTGAAACACAATGTGACAGAGTTAAAGCAGCAGTGAAAGTCATGTAATTCTTCACAAATATATTTCTAGGCAGCTGTGAATAGATCTGATTTGTGAGCACAATTAGTTTTCTTCAGTAGTTGTTAAGAATTAATCATGGGTTTTGCCAACTGTAGATTGATTAGGGCAGAGTCATTAGGGAGAGATGACTTGTGAAGAAATTAAATTTCTTATCTCAAATGTGGTACTTCTCCAGTAGAACTGGGCATCATCTGGAATCATTTTCACAGATTAACAGGTGACCTTTGTTTTGCATGTGTATGTATGTAAAACGTGTATGTGGGCAACTCACATTGGACTGCACATTTGATCTCACAACTACCAAACTGCATCACAGAAAGGCCTACACACACGAGCAGTTTCTCTAGCCAATCGATTCATAGTGTTTGCATTTCCATTTTTGTTCTGAGTATATAATTTGTTTTTGTGCTAAATGCCCACAGAGACAAGTTTCTTCTACTGTTCTGCTGTTTGTTTGGATACCTAATAGGGCTGCTGGTAATGTGCTGTGGAGGACAGAGTTGTGGTCTGGGTTGCCTGTGTTCTGCAGTTAAAGCTGTCAATCGTCAAGTATAGAGTTTGGGGCAGATTTTACAACCTTAAATGAGATTCAGCATTCATAGAAAACGAGCACACTGCATGAAATCCAGTAAAGTCAGTTTGACTTGTAGTTCCTATGAATCCTTTGTGGAAAAAAAAGCCCTCGTCTTGAACCTACAGCAGAAAAGACGTCATGGACTCCTGCAGCGCTGCTCTGAAATACGCGGACTCTTCGTTTTATCTATCAGAGACCAACATAATCGAAGCATAATCCAATGCCATTGTGGATTTGGACTGACCCATTGTGGATTTGGACTGACCCATTCCGATTGCTGTGTAACCATTTTAAAAAAAAAAATTAAAAATTGGATTTTGGAAAAAAGATTTCTTAGGATGATTTGGGCATATATTACTCATCAGGACAACAACTGAGCTATCTGGATAAAATACAGATACATACATAGACACAACATAGTGCATATATAATTAGAAACAAGAACTCCACAGGAGACACAGAACGTGCTATTCAGGGCTCGCGGTACGTGCTGTCCGACAGGCCTCAAGGTTGGCCTAATGGCCGTCATTACTCACCTCTCTCCGATGCTGGGGCCAGATCAATAAAGCTCCTGCATTTCTCACCTGGAAAAAAGCAGAAAGAGCCGCTGCGTTAACATCTGTGCTCCGCTGCCTCTCGGAGCACCAATCACCCAGGCCAGTTCACTTCATCTTTAAAGCGCTCGTCCGGACTTTACGGCTCCCCGAAACATGTCTCGGCCCAGCTGAGGTCTGTTATGTAAAGCGAAAGCTAAATCTCTGTCACGGGTAGACAGAGAGACACTTTTAGCACTTCCTCCATGTCTCTGGAGCAGCCATACATAAAAAAGTCAGCATTTTAACTTTGGGACCTTAAAGGAGGACGCTGGAATTATAAATTTGATGTGAAATTGAAATTACTCATGAGAACTGGTTCCACCCCTTCCCACACACACACAGACACACACACACACAATACCTGTTTCCAAGTTCCCACTGACATGAGCCACAACTCTGACTGCATGGCGCAACACATCCAGATTGAAAAAATGGACACAATGACAAAGCACACGTCTCTGAGGGAGGTGGCTCGAGGCTTTGCTCTAACACTACGCATGTGGAGTCAGGAAGGTGACACAAACCTAAAACAGAGAGAGCTTCACCAGAAAGCGTCCACGTGAATTGCCAGCAAACACCTAAAACTCCGTCTGAAGCCGCCAATTACATGTGAGAGCGCAGTGTGTAGCACATGGTGACTGTTTCACAAGCCTTGCTTCCTGACTTTAAAAGGGTTAGGCAGTGAAGACGCTGCTCTTCGAATTTAACGAAGAAAATGGAATTGATCAAGTGGTCTCTCAACGCAATTGATACTCTTTTTTCCACTAGGAGTCATGGGGCGGGAGAACCCGCATGTCCAGGCGGGCGTTCTCGGCTGGATATGTGCTTGACTCGTGGGCGACGTGGCGTGGTTTGTGTCTCGCGCCTCTCTCCCTGGAAGATATTGAGGGCGTGTACTTATTCGGAACTTTGATCACTGGGTTTCTGCTGATTGGCCTGGGCGTTGCCCTGGTGTATCGGGAAATTAAAAGAGTGGGGTCAGTTATCGAACGCCCACGGAAATTGCCCAACATGATTGATGCGATGGGCAGAGCTGTCGGGACACAACAGGTGACTTTCGGTAAAAGCATGGATTCTATCATGGAGGGACTCAAGCTCTGCATGTGAAGTTGGATCAGTTGGGAGACCGCTAACCTAAAAGGAGCTGCTCGTGCTCCAAAAACGGGCTCCTTGCTAAATTCTTGTGTTATCGCTTATCTACATTGGCGCCCCAACAAATTTCTCCCTGAAGGTCGTCGTCTTGGTTACTGCTCCTTCCCCCTGAAGAGAGCCATGATGCCCCTCTGTCAGTGAGGAGTACCATGATGCCCCTCTGTCAGTGAGGAGAACCATGATGTCCCTGTCAGTGAGGAGAACCATGATGTCCCTGTCAGTGAGGAGAACCACGATGACCCTGTCAGTGAGGAGAACCATGATGCCCCTCTGTCAGTGAGGAGAACCATGATGTCCCTGTCAGTGAGGAGAACCATGATGCCCCTCTGTCAGTGAGGAGAACCATGATGTCCCTGTCAGTGAGGAGAACCATGATGTCCCTGTCAGTGAGGAGAACCATGATGCCCCTCTGTCAGTGAGGAGAACCATGATGTCCCTGTCAGTGAGGAGAACCATGATGCCCCTCAGTCAGTGAGGAGAACCATGATGCCCCTCAGTCAGTGAGGAGAACCATGATGCCCCTCAGTCAGTGAGGAGAACCATGATGCCCCTCAGTCAGTGAGGAGAACCATGATACCCGTCTGTAAGTAGAGAAAACCATGATGCCCCTCCACCTGCGAATAGAACCACAATGCTCCTCCATCAGTGAAAAGAACCACAATGCTCCTCCACCAGCGAATAGAACCACGATGCTCCTCCGTCAGTGAAGAGAAACATGATGCCCCTCTGTCAGTGCTTCCTGAAGAGGCTACGAAGGGAACGCATCTGGCCTCTTAACTTTCCTATGGTCGAAAGTCCATAACAATTTCGCAAGGATTAACTCTGCAACGCATCTTGTAGGATTTCATTGTTTTGTTTAGCTTGTTTTGAAAAAAAAAAAAAGCCTCAGAAAAGTAAAAAGTGATGTGGGGCCTTCCTGAGCGCCCTTTCCGCGTGCTCTAATTAAGAGAGCGGATTTAATTAACCAGTATTGGGGCAACTACGCAGGCATAACACGACGCGTCATTTCAAATATATCATGCTTAAACTGCATGTACTTGCAAAGTAAGCGTTTAAAAACCTTATGGGCTTCCTATGACGTAAATGTTGTTAAATTACTTTTAGAAGACTTTTGAAAGACACATAAAAATTAGTCAAATGTCACTGAGTACAAAATGAAAAAGAGATCACGAAAGGAAATACAATGTGGCTTTGTGTGTAGTTTGAAGCTAGAACAGAGTGGTAATAGAAAGTGAGTGATGGTTATCCAGGAGGTAGCGATGGTTATCATATTAAAAAGACATTTAGACAGATTATGCTACTTTGAATTCAATGCACATGGTGTCAAGTCAGCACCTGATACAAAGAGCATTTCACTCTTCTATGTGTTCCACTCATCTTTTAAGGTCTCTTAAGTGGTTCCCTGTCTAAAAGATAAGTGGCCGAAGATGAGCTTAATCTACCGAGAGTTACACAAGTGATCCCTTGTGCTTAATCTGAACAGAGAATGAAAACTGCACATCCAGAAAATTCACATTTGCCCATTTAGGACATGTCTGTCCTGGATTGAAAATGTTAAGAGATTTTAGCCATGTGCAGTCTCAGAGCATGAAATCACATTTCCTTCAAAGCCTCGATAAGTCCGCTGAAGATAAGCTTTGATGACTGTGTATTGTGAATACACAATTAGTTAAATGTCTGATCGTATACGGTTTTTATGAGGTTTTGAATTTTCTATTCAAGTAAAATGTTGTTTATGCCAGAAGGCCAAGGAAAGACCTCATTTGCAGGAGGTCCCTGATATAAATGCTAAATATAAAACAAACATTGCAGTTTACAACAAGCAACACTAAACATAAACGTATTTATGTGGCAGTCATGTAAAGCATTCGTGATTTTTAGGAACATATAAAATTGATGGGTGAGAATTGCTCATCGCCCACATTCACTTTCCCTCTGGGCTCTTTGTCAAAGCAAACCTAAGAAGCCAGTTAGGAGTATCACTGGAACAATCTAACTCCACAACTGTCAAGCGAGAGGAGATGCTGAGGCCGGAAAGATGTCGTTCCTGCAGATGGGACTCACACATGAATATCAGCAAACAACACGTCTTTTCAGCTCATTGCCAGAGCTGGCCTGCTCGTTTTCAAGAGCACTTCTCGCAGAAGAGAGTGAAAGGAGTCACGTAGCAGCGACTCTGAAAGCAGCAGCGGAACTGAGCGCAGACACAGTCATTCATGTAAACGGCATCACGTGATCCACAAAGCCAGTGTTCATTTTTGAGGTAACGTTCCCAGCTCTATGAACCATTATGAACATAAATAAAATATAGAACTTGTCTTTTATTTCATATTTAACGGTCTTTCCAGGTAATTTAGGCAATTTAGTACAGTATGCGCGTTACTGTAAATCAGCATTATTCCACTTAACAGCAGCTGCCACTGACGAACGATTCCCTGCTAGCCATAATGCTCTTTATGGCCTGTTAGAGGAGATATGAGTATGGAACAACCCAGGAATGTGAAGCGATTCAGACACTGATTGGGTCATGTTTACCACCGCAGAATTAAATCTGTCCCGGCTCCAGGGGGCGTTCATTCAGTTTGGGTCTCTGAGGGATTATTAAACCCTGGTGATGCCTGGTCTGTTTACGATGTGTTTACTCCCCTCCCTTATCATGTTGTCAGTGCGTTGTTAAATATCCATTTACAGAACAATGCCACAGTGTCACGTTAACATTTTGTCATCACATAATGAAAAGCTCTAATCATTTACTGCCTGAATTCCTCACATTGAGAATTAATAAAGACTCCTGGCCTTTGATCTGGTCACTAAGTATTTAATCTGGTGTCTGAGGCTTAGTAGAAGGTGACTGTCTATATAATGTACAGGACTTTTTTTCTAGTAGTGATTGCTAAGTGTTACAGCATGCTGGTGCATCGGTAGGATGTGAATTGTGAATTAAGATCCTGCGTCTGCTCACTAACTCCTAAATTATTTTCACAACACGGTCCCTGATTGCCTGCTCAGATGCGGGTTCAGTGAGAGGGGCTACCAAGCAAAGGGCCACTAAATGCTGGCCTGCACTCCCCAAGCTCCCTGTCCACTGAGCCTCCGCAGCCACATGCCTTGTCACCCCATCCCACTACCCCAGTGTGTGCTTGTGCACCTTACGTCACAAAATAAATGTTTACAACGCAGCTGTTCCAGATTCTGAGGATGCATACCAACCAAATATGCAAATGATATCTCAACCAATATAAAGTTTGCTTGTATATTTACTTTTGTCTAACAACAGCTGCAGAAGATTATTGTAGATTACTGTTGAGAAATATATAAATATATTTTGCTAGATCTTTTTAATGCCACCGCCAGATTAATCAGGAATCTATTTGTTATACCCAATGGAGAATGGTGTCAGCAACCTTTTCTGAAATAAACTCATCAAGTCATACATCCTAATCCTCATAAATGTGATCACTGCCAAGCCCATTTATTTATCTCTCCCTCCTCCCTTAAGCCCAATCGATTGGATTTATTACCGTGTTGAACATCATTCACAGTCAGTCGTGTCTACTATTGGCTAAGACGCTTGTGTGAACACAGCTGAGATCGTGAGAAGGCGGCATATTTGCAACCTGTGCCTGTAAACCTTCAAACGTACATTTTCCATATCGTAACTTAGGTAGATATATGTAATTAATAGATGTTTAAAAGCATTTTGTGGTATTTTTTCACCTTCGCTGTCATGGGAGACGACGTCATGCTGGACAGCTGTTTAACACTTCAGGAGAGTTTAAACAAAGCAAGTGTGATGTAAACAAAGCATAACAATTTTGTCTCTTACAATGAATAACGGGAAATGTAGTGCACGTTTAAAGAATTTTCTAAGTTCATCAAATCATTAGTTTAACCTTCTGATTTCAAGTGTTTAAAGGGACGTGCGTTTAAATGTTAAAGTCGTTCTCAACACAATGAGAATTAGTAATGTTTGTTTGTTTTTGTTTGTTGCATTTTGGGTGAGGGGTATTCAAACCAGCAGTTTCTTTACTACCTTCAGTGATACACGTTAAAATGTTAAAATACGTTTGTATTTTTTTTATCTAATTTTATTTAATAATATCCAAAAAAACATTTATTTCAAAAGGCATAGCATTTTTCAGATTCCACAAAAATTTAGCCAAAGCTGGGGTAAACCACATATATCTGGATTCTGACTAACGTTTGATTGCGCTCAGTGTAAGCGTTGTTCCATATAGCCTTGGCCATTCAAACTACTTTATGCTCAACCTGTTGAAGCGGTGCGATTTCATGTCCATATGCTAAAACATTAATGTGACCATGAGAACTGTTCGAAAAATTGAAAAGCAATTATTTACAGAGGTGTAGTCTTCTCGAAACATGACTAGTCACGCACAGTATGACTGTGTAATACTGTGAAATAATTTCACAAACGCGCCAGGTAACATTCAGATAATGGAACAAATTCGAAATGTAACAAAGAAATTCTACGGAAGTTTATTTTGCATCACTAGTACTAGTATCGCACTCGGTTTTACTTGCATGAAATAACGTTTTAGCGAAATAAACCTCTGGTCATGCTGATCTAAACTCTTACCTCCACCGTGGATATTCTCTTCGCACGAGTACCAGATTCCTGTGTGAAAATGCCTAAAAAGGAAACGGTCATCGCCCGTTTCCCAGCTATAGTGAACTTTGCTTGGGTCTGTTTCGTTTACCCCATAGTCAATGCAATTGTGCCTCCTCTCATTGCTGCAGTTGGGTTTGGGGACCCTCTGGGTGCCTTCGCACCAGTAAGTGGTGATGAACGCCGTCGTTGAAAACAACAGAGCCAACAAATTCAGCCCAACGGATAGAAGAGCACGACACTTCCGAGTAGTCTTCATGGTCCGGTAAGAAGTGTCCTGAAGATCTAAACAAGTTCATTCAAACAGGGAAGGATATCTTAGAAGTGAAATCGATGAAAGAAAGTATCGGAGAAAGCTCAGTCCGTGCACTCAATGCCTCGCAAACCTGCGCGTGAGGTTAGATCTCCAAGGGCATGAAAGGAGCGTGGTCTTTTTTAATATGCGCACGAATACAGGCTTTCGATAACGGACGCACAAGCGTGACCTGCTGCAAGACGTGATTTCAGTAAGAACGTCCTCCGCTCTGAGGCATCTTGACTGCGCGCGTGGTGTGCACTCCCGCCCCCCACCGCCTCTCTCTCGCGCTGTCTCTGCCTAGAAAAGTCATATTGTGCTGTTTGGAAATACAGACAGTATGTCTAGTAGTCATATCTAGTCATGTCTAGTAGTCATAACTCATAAGTATTATTGTACGGTATTATTATGGTCCATAGTTATTTTAATTATCATACTTATAAAAGCTAGTAAAGCTATTTTTGAAGAGCATTTCAGTATTGCATGAGATTTGATCACACTGGAGCTTGTCGGCTGTGAGAAGCCCAGGATGAATACTATAAACTCAATTCAGGCATAATTTCCTTGAAGGGAAAGCAGTGGTTATTGATTAAAACAGAATCTCATGCAATCCACCCACAGCAACAACTCATCACTTCACATTTTATAGCCTTTTCCTAATCAATAACGTGCTCGATTTATTATGTGCATTCCATGAAAAAGATGAAATCGTCCAGCCAATTCCAGCCCAAAGGTCTCCAAAATGTATGATAGGCGTTTGGCTTATTCATAAGTTACCCTCATAAATCATTGAATAGGGATGTCAATTTGATAGAAACCCTGTCATGATTAGAGCATTTCTTCACCCTGTCGAGCACATATTGACCGATACACGTTTGATCTATAATTCTTGAACTTCTAACTTCAGACTCATTTGGTTTCTCTTCTTTTTCTTTTTGCACTCTCAAGCTCGCCGGCTCTGATGGGCTCAGGACGTCTCGGGCCAGCACGCCCATCTTCTCCCCCCGTCGGCCTCGCGCTGAGGACAACAGGCTTGTCACACCTCACCTGCTGCTGAAACACCGGTGTCTCAAGCAGACACTCTGCATGAAAATACAGCTCTTATGAGGTCTCCTGGTGTCAGAAGGGCAATCCTGCAGACTGTGACAGAGAAGGTGAGATGAGCTATGGTACGTCACATGGTATCTGAAGGTTTGCCGAGGTTACTGTCCAAACACAGATCCAATATGATCCAACATGATCCAGCATGGCCCAAATAAATAGCCCTCATGGTCATGATGGTGATCTTGGTTTTGTCTGTAAGTAACGTGAACACACCTATGACCTCATGCTTCTCTGTAGCTCCTGGAGTAAAACGTCTGACACTAACCAGTTATCAGCCGAAAAGTTAATGAATGCTGGGTAATATTAAGATGGTGAAGCAATTCTCAAAATGTTTCCGCTGCTGGGAAAAGTGAATGCACAGCATTAGAGTCCATCTACACAGCAAATAGTACATCATACTGTCTATAATGTTAGCAGATTGTTTGCAGTGATGCAATAACTCCTACACCCTTCTGAGATCCTGCAGCCAGGCAAGGCACAAGTTTGGTAGGATAAATTGATAGTGATCTGAATGGACCTCCCCTGCAAATAGATTTCGTTTTACTGAGTTTCAGTGGTAAAAATAAGTTTGCCTCTCAATACAAAGTACCTTGCCCTTATATACCTGGTTCCTCCAGGATATTGCTCAGGAGAAAGGTAGGTGCCAACCTTGATAAGGTATGGTAAATTGAACACAGGAAACATAAGGTCTCTGTTATGTCTCTCTATCTCTCTCTCTCTCTCTCTCTGTCTCTCTCTTTCACACACACACACACACACACACACACACACACACACACACACACGCACATACACACACAGAAGCAACAGTGTGCTCTAAGATAGGCAGCCTAGCAGCAGATGATAGGGGCTTACATTATTCAGCAAAGTCTAAATATCAACAGGTATGACCTTTTCTCAAAATCATTATGGTTAGCAGAGTTGTACTATATTTAATCAAAAATAATTGTGGCATTGTCAGACATGCTTACATCCATCCATAGTCTCTCTGGCTTTTTCTCTCTCAAACTGTCTCTCTCCAACTCTGTCTCTCTTTCTCTGTCTCTCTCTCTCTGTCTCTCTCTCTCTGTCTCTCTCTCTCTCTTTCTCACTATTTCTCTGTTTCGACAACTTTCTGTCCCACACACTCTAGCAATATAGAAAATGAAATGAGATTTACGGTGAGTGTAATCTGAAATCAATTCCATGGTCAGCAGTCGTTCTCTATACAATTTTCACTGAAAGTGGGAAGCTGAGAAAGTCAGTTATTTTGACCAGTTAATGACATTTATGCAAATTATGATGCAATATTGCAGAGCAGATGATAAGCAGAGTTGTTTCGCATTGCCTATCCATTTCAGCATTTTTACTGTGTTTTTGGGCCTTATCCTACATTTCGTTACCGCTCGGCGTCAAATCCCGTTGTGTCACGGCGTCACGACAGCAGTGGACATCGCGGCTTTCCTGCATAAATCTCTGTGTGAGTCTAGGTCAGCACTCTTGTGTTTAGCCGCTCCCAGTGGAAGCTACGAGCGGGTTTTGCATGCAGCACCGACACCACAGCAGTGTCCCCTTTTAATCGTCTGCATAATATCTCGTGACAGTATCGCAGCTTATCCTGCCGTTGCATCGCACGCCCTTTATCTTTTGATACCTCCGGCCGTGACCTCCAGTTTGTTGTTTAAGTCAGCAAGTTGGGCTTACTCAGATGTTCTAAGGAGACTGATTGCTTTCATTTCCTTCAGGTGCTCAAACTCACGAGTCGCGCGTCGCACGAAGCGATCCGGTTATGTAAAGCCGTTGCACAGCGTCGCACGGGGAAAAATCGTTACACTAATAGCTACACCGCAGTTACATTGTTCCCAATGTACATGTGCGCGGTAGATATTTCTTTAACAGTGATTTTCCTGTGAGGTGTGCTGCTTAGTATCACAGAGAGGATATTGTGGAGAAGTGTATACATGTAATCAAAAGTCAGTGGAAGAGAACATTCTCTTATCTGAGCATTAATCAGGAACAACACGAATGCCATTTGGCAAGTGACCAATGTCTATAGAGGAGGAGAGAAGAAAGGAGATGAGAGCCAGCGTATGACCCCTGTCTGTGGGCTGCTTGGCTGTGGGGCAGGCGGTCTGGCTTACATGTACATTTCTGCAATTAACAAACACTCTTACCCAGAACAATCTATAGTATCAGTCAGGTTCTAGACACAGTGTTAGAAGACCTGCCCAGGTTCTTGTATCGGTATAGCATGGTCCATTTGCCCAAGTTGGAGATTGACCAGGTGTGGCAGCATTGTTACCCACTACACTATACCAACCACCTTGTCTCCTCTTATAACCTCTGTGGAGGGAAAAGCGAAAGGTACTGACAGTTGTTTGAGTGTCAGTTTCTCTCTGGTAGTCCAAAGCTAGGGATAAATACGGCCCTGGGGGGGGGGGGCACGGAGTGCCTGGAGAAGACACTCGCCTCGTTGGCAGAGGTTGGCACTCCTCCGCGGGTTTTTACCAGTTGGCGCTTTACTTAATGTCGGTCTGATCATGAAAAACATCTTTGGATTGCTGCCATGTAGTGGATAAGGCAGTCGTGTCATATTAGCAGCGAATGCGGCTGCTCAGATGGTCAGATGGACCACGGTCTCAACGGAGAACAGTCTTTATTAGCATTTTAGAATATTTCTCTGGAAACGGCTTGTGTAAACATGTGTTGGTTATGGTTAAGGATTTAAGCATATTGCATTTGTTGATTATTATTAACAGGCTGAATGAAGATGGACATGTACTATAAAATTTTTAATTATACAGGTTAAATCATGTTTTCCAGCTGATTTGCTGTTATTTGCTGAATCTTGACTTACGTTTTCCTGCTGGGTTCAAGGAGAACAGTATTTGATATGTAATTGATCTGTGTAACTGATGTTTGTAGCTGATGTGTGTAGCTGATGTGTGTAGCTGATGTGTATAGGTACTGTTTGTGGCTGATCTTTATAGCTAAAGTGTATAGCTTTTGTGTATAGCCAATGTGTGTAGCTGATGTGTGTTGGTAATATGTGTAACTGATTTCTATAATGTGTATAGCTGATATGTATAGCTAATATGTGTAACTGATGTGTATAGCTGGCGCATAACAAATTTGTATAGCTAATGTGTGTAACTGATATGTATAGCTAATGTGTATTATTGATTTGTATATATGCATCTGACGGATGTCCCTGATATGTGTCCCTGATGTGTCCCTGTCTTTATTTGGAGACGAACATGGCTTATCCATATGCACATGCAATATTAAAGGGCATGTGAGTAACTGCACGATATTGACAATGATGATGCTCGAGCTGGACATGTGAGTAACTGTATGATAATGACAGTGATGATGCTTTAGCTGGACATGTAACTGTATGATAATGACAGTGATGATGCTTTAGCTGGACATGTAACTGTATGATAATGACAGTGATGATGCTTTAGCTGGACATGTGAGTAACTGTATGATAATGACAGTGATGATGCTTTAGCTGGACATGTAACTGTATGATAATGACAGTGATGATGCTTTAGCTGGACATGTGAATAACTGTATGATAATGACAGTGATGATGCTTTAGCTGGACATGTGAGTAACTGTACGATAATGACAGTGATGATGCTTTAGCTGGACATGTAACTGTATGATAATGACAGTGATGATGCTTTAGCTGGACATGTGAGTAACTGTACAATAATGACAGTTATGATGCTTTAGCTGGACATGTAACTGTATGATAATGACAGTGATGATGCTTTAGCTGGACATGTGAGTAACTGTACAATAATGACAGTTATGATGCTTTAGCTGGACATGTAACTGTATGATAATGACAGTGATGATGCTTTAGCTGGACATGTAACTGTATGATAATGACAGTGATGATGCTTTAGCTGGACATGTGAGTAACTGTACAATAATGACAGTTATGATGCTTTAGCTGGACATGTAACTGTACAATAATAAGAGTGATGATGCTTTAGCTGGACATGTAACTGTATGATAATGACAGTGATGATGCTTTAGCTGGACATGTAACTGTATGATAATGACAGTGATGATGCTTTAGCTGGACATGTAACTGTACAATAACAAGAGTGATGATGCTTTAGCTGGACATGTAACTGTACATTAATAAGAAGGTTTTGATGATGTGTTAGCTGGGCCTGTGAGTAACTGTACGATAATAACAGTTCTTAGGCAACTCTCATCTAATCGGATTTCGCTAATTTCCCTGTGAAGTCCAGTGTAGATGGTCTTCGGGGAGCTTTTCTACAGCTCCATTTTCACCGACAGCCTCCACCACACATGCACGCACACGCACGCACACATGCATGATGGCCTCTGCTCTTAGAGAACCAGCCAGGCCCGCACACTTTATGACCCTTCGTATCAAGCGCGGCGTAAGAGAATGACCTGCCAGGGGCTCATATTTGTGTCTGAAATAGGGGTTGGGGAGCGGCACGAGCAAACATCAGTCAGCCCATCGGACAGTCGGAGGAGAGCCGCTGTAAATCTCCTCCTCTTCTCCGGCCAGCCGAACAAGACCCATTACAATACCGCCCACTGATTGATGCGGCCAATTCGGGACTTTTTTTTTAAGTTTGGGGTTGATGCACAGTGGTGAGGAAAAGATCTGTCCATCGTATCTACTCACCTTTATTACTGCCTGCCTTGATTTACCTCAAGAGATAAGAACTGGAGAACTCTCTCCACTGACTGCACTGGTTTGTGTGGCGGCGGTGCACGTACGACTGGTGTGTGTACATGTTGCGAATGAAGCAGGTGAAACAAACAAACAAAAAAAAAAAACAGTTTTAGTTGGAAATGAAACATAAAAACCCTTTTGTGGCCTTGTATGCGCATAAATATTTCAAAACAAATTTACTTGGTTTATATTTGATTATTTATTTTTATTTGATCTCAGACTGGGTCTACAGGTACCCCATTATTTTTACCATCTCGCAGTGTCTCCCCTATGAAGAAAAAATCCTTCAGAAAGCTAACTGACATTTTCAAAGAGACAGATGTGCCAATTACTTTCAAATTTTACTTTGTAATGAAAGTGCCTGGGCTATCAATCCAAATCCCACCCTGGGATAATGTATTAAATCCCTCTCACCAGCTTTATGCCTGAGACTAGTGGCAGTTCTCTTTGACTTTCATTCGCTCCAGTAAGCCATGTTTTATTCATCCAACAGCAGTCGAAGTGAGATTGTGTTCACCTCCTATGCTGTTGTTCTGGGTTTTATGTGGGTGCTTTACTTCTAAGTTGTTAAACCCTGGTGGGATGATATTTTGTGAGGTGAACCCCTCTCTCTTCTCAAAAAGGCATACGAGTCTGCGACATGAAGCGTCCCGTTGGAGTCTTCTCAGCTTCCTGTTTTAAGGAGTGTTTCTTTGCCTTCATCTGATCATAAACAAAGTCCTTTTCATGCCAGCGGCTTCCTGCTGTTGTCAGTTCCAACTACGGTTTCTTCTGGCTTGGCTGGGGCTTTCGAAGCAGGAATCTTTATGACCCATCCGACGCCTCACCCAGAATGCCGAGCGGTGTCTCTCGCCAGGCCTGGCAGGAAGCAGGACTGTAAAAGACTGATGGATGGTCATCAGGCACATCCGGATGCGCCTATCCGTCTTGCATGCGAAGGAGAAAAGGCACGCGTCTCTGGCTGTCCTGGAGTGACCCGGCGCGAACGGGAACAGGACGTATCACACTCCAAACGCGGGCGGAGGATCAATATTTAATCTTTAATGTGCATCTCCTCAAGCCCTCAATTCCACAGTTTGTATACAATATATCATCTTCTTAAAGGGCTTTTGTTGTTGAAAACGGTATTTGATACACAAATCATTACACATGTTATTGGCCTGGGAATGGATGAAGGCAGGAAGACAGAAGGACAGGAAAGGAAGTGATGGTGGGCCTGGTAAACACACCGAGAAGGTCCGTGAAGTCGAGACTCTGGCAACAATGATTAACGGCATGCTTAAGAAATCTAACTCATCTGCCACTAGAGGTTCTTTAGACCTGCTCAGACAATTTAATCCAAAAGTGTATTTGGCCGGCAGCAATGCTGGACATGTAACATTCAGGAGTCTTTTTGATCGCTATATTGAGTTGAGTCCGCTAACACACTGCGGTCCATCACAGTGGTGATGGGATGCACTTTCGCACGTCTTTGTCGTGCTGGAGGTTGTCGGTTTGAGTTTAATGTGGGAACCCTATATCGCGCCGATACTGGGAGAAGAAACTTCTAGAAACCACATGAAAAAAATAACATATTTCAAGACTGTAAGATGGGCTGATGAGAGAATCCCTGAGGGCTAGAAAAATGGCGGCGAGGTCTTCGACTCTTCCACACAATGTGGAGAAGGCTGTCACTGAACGATAACTCCACCTGTAATTGAGTGCATGTCCCACGTGGCTAGGCCAGCAATGCCTGTGCCATGGCTCTTAGATTAGGGTCATTTTAGAGAGAGCCTGTCAGTGCGTGATTTGTTTTTTCAGGAAAATCGTGGTAAAGTTTTCACCAAAAAAAAATGTAATTTAAAAAAAAAAATCAATAATTTACTTGAATGTACAGTATGGTTCATTATGTTTGATCTGAGGATGCCAGAGAGAGGGAGGTGCCAAGAATGTGTCACACTAGATGCTCAACTACTGTGCTGCTAAAATATCTTATTAAAAGGGTTATGAAAAAAGTTATGAGATAACTGACCCCAATTTCCCTTAATCCATAAGGTTAAGGACAGCTGTCTTAATATGTCAGCTCATTTCTAAATACATGAAGTTTCTAATTATAAAGTCTTTAGTAGAAGTTAAAAGAAACATTAAATGGTCAAATTTATATTGATTTTTTTCTCCCAACGAAAACCTAGCCAATTACATTCTGTTTCGGAAAGCTTCCTGAAATGGTCCAGTTGTGTTAAACTGGTGAGTTGTCAATAACAATATGTAGGTCAGATCACCACCCTCTCCCCCCCCCACACACACACACAAGCAAGCATTGGAGTAAGTTAAAATGTAAGATTTTAGATTCTCAGCATGTGTAATGGGTCCCTCATGCCATCATCTTTTGTTTCTATCATGTCTTTTGTCTGTGTGGTTATTTGTACCGCGCCACTCAAAGGGGCTTGTGATTCCATCTTATTCACCTTACTCCACCTGTGTGTCATTATGTCCGTGTTTCTTAACTTTTAAACCTCATTTCACTTTAACCGCTGAATCAGTTATTGATGCAACTTTGAGTTTCGTTTTCCTTAGCACACTGGATCAGTGGTTTCCTTTGTGCTAGGCTTTGCTAACATCTCTAGACGTAGATCATAGCCATCAGGGTTCCCAAACACCAGTACAAATTTGTTCAGCCCTCAGTATTCTATAGCTGCCACCAGAAGAACAGATTCACAACTCGAGAGTCAGGAAAGAGTAAAGTTTATAAAAGGAGACAGCTAGTTAAATACAAAACAACTAAGATGTTGCTTAAAACAATTGGTTAAGAATAAAAAAATAGATACATGATTGGTATTGTCCTTATCGGGAAAGGAGGTACAGTTGAGACAGTCAGATTGGACACAGACACATAATAGAATGAACAAAATGTCAGCATGTTCAAACTGAGGGTCACAGACAGTAAATCATAAAGGCGCGTATACTTGGTTCTTGTAAAATCAATATTTTGAAACTCACGTTTACATTCCTAACAGTTTACACTAAACACAGCCATTGAGGAATGGGTTTCAAAAAAGTGTTTACGCACTGATAAAAAATAAATAAAGTAATTTCAGTGATATTCAGTCAAGGTTACATTAGTGCGAGTGATCAAGCTGATTAAATTCTTGATTTAATCTTTAATGTGCTCATTCTCAGTCACATGAGTCAGAACACATAATCAGATCAGCACAATGTGCCCTCTTTAACCCTCTCCTTTCATTTCCCATTGCAGCAACACAGACAGAAAGCGACTCAGTCCTTTCCTGATCCCGATCTGCATTCTAAATCTGTAAACTGTCCTCGCTTTGCGTGCGTTTGCGTGCGTTTGAGTGCGTTTGAGTTGCCTTTCTGGGACAGATGTCTACATTTCAAGGAAGCTCTGTGAGAGCAACAGGGATCGTTCTGGTTTAGATGAATGGGAATGGCCATAGGGGCATATTAATGAAATTGCTACGAGACGGGATGTTTTCTAAACGACCTCAGCTTTATCCTGGCAGACGCAGCACGCAGTTGCAGCTTTAATCAGATCTACGGTCGCTCCAGTTATTCATCTGCTCAATTAGATTTGAAAGAATTTCGGCCCTTAAAGAATGTCCCTGGGGTGCTCCAAACAACTGTGTGAGTTTGTTCAATTTAGCATTGGTGTGTGTGGTTTAGAATACATTTGAATTAAAGTTGATAGCATTATATTTAGGTTTAGTCCTTCAATCGTACCATGTACTCCTAACACACAGGAGATTTTTTGTGCCTTGTACCCAGATAAAGATTAATGCCCAAGGGTACTCCAGCAACACAGATACACCCATACCACTGGAGCACCACAAAAAGTGTCAAAGTGTACAGGAGGTGTCGAGATACGATGCGAGCTTATAGATTCGGTCCAGACTCACTTCTGTCCCCACAGCGCAGGGTCGAGTCGCCCTGTCCCATGTCCCCGCGCTGTGTTTTATACCTGCAGATCCAAATCTGACCCTTGCTCCTGCTGTATTTCTCATGGTATCCCCAGGTTGGTGTTAGCAGTGGCCCGTTCTTCCTGCATTTGTGTCATCTGAGACTCCTCTAACCTGTGACCATAGAAACAAATTTCTTTTTTCACTGTAGATGAACAAGCCATGTCATATTTATTATAATACGCGGATTGGGGCTCAGTCTATCTCTTATGTTTTCCATCTCTTATGTTTTGTTATCACTTGGGAGAGTGAGTGAACACTAATCCTCCCGCAGCGTTCAATAAAGTGCTTGTGTCCTGGCAGTATGCTGCTCTGCTCCGCTTAAGGGATTTGAACCCCCTACGTTTACCAAGCCAACGCTGCTTCCCCTCCCACTTTGATCTCACACACATCTTCTCTTAACTCCCCTACATTGACAGCTTTGAAAAGGATGCTGTGCAAATCAC
This sequence comes from Brachyhypopomus occidentalis, assembly GCA_020368025.1. Taxonomy (NCBI): domain Eukaryota; kingdom Metazoa; phylum Chordata; class Actinopteri; order Gymnotiformes; family Hypopomidae; genus Brachyhypopomus; species Brachyhypopomus occidentalis. The sequence continues at coordinate 1,421,029 of JAGXOD010000050.1, forward strand.
CACGGCTCCCGGATAAAGTGCCGGTCGGCTACTGGGGAGCTGGTGTCACAGCTCGTCCAGGCCCAGATTATGCTCACAGAGAGCAGGATACGTGTGCGTAGCGCACCGTGGACACTGTCCACATGCATTGCTGTGGTTCAAAAAACCTTTTTTTGCAAGCTCTGCTTGGTCGCGAACCAATATGCCAGCCGCAGTGATTTGTGCCTGGATCTGCGGCGGGAAGAGAAATCAGTTAAGCCAGTCCAGCGGTGCAGTATGGGCCACCGACTGGTGCAATCCCAAAATGACGATCGTATGGTAATGAGATTAAAGCTTTTGTATGAATTCTGTAACTGAGTTATGCAGAATAATAGCGCTGACATAAGAAGTCGTATCGGCCACTCTGCTAAAGGGCTGGCAGCCCTTTTAATGAATGGAGATACTGCTCCCAAATTTAATGCGCTATGTATGACTATTGGAATGAATACTTTGCATGCAAATTAGAGGACGGTTTTGTTCTGCTCTTCGTCTGCTTTTGTCACTCGTAATTGCTATGCAGAACTAAGCCTCGCTGACACACACACACACACACACACACACACACACACAAAAAACGAAGCACCCCTCCCTCAAAAAAAATAACTATCCAGATCTGCACATGCTCGACCCTGTGCAGACGACGGCACCTTATCAAGAGTCCAGCACATGTCCCCTCTTGGCTTAGGAGAGATCTAAAGCCTGGAACAGATGTTCACGCAGGCTGGGGCCGTCTGGGTGACGGACCAGTTCAAAGCCCGCGGTGCATCTCGCGCTCATCACCTCTGCCCATCGCCATGACATCCGACTCTAGGTTTTCCTCTGGGAGCTAAGGGACCGTGAGCAGGTGCCGCAGAGCCGGAGAAAGATGGACAGGCGCCCATTTTTGTCAAACTTGTTAAGAGTTTAAGAGTGAGACTGAGTTGGGGCTGCATCTTGCTCGATAACTGGCCAATATAATATAGCAAAGAAGGCGTCCAATCCTAGAGAGATCTCCACGGCTGAGAGATAAACCTGGGCTCTGCACGGCCGAGTCTCCCTTGCTTGATTTGACTGCGCTGCCATAAAGAAGGATAACAGATCGTACCATTTGCCTGTAAGGATGTTTAGCGGATTTAGCTTTGATTGCGCCCCGGTTCATATTCCCTCTGTATGTGTCACAGCATTCTGCACATAGACACGCCTGCTCATATGTATATTTGGTATTAAACAAATCATTGAGAGTATGAGCTCCTTTAGGTCCTTGCTCTGTACACTTTGGTGAGTTGGGGCTTGAATGACAACAGCAGTTTCTGTGGCTTTGAACTTAGTAGCATCATTTGATTTTTTTTTTTTTTTTCATTTCCTGCAAGTATTCAGGGTGGCTGGACCACTTTGTTGTGCAGTTTCCCCAACACATGCCAGTCATGCTCAGATTACTCCTGTAGCAGATAGAGGAACAGGTGACTCAGCTCCGTCTATTGGCGCCGAGACTTAATGAAACGCTCACCTTGACTCTGGCAAAGCTGACATTAACACCTAGCATGTGTCATTCAGAGATTATATCACAGAGAATGCAATTATGCGCAAACACATATCCGCAGACACACCACGCTCACGCACGAATGTGTGCACACATGCACGCACACACACACACACACACACACATGCATGTATGCACACACTCACACGCTCCTCCTAGGGCCCCCTCAGCAGGTAGCATCTGGCTGGTGAGAAGGTGCAGGTGTCAGAGTTTGCCACCCGCCACCTGGCAGCATCCCGACGGACGCCACGCAACGCGGCCACCATGCCGGCTCTCGATATTAACCACCTGCTAGAGTGACTCAATTGAAGAAAGATTTCCATCAGCGCCAGTGGCGCCATCACGGGACCAGAGACCAGTCGGACTCCTGCAACCATCTCGACTTGTGGCATGGAACACTTGTAATAATGAACGGATGAGCTTTCGTTCCGAGCGTTCGGGAGCTATTTTGTGCGCTTGGCAGCTGTCGCCAAGGGCAGCGCTAGGAGTTGATGATGAGGTCAGAAGTGCCGCACATGGGTGGAGCAGACGGCCCCACAGGCTAGCGAGCGGCAGCGTGGAGAAGCTCAGACCCGCCGAGGCCGGCCGCGCTGCGTAACCTACTCGGGGAGCACTGTGACCTGGTCTCCTGTATGCCTGCATGCTCCTGCCTCATAAGCGCAGCTGCAGGCCCATTCAGTGGACAGAGGTGGTGCTCTGGGAAAGGTGCCTGGCGGCTGAGGTCAAAGTTTACCTTACCTGGTGTAGCGCTGGTTGAGTTATGACTGTAGTCGTTGCTTCTGTATGGTACCTCTCATGGCACAGGCTAACACTCAGGCACACCCAAAAGCCTTGGTTGTATTTTCCAGTGTAATTACAGCATTAAGTAACAATGTGTAACAGTGATTCCATCATAAAGTGTGTATCCTTCATAAACTGATACTCCGGTTTTAAAGCACTGTCACTCACTATATTACACTGTAATTAATGGTCTAGTTATACTGTAATTTGTAATTTGGTGGTGTAATTGGTTACTGCTTTTATTAATCAAAAGGTCAAGTTATCATCTTTAATGTGATTTTACCCCAACTGGCCATGAATGAATTTAATCAGCTCAAGTAAAGGGGGCCCAGCGGCTCTGCCCTGACACCACGTTACGGGGAGAATAAGGCGCCCAAGCCCCATCACAATTACACAGAGTTAATGCATTTGGACTTGGCGTGATGGGCAGCTGGTCTCCAGCTCGAGTGCGTCATTAGTAAGGGGTTATCCAGGGCTGGCTGTGGCTTGGCACGCCTCCCGAGGAAACCTGTAGCCCTTCGGAACACATTGTTCTCACCTTTTCTCTCAGCAGCACTCATGGCACAATTCCGAGAACTGAGAAACAGGACTGTTTCCCTGATTAAACCCCACCTCCCTCCCTCCACCCATGTGTCTGTGCCAAGTTCGCATCCACGGCCCTCCTGCTCCACCGTATTTTATCGGACCCCGGACGTGGCTGGGGGGGGGAGGGGGAGAAGGCAGAGCACCCTGCTCCGGTGGCCTGGGCAGTCGGGCTTCCCGGCCGAGCCTCACGGCAGGTGGGGAATACGGCGGGAAAGGGTGGAGGTGCTTAAGTGGTCCTAGGTGGAGGTTGGCGGAGGTGGACGACCTTCTCTCCAGTTGCCAAATTTGCGTAGCGCTTGGCTCCACTTCCATCAGTCAGTTATGGATGTGGGGGGGTGTCCCGCAGTGCTGGGCGTCTGCTCCACCCTGAGGGGGTGTCCGCTGATGGGGCCAGTGTCCTTCAGCTGGGTCAGTGCGTGAGTCCTTCAGCGTGAGACTCGCGTGCTATTTTCAGCCTTCTACACGCCCTGCAGGGAATCACTCCAGACCTGTTGATTGAGCTCCATAAGCTTCCCCATGGCAACTCCCAGGAAAAAAAAATCTCGAAATTCTGTTGTTGTTTTTTTTTTTTTAGGAAAAAAATCTAAAAATCCTTCCCTGCTTTGCCTTTAACACGAATTTAAATTCACTTTGTAGTCAGTGTGTGAAGAAAAAAAATAGCTTTTACCTACGTTACATGTCCTGACATAGTCTGATTCTGGTGAAACATATATACACCCCTATCTTTAGTTTGGTTTTTGATTTCGATGCATGGTATTAAACCGCATGACGTCATCACTGCAGTTGTGTAGTTTGGGTTCATGGAGTCACATATCTGACTCAGAATGAGCTCCCGTTAAACTCCAGGCTTAGAAGAACGTCTCCGTGGAGTCTCTGAACCTCCTGTTGTCACTGCTCGGGCTGCAAGTGCTTCCTCTCACCGAGTCTGGAGGCATCCGCATCTCGTTGTGATCCCCAGTCCCCAGGGAGCCCGTCGGCTTTATGCCTGACAGCGTCTCATTGGCTCGCCCCCGGGTCCTGTCCTGTATGACATTCTGCTGGGCTCCACGAGGCCGCCGCACAGGGATAGGCTGGCCTGTCCGAATGGGGGCGTGATTACGGGGCACTGCCAGCATGTCCCCGCAAATGGGAGGGTGGGTGCGTGACTCCACAGCAATAAAAACCCCCAACGAGGAGCGTAGTCAGGCATCCGTGCTGTGACAGAACCGTAAATCCCCACCTCGGTGATGGGGTTCGATTGCGAGCTATTGCAATGAGCGTTATTTACAGTTTTTCCCAGGATAAAGAGGCAGAGGGACAGTGATCACTGTGGCCAGAAGGGGAAGAGGGAACAGAGAGGAATCCTGAGGTTTGCACCCAGAGGCTCAAAGACGTTGTTAGGGTTGCAAAGCCTCAACACCACCCTGTCCATAAACACCAATGTCTTCTAATGAAGCACCTTACTGTCTTACTGAGTTTATATATGAGTTGCATTCCATTCTCTCTCTCTCTCTCTCTCTCTCTATATATATATATATATATATATATATATATATATATATATATATATATATATAGTCTTAGTAGGCAAGCTTTGAGTAAAAACTTTGAAAAGAAAGATTGACAGTTGCTAACTCTTTTGAGTTTGAGTTTAGGCACAATTACAGATAACATCGCCTCGTCTGTCCTTTGGTGTGTCGTACAGAGAGGCTGATAAATCACTACGCTTCACTACGACCATGACTGACTCCCCACTATTGACATCCAGAATGGCATTTATTGATCTCCGCAGTGTCCTTACAACGGTTTTGTCAGGTGACCGAAAGATTGTAAAGACCCAGCAGTGCCTTGCGGCCTACGCCACTGTAATTACGCCTCCATTAAACTCAGCCTTTAGAAAGGGGAAACATACATGCTGGCCTCAGCATTGTCATATTGGACGTGCAGCGGGAAAAGGAGCCTGGTCTTGATGTTTATGTCATTTTTTTATCTATAAATTCTTTTTTCTCTCAGTCTGCAAAGAAGCAAAAACTTTGATATTGTGCCAATAAGGTGATTGATGACCCCATTTTGACGTGGTGCAAAAAGGCGCGTGCAGCCCCTGCCTCACATCTACTTTTTAATAGCTCATTAAGAACACCACAGTCTACGGACAGTGAACAGTAGCAGTTTCGTAACATTAATAGCGGATCCCAGAAACATCTCTAATGTCTTCCTCTTATGATCTCAGGCAACAGAGGTATGAGACTTGGCTGCAGTTGGTAATGCTTCTGTGTGAGGAGAGAGCAGTGGGAAGCATCTCACTTGGGTACACTTTGTTTCCCTAAAACTCATTTCACGTGTGGCTAAAACAGCAAATGGAATTGGTCCACCATATAAAATGTGCCACCTCATTTAATGCGACGGTGCTATCCAGAAACCTGATGGAATTTTAGCCCGCCCAGCCAACCCTTGTCACGGTGACCTAGCTCACCTGTCAATCAAGACAGCTCATTTTAACTGCTGAAAGATCTGTGCACAGTGGCACAGAATGGCCCTCATGCATCAGCAGAAAGTATTCAGGACGGCGAGAGAGAAAAAAAACAAGTTTATTTCCAAAATGGAAGAGGGCGGACGGGTCATATTTTTGTATCCACCGTCACTCCTGGCAGACAAGCTTCTGTCGCTGTGGACCGGCGTGGTGCTGGAGTGACATGGCGCACAGAGCCCCCGGGGAGGCATCGTTCTCAGACGAGCCTGCTAAGGAGCGCCGGGAACACTGCGGCATGGCGCTGAGCAGAACCCGAGCCAGACAAAGGGTCAAAGGTCATGCACGAGGCCCAAACTCTTGCGGTTCTACAGGCCCTTGTGTTGAGTTCACAGGAGCAGCTGGACAGTACGATAACGGCCACCCTTGGACATGCTAGCTACTGCATACCTGGGCTGAGGCACATGCATGTTCACAGTGCTGAAAGCCGGCTGAAAAATGTCCTTTTGATTTTCGTGAAGCATCTTCACGAAAAAACTAGTGTCGGATGTTTCATAAACCAACGAAAATACGCAGTATGATCGCCAGTGCTGAATGAATCCAGATTTTTATATAATCCAGTGTAAATGCACAGAACTTACAATTGCTGAATTATCCTTGACATTTCATAAATCTGTGTAAACGCACAGTACAATCACCAATGCTGAATTAACCCCGAGAGTCCACCATTCCGGTATCAGTATCTGAGGTTTTGCTAGTGCTTTTAGTGCTTCCCACCGCCATGTGAGTGAGTATGCGGACAGGGTAGCGGTGAGGTATTTTAAGCCCCGTGCGCACTGCCAAGCCTCAGCGCACCGATGGAGCGACTCGGGCGCCGCCGCCCCACTTCCCTGACGAGAGGCTCCCTGTCACCACTTCTCTGTCATCTGGCATTTCTTCAAGCTTTTTGTAAAGGTGCGTGTCACTTATGCTGAAAAGTGAAGAAGAAAAAACCCTCGCCGAACCTGACCAAGACCGCCACCGCTTCAGACGGTGGACTGACGTAGTCATTTAAAACTCCAGATAGTGAAAAGTCCAGATAGTGAGTGTTGATAGTCATATGTGTCGTAAGAAAGAAGGGTCCTGCACACTATATGCACTCTTAGAGCACATGGACATGCATAGGAATGTCTAATTACCCATCTCTCTCTCTCTCTCTCTCTCTCATCCTGGCCCTTGTCTTTGATATCAGACCTCCATTTTCACTTCGACCAGAGAGGGCCTACTCAGGGAACCAGTTTCCCATCCATCTCGATCTCAGCTGGCTTTCTTAAAGCACATGACAGCTAACACCTCAACATCATGTCAAATGGCAGCAATCGTTGGACATCACTGTACAGACATTCTTGAAATGGAGAGCTGTGATTGGTGGGAGTGTCCACCTAATCCCTTTTCTATCTCCTTTTTATTTGATTAATCCCCAGCACAGCTGCTTAAGGCACTGTTGTTGGTTGTGTAACAGTTGTGCTTGCATGTGTGTGTGTGTGTGTGTGTGTGTGTGTATCCTGCTATGTGCTCTAATTGAAAATTATGGGTTAAAGCCATTCCTCCCAGCCACAGATGGGGCCAGTGCACAGTTGTGAGACTGCCAGCTTTGTTTAAAGCGCATGATCGCTCATGCTTTTCAAGCTACTGGAGCATTTGGCTGCTGGAACGTAGTCCCTGTCAATTTGGAGAGGAACTTTGCCTTTACTCCCTTTAATAGGTGTTATATAATCATACATATCTCTCTCTGAGGCATGAAGCAGTATTCTGTCCTTGGACTATTGTATTCAGTCTAGCAGATTTTCTGAACAGATATTCATCTGACATTCTGCTAAATATCTTCTAATAAGCTTTATAACCCCTAAGTTATATTTATGTATTCATATGTATGACACGCACATCTGTTTTAAATTATTGTTTCATTGATCTGATATTGAAACAAATTCCAGTTTGAATGCAAAATGAGTCTGTGAATAATTCATAGCTCCAAGCAGCTTTAATTGCTTTTCTTAAAATATGTTTACAAGTGTTAGTACATGAGCAATTATGTGGACAAGAGCTATCTTCTCGGCCAAATCAATTTGCATTAATCTCTTACCCATTGGAGTAAATCTATGCAAATGAAGTATATTTTATTAAATTAATGTGCTTGAAATTATATAGCTAGTTAATAATACATGAGCTCAATTTGAAATGTTGTGGATTAATATTGGAATTCACTTTGTGCATGATATTACACCATATTCATAAACAGGTAATTATATAGTGAGATGAAAGTAGTGCCAGTTCACTTGAGTTATTTTGTTCTTTCTGAAAATATACACTGATGCACATAATCTATTGACTCTTCTGTGTTCTGAAGTGCAGTATCTTTTTACCTACAGTCCTTTCGTCCTTCACATCTGATCATTGAAATGATGGTCCCTTTTAAAACCTGGCTCAGATAACCAGGAAGTGCCACTGAACCACAGTTGTACTGAATGTATTGAACCAATGATTATCAAAATATTGAAAAATAAAGATTTTGGAGTCTACAAAAATAATGTCCTACAGTACAGTGTGTTTGTGCACATGTGATTTTCCTGGTTTGAAGTTTTATAGATGAAGGTCAGTGTCCATTTGTGTTTTTTTACGGGCTTGTCCTAACTTAGAAATTAGTTCACATAATTCTTTGGATTGTATCTTTTTGGTGGCCTTGGCAGTTCTAAGACCTCAAATATCCTTAGATTAAATTTTTGGACTTCCGAAGCTTGTTAAATCTTCAATCAAGATGGGCACTTTTATCAAGACCCAGTCAAGACTCAATTAAAGCTTGTCAATCTTTTTGTGCAATGTGTTTGCTCCGATTTATAGGGGTGACCCCAATAGGGACCGAGTTACATCAGGATATCTATGAAAGAAACACTTGCTCTGGCAGCAAGCAATGATAGATTATCTCATGTTAAAGTAATTATATGAGAAGTGTCTGTTGAAATAGGCTATAACCCTGTCTGTGTTATCAGGCCAGGAACTATGAGGAATGACTTATTTCCCCACAATGGGGGGAGTTTCGAAGGTTATTTGTATCTACTGGAAATTAAGTGACATTTTGTTCCTTGAAAATGTGAAGGATTGAGAATACCAACTGGCCTCAGGCAATGTTATTCCATTCTGAGTTGGATTTGGCCATGAACCAGTATGGGCATATCCTTAGGAATAATATTGGATACCTCGGTTTTGTCCAAGAGTGGACATTGACTTATACCATTGTTTTTCTTTTGGAACCAGTGGTGGCTCTGTGGTGAGCGGAACCATATGATTATGATTTTACCTCCCATTAGGCTAAGGTTCCTGTACTCCTGTAAGGTTACTAATGTTTCTGTACTCTCCATCAAAAGTCTACACCATCTACTACAGCCTGAGGCACACTGACAACAACACAAAACTCAAGGTCTTTCTGTATTATATGCAACTATTGGCTATTAATGTTTGGGTCATGCCATTCAATTCAGCAGTGAAGCCAGCGTACATGAGAACTAATTTGTTTTCAGTTAATTCCCACTTTACAAACATCTTTACCTCAGTTGTGCAGTTCAGCTTTGGCATGAACCTGCACAGCCTATTGAGTGTGTAGTCACCAACCACAGCACAAAATGACTGACAGACAGTCAAACATTCCCTCCCTCCCACCCCTTCACCATAATGCCACAGAACATTTAGTTTCAATTTATTTCCATATTTTAGCATTATGAACAACTTCTATAAGATGAATCAAAGAATGAGTGGAAAGATTTGTACGTGTGAAGCGTTAGCAGGCATTGCTCATTTGACACTTTCTGACTAGTGTATGCTTATGGCTAAACCTATTTATCATGACAAGGGTTTACTTGTACAGTCTGTTGGACTGGTGACATTAATGTGTCAGAGGAAAACCCAGAATTTATTGATTGATAAAACGTACAACTGCTGATTTTCTCCAAAATGTCTCAAAATGATCTGCCATGATGGGTTTGCTATGATTCATTTACCACGGAGAGCCATCTGCCACTGTTTACACCCATCATTCCTACACTAGAGAGAATACATCTGACCTGGATTTATAACACCCCACAAATACGTTCAGTTTAAGATAGTCATGTATGACCTTTCAATGTGGTATCAGATATGTGCTACATTGACAGATGATTACTGTGACAATATAACCCTTGTCAGTACTGCCTGTCATTTATCATGCGTTTTCTGATATCACTTTAAAGATAAAGATTTAGGCTGTTTTTGACGATGGTTTTTCAGTAATGCCACAGCCTACTAATCTATCACCTCAAAATTGCACCTCTGGTTCAGCATGTGTTGGCCATGACCCTTGTTTAACTATTTGGAATGGTTGTATTTCTTTGTAGCCATAAGTTTAGATTTCCCTCTGGTGGTAGAGAAGAAACACTACACTTGTTTGCTGCACAAGTTTCATTATATGGTGAATATATATTTAATATATATTTTATTTTATATATAATATATATTTGGCAAGTTATCAGTCACAGACAGGGCATTCAAATAAATGTATTTTCAGTTTATAGCTTATATAAGATTGCCATTATGAGCCAAAGGAAGAATCATCACAATATCATGCTCTCTACACAGATATAGATGTACAATAATGTTCCAAATATAGGTGCTCAAATTGGATATATGCTAGGTTAATATGTGAATTTAATATACTTGGATTGCAATGTTTTTGTAAGTCACCAAAAGTATTTGGCAAAAAATATATAATTCTTAAATCTATAGTTGCTAATAGCCACAACCGGATGAGCTTATCGAGTACCAAGTGTGCCAATTGAAATATAACCTATCTACAGCTTTTAGGTAAATGACTTCCTAATTGCTTTTAGTGCCGGTGTGCACATTTCCTAATTGCTGTGTGCTACCCAAACCACAGAAGGGTCATCTTAGTCAGCATATTGTTTATAACCTGTTTCCCAGCAACATGCAGAAACAAGATGCTAAAAAGAGTAATAAGCTCTACAGGAAGAAAAGAAAACATATATATCATGGTATGGGGGATGGGGCACTTGTGGGGGTTTGCTGTCTCTGGCTTTGGGGAGATAACCAGCTCTGCTGGGGAAGTGGGGAGAAGGTGGAGTCTTCATGAGGTAGGGTCTTTCTTCTTGATGATTCTCCTGCGGACCGGGGCGGTGGCCGAAGGACCTGTGGTCTTCTCTTTCTTCAGTTCGTCAATGAAGGTCTCGATGGGCCCAAACTTGTCTGTGAGCTCACCAAGGTGAGCCTTCAGAGCGTTGAACTCCTTGTACAAGTCATCCAGAGCCTCTGAAAGAGGCTGAATTCTGAATAGTGAATATAACACATACACACACACACACACACACACACATACACACAGAGGGAGAATATAGAAGGTGCCTGGATGTAACCACTAGAGGGTTTGCGATTGTTGGCAGCGTAGCCGGAGGGGCAGGGGCATGACCAGAGGCCAGACCAAAAAGAGACAGGAAGTTCCTGATCGAGTGTGTAAGAGTCTGCACAGTTTCCAGCTCTTTTTCTCCAACATAATGAGATGGTCCGCTCTGAAATAAATCCAGGAACATGGCACCATGGTATTCCCGCATACCCCAAACCAGCAATTTACTGTCCCCACTGTACATCTTACACATGACAAACAAAGGATATTTATTCTCCACTTACCGATGACGAAACACTCAAAACTGGAAACATGTGCACCAGCAGCTGATGGAAAGAACGTGTAACAGTACCTGGAGTAGTCGGGCAGCAGGGACTGGTGGTCATTTTGTAGAAGGCCCCTCATCTGGTTCAGGATATCAAACCTCCAGTCATCTAGAACTTGAGTCAAGTTGGCCACACCCCTCATGCTCACTTTCTCGGCTGGGGAACCAGAGGGGAAGCACTTAACAACCCTCCTTTTTATTACAGACTAAATAAACCATTCTGAGCACAAATGCATTGACGAGTACATAAACAACAGATGCATTAAAGTGTTTGGGCTTCTGTGAATAATAACTACTTTCAGGAAACAAAGCTTACAGCCATCTCGGTAATTCCATTCCTGTTTAGCAGGGCGTTTCTTCTGGCTGGACACAATGACCACAGCCAAAAACAGAAGCAGGAAGCTCAACCTGAAACCCATTCTGGCTCCGCCACCTCCTCAGAAAACAGGCAAAGGAACCCAGATGGTTAGTCCCAGAGTCAGAGGTGTGTAGGTTCTTCTCTCCGGCACTATCCGGAACATTCTGAACCCTTGTCTTCAGACCCTGTTTCTTTACATTTACATTTCAAATGATCATTTTTGATATTTGCTATGAGAAAGCAAAGTGCAAAAATATACAGAACCTGTTATTTTACCCTTGTTGCAAACATATACAGACCCAGTAAATATACTGACAGTACATACTCATATACTGAGAAGAGTTTTGTCTCAGAGGTGAACTCTGAACAGTTCAAGGCTCCGCATGCTTCCAGACATCTACCTGATCACATCAGCCACTCTTCTAAAGAAACTTTTCCTTACAGAAAAGCAAACATTTTTAAGGAAAACAACTCTATGAAGACGACTTCAAGCAAATATAAACTGAACTTCAAGCAAATATAAAGGAACGTGATATTTAGGATATATGGAAAAGCATAACTTTATATATTGAAAATATTAACTGCAAGGAAGTATATATATGAAAATAACATCCTTCAGGGACATATAATAGGAAATTGAAGATTTAAAATTTACAAACCTGTCAGATAGTAGGAAAGTGAGCTCCTTAATGTGTCTCCAAGCACCTATGAAATAGTAATGGCAAAACAGAGCCACTAACTGTGGTATTCAGTGCATGCTTCAAGAAGCCCTGAATATACAACACACACCCTCCCATTTTTCTTCCTCATCCAAACTGTCTTTAGTGAATGCACACATAAACACACCCACATGCAGAGACCCACACCACCTCCTTACACACTCTTGCTTATGCACACACACAATTTTATGGAAAAAAATGAGAGAAACCTTATGTAACCTTATGTAACCTTAGCCTTATGTAAATAAGGCAAATCTAACTCATTATAGGCTAACATTACCTTTCAATAAATGCATGTAATGTTAAATGTTAATGACATAAATTCAAATACTCTAATAAATAATTGGAACCCCCCACACCCCACACCCCACCCCTGCCTGTAACCTCTGTTAGGTGGCTATGTCCTTTATGCATTTGTGTTTGGTTTTTTAGTTACACATTTAGTTGCTGTGTTTCCCAGAGCTCATTGGGGGCTCGATCCTCCCCCAGAGCTCTCCATGGGGGCAATGAAGTGCCAGAGGTCTCCTGGGAAGGATGGGTGGATCCCTGGTGCTCACTGGGAGTGTTGGGAATGTTGGCACTACTATCATTCTCCACCGGGTTCCCTGATCTGGCTTCCTTGTCTGAGGAAGTGAGGGAGTCATGGCATTGATTCCATCCAAGGGCGAAGATCCACATCCAAGCCTTCAGTAGCGTGCCATGGAGGACCAAGGACTTGGCATCTCGAACCCCCTTGACTCCCAGGGAATTTTTCGAGCGGTTACTGGATCCCTGGTCCTGATCTCCATGGCTAACTAGTCTACGTTTGACTGCTCTGGGGCCCTCCCAGATTAATATGCTGTGCTTGGTGGTTTGCAGGTGCTTTGATGGTGGTGGTGTCCCAGTCAATGAAGAAAGTGATATTGCTGCAAGAGACCTTCAGCTCTGCACCCAACTGACCAAAAGTTGCCCCAGTGATGTAGAGGGGTGACTTCTCCATGCTCTGACCACGTAAGGGGTCCCATCTGATGCAAGCCTCATCCATGAGGGGGGCCCGAGTGACCAAAGAGGATGCCACCTCTGTTCCCAATCAATGAAGGTAACCCAAGAGAGGCCCAGTTAAGGAAATGGGGCACCACCTCCTCACCTTCATGGTCAGTCACGAGAGGAGGCCCCATGTAGGAAAAGGGTGGCCACCGTGCTCTGGGAATGCGCCCTTTCGCCATGACCACAGGGGTCCTCCATGCCCCAGGCTCTGGGTGGAGCAGTGCTCTTTATGCCCCAGGGTTGGTGAGTACAGTGCCCACTGCATCCCATCCCCCCTCCCTTTGCTTTACCACTGCCAATGCATCTGACGCTTTGCATTGCACTTGGTGATGTGTGGCTTGGATGCAGCTGCTCGACCATGGAAACACATTCCATGAAGCTCTCTGCCCACTGTTTTTCAGCTGATCTGAAGGCCACATGAAGTTTGGATGTCTGTAGTGATTGACTCTGCAGAAAGTTGCCGACCTCTTCGCACTATGCTCTTCAGCATCCGTTGACCCCACTCCATCAGTTTACATGGCCTAGCACTTCATGGCTGAGTTGCTGTCATTCCCAAACACTTCCATTTTCTTATAATACAGCTGATAGTTGACTGTGGAATATTTAGGAGCGAGGACATTTCACGACTGGATTTGTTGCACAGGTGGCATCCTATCACAGTTCTACACTGCAATTCACTGAGCTCCTGAGAGCGGCCCATTCTTTCACAAATGTTTGTAAAAACAGTCTGCATGCCTAGGTGCCGATTCCGATAATTTGGATGGGTGACCGAATATTTTTGGCACTTTTGGCAATATAGTGTATATATATATACAGTATGATAGTATTCCATAGGGAACCTGTTCTACATGGTTCTACTTTGCAAATATAGACATATACTTTTTTTTAATGTTATGTTATTGTATAGTCAATTAAATTATTATACAGTTTTCTGCTAGCAAATAATTAATTTCTCATTACTTTTGCTTATCATTGTATTAATGACATTTAGAATATGTTACATTTGACATTTAGTATATTAGTATTGTATAAAGTATATTAGAGGAAGACTTGCGGGTCATCAGACCTCTACAACTGATTCAGAATGCTGTAGCACGACTGGTCTTCAATCTCCCCAGGTTCTCACATGTGTCTCCGCTGCTGCACTCTCTTCACTGGCTTCCAGTAGCAGCACGCATGAGCTATAAAACCTTGATGCTTGCTTACAAAGCCAATAACGGACTAGCCCCTCCCTACATGATGTCCATGGTCAAAGCCCGATCCGTACCACAAGCACTCCGAACCTCAAAGTCAAGCTAAAACTTATTGTGCATAGTTTTGTTAGATGTAATTAGGACACTCACATCAAGAAATGTATTTATATAAAAACAAACACCAAAACTACACAAAGTATTAAGGCCTGTATTTTAAACTCATCTCCTGTGTTACTGACTATTCTCTACTCATGCGGCGAATTTAATCCTCTTTTTGGCGTAATAGGAATTAGTATCTCATCCTTCATTTTACAAACAAATTCCTCTAGGTATGTAAGTGTCTTTCTAAGCCCCTTAGGGTACTTACCAAACACCAAGTATGTACTGACCAGTGCACCAAGGGCAAGGGAGATGTCAGTGCAGTCCTCTACTATGACCTCCATATCCATAGCAAATTTAACCTGACTGTACTGTAAAGAAATACAAAATGATTTTAGAGTCACAAATGAAGACAACGTGCACAGTCAAACTAAAGGATGTATAGCAAGAACTAAGCATTTTCTCTTCCTCCATTATTGTGTGTAATCTAAATTTACACAATTGAAGCATGTAGAGGTAAGTTAATTGAAAGTAAAAGTGGAGTTACTGTGGATCTAACAAAAAACTGCAATAGATCACTGGTCTCTCTTATCCTTACAGAAGGTCTTCTCTGTACATTAAGTGGTATTTGACCAATCCCAGATGAAGGCCTCCAGCCAGAGCCTGGAACACCAAACTTGGCTTTCATCCTGCCCGCTTCCTGGTCATTAATCAGAGGGCATCTTTTCTTTCTGATTTTGTTTTTCAGTGACTCAAGGAAAGAAACCTGAGGACCAGTAAAAGAAAGGGCAACATAATAGTTCTTAAAACAAACAAAAAAAGAATATTTGCAAATTTGATCAAACTTTTATATCCAAAGAATATAACAATTATTTTTGTTATTTTCACTATTTGATCAAACTTAAAAGCCATGTTTTTCAAAACCCATTTAAACTTTTAAATGGTTCTTTGAGTTGGAAAGGTTCCATATTTAACCATTTCTTTTACTAGAGAACCTACGAAGAATCCCCTTTTTTAAGGGTGTAGCTGGTGCGTCAGGGCGTCGATTTGAGACTATTGTTTCCGTTCCCCTTCAGAGATGTTCAGGTGCATGCACATATACCCCTTCAGCTTGGTGCCTAGTGTTCCTGAGAGGAGTTTCCATGTTGCGGTATTCTATAATTATATGGTGCTTGTCTGTTGTTGGGGTCTTCCATGACCAGTACTGACTCTTATCCTTGTGTTAGCCAGTTTGGATATAGCAGCTAACAGCTGGTTTATTCTGCTAGGGGCTTATGCTGTGCTATTGTTTGTATGTTTTTATCCAGTAAGCAAGGATCATGTTAGAGTTCAGTGTTACACAGTTCTTCATGTTGTCACCTGCTCTTGGACATC
This sequence comes from Brachyhypopomus occidentalis, assembly GCA_020368025.1. Lineage (NCBI taxonomy): Eukaryota > Metazoa > Chordata > Actinopteri > Gymnotiformes > Hypopomidae > Brachyhypopomus > Brachyhypopomus occidentalis. Next base: position 1,436,893 of record JAGXOD010000050.1, read on the forward strand.
TGCTGTTGTAATGGTAGCTCTAGGATATTGTGGTACTTTGCTTTCAGATCTCTTAACTGCTGAGGCCTGGAGTTATGTGATGATTCATGCTCCCATAGGCTCATCCAGGATTGTTCTGCTTCAGCCCTGGGTGGATCTACAGTCAGGCTCATGCCGCACTGCAACGGAATATACTTTATATGGGTCTTTGGTGAAGAGGACATCATTCTATCATTCTATTGGACACTTTCGTGTACCTCTGCAGGTAACCTCTGTTAAGCTCTAATTAGCAGACTCCTAATTAGCAGTCCTAAAATTAGCAGACTATATTTCTTCTTTGACCAGGCATTTAATTCATCTTCATATCCTTATGGAATTCTGTAAGCTTCTAAGTTTCATCATAGTTGTATTTGTTTTGGTTTTCATCCTGTATTTCCAAGGAGGACATTAAGGGTTGGACACATGGCTTGTGTCCTTGTAGTCCATCTCAAGCACTACTGCTGTCCGGGCATATACCACTTTATTGGCTTAAGTCATACTAGTGGTTATAATTGTGTTTATTTCTACAACATTGGTCACCTATTATTACACTAACATACTACAACTCCGCGGACTTTTAACATATATTGTATACGTCATTTCCTTTTTCGGTCTTGTTGCTAAGCTACCAGATCTTGTGTGTAAAGCATGCTTGCTAGTTAGCTAGGTAAGCTATCTAAGTAGCTGGTGAGATTGCTTCCTTTACGTATTTTATATTAAAAAAGACGGACGTCAGTCATGACATTAACTCCAATTAAGGATGGCGAGTATACTGCCACTGTGTACAAAATGGTGAGTTTTTTTTTACCGTAACCAGCTGCTATTTGGCTAGGTTAAAGCTAACCTAGCTAAGTGTGAACTTACTGATGTTTGTCATCTTGATTACAATTACTTTTGTGCATATGACTTTGCGTGATGCCTTTTCGTTTTAACGTATTGTTAAAATATGCTTGCTTTATATAATAATATCAAAATTTTTCTCCGCCCTTATTTTTTAAGATCAAAGACGCACGTTATGGAGACGCTATACACATCCTAAGCACTGAACTTCAGAAGCAGATGAAAGTGAGTCTGTTAGTTTCCAATATAGTTGTGATCCCTTTTAATTGGCATTTTAAACATTTATTGATGGAAACGAGCACCTTGACGCTGTACGTTACTATAATGTAATCAATTTAATGAAAACTTATTTTTCAAAATCTGGACTCTTAATTATTTATGCGCGGGTTTCACCGAGTGGTGCAGACTGTTTTGATCAGGTGCCCCTGGACCATATGTTTCAACCCAAACTGTTTGCCTTATCAAATGAAGGTAAATGTAGCTAGACTATTATGGTTTGGCGCACATAGTACATAGACCAAACTAATGTGTACACACATGAAACTCGCTAAATGTGTATGGAAAAAAATATCGCCGATTCCCTGTAAATCTGCATTTGTCTGATTCTGTATGACGAAATTGTTATTAGATACTAGACAATTGTTCCACAGTAAAGAAATACAAACCATAATTTGTTGTTGTTACTAATGTTTTTGAATGCTATAAATATTCTAATATAATATTATTACGTTCATTATAAATACTAATAATATATCAGTGAATGTATACGGTTTGGAAACTCTTAAATATGAAGATTACTATCTCTAGAGGTTGACCCGCAGTTGCTTCTACACTAGCAAAGGATTTGATGAGTCATTCATGAATGAAATAAACCATGTCAGACCTAGTGAAACGCTGAGTGTTGTGCACCATACATGTTCCTGGCTGTTCCTCCACTGCATTGTTTTCATCTCCAGTCCAGAGCGGCCCTGTCTCTCCTAGGCTATTGCTATTATCACATGCAGGACTTCACCAATGCCGCCGAGTGTTATGAGCAGCTAACTCAACTGCACCCTGAGGTGGAGGACTACAAGCTCTACTATGCTCAGTCTCTCTACGGAGCCTGTGCCTTCCAGGATGCGATGAAAGCCACTTTTCTTCTCGACAGCCCCACAAGTCATTCCAAGGTACTGATATGACACACCCTAAGCCTCCAAAAATAAAATATGGCTAACCAGAATACAGCAAGGCCTCGGTTTGTCCTGATGGTTCTACCTCGAGCAGCGTGCATGTCTAAACATATTTTTCATAACTGTCAGATTGTGTTTGTCAAGCAGGTTATTGTGGTCACACCTGAGGATCAAAGCTGAAGAGCTCTAAGAAACCATTACAATGAAATCACCTATACTTGGAAATGGATCATTATGATCGAGACACTGCTATTTTGAGCTGACCATGTGTACAAGATTTCAAACCCTTTAGAATGCTTCTATATTTCTGCATAAATTTGATATAAAATGTCATCAGATTGTCCTAAAAGTAGATAAAGAGAACCCAATCAAACAAATGAGACAAAAAATATATATATTAGTCCTTTATTTATTTCAAACTATCCACCATTACACATGTGAGTGGCAAAAGTATGTGAACCTCTAGGATTATCAGATAGTCTGAAGGTGAAAGCAAGAAGCTGTTAATGTGTGAATTTTATTTTGTACATGCATGCAGTATATGAATGCATGTTTACCCACAATTCAGTTATTATTAGTTACATAATAAGTGAGCTCTCTTCTCAAAACCAAGGATGCCTTTCAGATGGAAAGCATCTTTTTTTTTAACAGTTCACGCACCCTCCTCCACTGAGCCATGGCAGCCAATTTGCATACAATGTACTGTTGCTATGGATTTCGAATGGTATTGTGACGATGCGAGGAATATACAAGAAGCCGAGCAGGCTATACTGTGCATTTATTACAGCCACTATGGTTAACATACGGATACACCCAAACAGTGGGACGAAGTCAAGACAACAACTGACAAAGATAGACTAACGCACACACTTAAATACCAGAATATAAAGATGCATGTGCAACACATAATGCTAACAATACAAGCCACGGGTGATAAAAACACACGCACACACACACAAACATAGACATAGACGGATGTAAACACCCACACCAACACGCCCAAAGGGAGGAGCCAGGTGTAAAATTGTAAACTTTGACCTGTTTTCATTTCCAGGGACAAGACTGACACGCTGCTGTCACGTCTACCATTTAATGCTACACATTGTCAGCCTTTTTCATTTTACGCGTGGCCTTGTGTCAGAAGACGTTTTTAAAAATCTACAAAACTGCTTTCCTTCTCTTGTCTTCTTCTTCTCTTGTTGTAAAATGGTTTTGGATTTAATCAATGTTCTCATCACTGCTATGGTGACCTGTAGTATTTGAATGAAACACGCATGAAAAGACACAACTAGTCATCCCGCACTGATTCAAGAAGTGACTTAGCATTTTATTTTTAACTACAGCAATTTCCTGTAATATGCAATCACTTTCTGTATCATTTGTTCATTACACATAGCTATGTGTTGGTGTTTTATAATTGATCTAACTAAATGTGCATTATGTTTCACATGCCTTCAAAGTAATGGATGGGCTTAATAAATCGTTGCTTTATTGTAGTAATAATAATTTAATTTGCTTTATGTGCCTTAGATATGGTTAAAATATCGTCTGGTGCATTTCAAGTTTCATTTTATTACAGTTCCACATACCTGTTTATAAGTCATGCAAGTCACCATATGACATGGTAAATGTTTGAAAAATAGCTTCCAGATGTGAAAAGCATGCACACTTTTTAAAATTAGCCCTTGCAGCTCCAAAATAGCAAACCAATCCAGCAGGTATGTGTGGTTTGGCACAGAACAATGGAAAAGACTCAGTAGTAAAAGTAAACATAAGAGGGCAGTTTCTGACAATTTCTAGAACCGTGCTGAGCAGCCAATCTGACCGTTAGTTGTTGTTTCATCAAAAGAAAACAACTGTGTTCAGACACTCTTCAGCACATTGTGATTGCTGAAGGGGCTACTTGTATGAGATTCTGGAAGTTTCCTCGGTGCACTGTGAATTAAATGACTAAATAAGTAATGGTTTAGGGAATGTTTGTTTATTTATTTGGACTCAAGCATTCCCAAATGTAGGCCAATCATTTGTACTTTTGTGTTTTTTTTTATTGTTTGTTGCTGAGTATTAAATATTCTGGACAGTGATATGTTTGTTACGTTATTTGATAAGATTGATACATAATTTGTTTCCTTTGCCACCAGATGATAAAACTTCAAGCTGCTATCAAATATGGAGAAGAAGACTTTCCTGCAGCAATGGTTAGTACGCCGTTTCTGTCTCTGTGTCTCGGTGACCTCGTCTGCATGTGGGAACGCTGTAGAGGCGCTTCTGCCTTTTGTTGGGTGGAGTAGTGCAGGTGGAGACCATCTCCCCTGCCCACTGGGCACAGCTGGAAGGAGGAGGCTTCTTAAGAGGACGCCTTTGCTCTTGGCTTCTGCAGGCCCTGGTGGAGCAGCTGCCTGCTGATGATGCAGACACCGAGGTGGATCACGGCTGCTTGCTCTACAAGATGGGAGAGTACGAGAAGGCCTGCGCAAAGTTTACAGCCGCTATGCAAGTGCTGGGCTATCAGCCAGGTGAACAACACACACACACACACACACACACATCCTTCAATATACAATATAGGGCACAGTGCACATGGTACTACTCAGTAACGCTTGCTTGGAAAAATACGATCACGTTGCCTCGATGAGTTTGCAGCCTTCAGGGTAGTAATTTAGGTTCTTAAGGATGTGTGTGTGGTTTGGAGATCTACTCACCCCGGCCAGGATGTGTTCTGAAAACGCACCACCGAGCCCTGCGTTGCATAAAGTCTGTTCCTTCACCTCGCAGATCTTGCGTACAACATCGCCCTCTGCCACTACAGCCTCAAGCAGTACGCCGCCGCTCTCAAATACATCGGCGAGCTGATCGAGCGTGGCATGAAGGAGCACCCAGGTTTGCCCCGCTGAGAACTTCACCACGGCCTACGCTGAAGAGCCAACCTGCTCTTTATTCAGCCATGTGGCTTTCATTAGTCAAGCCCGTCATTATTTATACGAGTTAAAGTTTGATTCGATTATTTTTTATATAATCTCGGCTTTTCTTTTTCTTTTTTTTTTCATCCGCCTTCCAAGTAGAGCTTGGGGTTGGCATGACGACAGAAGGCATTGAAGTGAAAAGTGTGGGCAACACCCTTGTGCTGCACGAGACGGCCCTGATCGAGGCGTTTAACCTGAAGGCCGCCATCGAATACCAGCTTAAGAAGTGTGAGTGCAGAAAAGACTTACACTTACACTAAGAAAAGAAAAGGCCGGTCGTCTGATTTGTACTGTTATTCTTTCTCCCCATCTCCACCTTCACCCCCACCCCCACCTCCACCTCCCTCCTGTGACATCCACCCCGCCCCCCCTGCAGACGACACTGCTCAAGAGGCCCTGACTGACATGCCCCCGAGATCAGAGGAGGTACTGGCCTGGTGGCTCTGAAGCACCACTGCTCCCTTACCCTTTACAGAGCGCTTCAGGAACGCATCATGGCGTTCATCTGCTGAGCTTGTTTTCGTGCAGACGAGGCGTTTTTTCCCACGAGGTTCGGGCATGCGTCCTTTCGTAAGGGATCCTTTTCGTGAACCCATATGGCCCATCTATCGACTAGCCTTTTTTTTTGGCACATGTAGACGAGCCCCTGGATAAAAAAGTCAGAGGCGAGTAATGCTTAGGCCCTGGACTTCTCATAGCCTCAATGGACCCCTTCCTCTAATTATTCAGTGAAGGAGTTCACGGTTGATGGAGCTTTAGTTCTGCCCTGGCTGGGTTTAGAGTATAGCTGTGAAAATGGGACTCCGTTTGGCTACACCTGTCTGCTGGAATGATGTAGAGCTGCAGAAGCATGTCTCCACTCCAGTTCCCGGCTGACACCAAATCTATCCAAACGATGCCCTCGGCTTATGTAAGACCTCATTAAATACACTGGTTGTGCCCTGCAGGAAAGGAAAGGAATACCGCAGCCTGTACCGCTGAGTTAGATGCAAAAACGCGTGCCACATTTAACACTTGAGAAGAAAGTTGAGGTGTTCCTGTTACCCTAAAGCAAAGTATTTAGGTTGTTTTGATGTTTTTTCCTGATTCTCATCAGACCATTACTGCGCATAATTAGCGTATGCTTAAAAAAAAATCATCTCTTGGCATAAATTGCCAAATACTTTTGTAGTCCAGAGCTGTGCTGCAGGGTTTTCAGCTATTTTCTTATTTTTTTCTTCTTTTTTTCTTCTTTTCTGTTCATTTTTGTTCTTTCTTTCAAAGGAGCTTCTTGTTTGGCCTTGACTTGCTTGGCCAGGGAATTAAAGTAGATGCTGCCCTCTGGTGTTAACCAGCGGTGTGGTTTCTGTGAATATATGTGTCACAAGTACAAATTTTCCTTAGGAAAACAGAGTTATTTCATCAAAGAATTTAGTTTTCTCGTTTTGCGTTCTGTTTTGAAACGTAGCTTGACGTACGTCTGAGGAATACGGAATAACTGTTAGGAATAACTGTTACCTCCTGTGTGTAGGAACTGGACCCAGTCACCCTACACAACCAGGCCTTGATGAACATGAACACCAAGCCGTCAGAGGGCTTCGAGAAGCTGGCTTTCCTGCTCCAGCAGAACCCTTTCCCTCCTGTAACGTTCGGCAACCTCATCCTGCTCTATTGTAAATTTGAGGTGAGCTCTTTGCTCTTAAGAACAACATGAGCATGTAGGTCATGAACTACAAGGCTCGTTTAGAACTCCAGACATAATAACCCAAGATGTGGCACTGGGCTCTCCCTGCTGAGACTTGAGTGAGCGCTTTGTAGCTGGAGTAAACACAGTTGTTCACTGTTCTATTTTTCTTCCAGTACTTTGACCTCGCTGCTGATGTAATGGCAGAGAACGCTCACCTCACTTACAAGTTCCTTTCGCCAGTAAGATAAGCTCCTCTGATTCCATTCGGTTGGGTGAAATTCATGCAAGAGTACTTGCAAGGGTATTTGAAGTGTCATTTGGCACTTCTAGTCTGGGTCTTTCACTTGGTGGATTTATTGCCCTCAAGTCTTATCAGTGCAGTCTATCTATCAGTCCGTCTGCTATTTTATAAAAATGGATGCATTCCTAATTAAACGAAGGTCAGAGTCACATCACAATGTCATAATATGGCTGTTGAACTCGCTTTGAAAGAGCATTCGGTGTTTGATTTATGTAACCGATGAAGTATGAGATTTAATTGTGTGTCTAATTGGGTGTTCCGATGTGTGCAGTACTTGTATGAGTTCCTGGATGCTATGCTGACAAGCCAGACTGCTCCCGAGGAGGTAACGGGCTTTGGCATACTCATACTCATAGCTCCTTAGTCAGGTTGTGGTCGTATATATTGCTGAAGGAGTTCTTCACTTCTCATATAGGCTTTTCGCAAGCTGGACGAAATGGCTGGCCGTCTGACTGAGCAGTTGCGCAAGGTTACCAAACAGGTTACGTCGGTCCACTGGCCTTTGACATGTCACAGTGAACACACATGCTTTCTTTTGCTTTTCCACCTGCTATGAAGACACATTGTGAAAAGTGTATTAACAACATATAAATAAATAGAAATAAAATCAGTAGCAGTATGTCTTCTAAACTAACTGGCAAAAATTACACCCTGAATATTTGTATTAGTTTATTTTTTTAAGTAATTTCTGAGTCAGAAGGTCTCATGAAGATGATGATGATGAAGATGATGCAGCATCACTAAATCTTCATCTTTGACGTTGAAGGTACAAGAGGCACGGCGTGCACGAGATGATGAAGGGCTAAAAAAGTCCATCGAAGACTTTGATCAGCTTCTGGAGGAGTAGGTCAACATTTTAACCCTGAAGAGAAACATTTGGTGTTTCAGAATAATGTGCAGAAGTTTCCTTTAATACTAACTGTCTTTTTTCTCCACTTGTTCGTTTTTTGAAGGTACATCCCCGTGCTGATGGTGCAGGCTAAGATTTACTGGAACCGAGAGAACTACAACATGGTGGAGAAGATCTTCCGCAAGTCGGTGGAGTTCTGCAATGAGCATGACACGTGGAAGCTCAACGTTGCACACGTGCTTTTCATGCAAGAGAACAAGTACAAGGAGGCCATCGGCTTCTACGAGCCCATCGTCAAGAAGCACTACGACAACGTGAGCACCGCCTGCCCCGCGTAACTCGAACGCCGTCGATAGGTTACAGGCGCGTTCGTCGCCAGTCCTTACCGTTTCTTATACGAAGTGCGTAGTTCCTTTTTGATTTGCAGCAGATGATTTATGGTTACACTGCATGGGAATCAAGGCTCGCTAAGAACCCGATAAGGCACAGTGCTCAAAGTCTGTTTTTTTGTCTGTTTGTCTTGCTTTTTGCTAGCTGGAACAGTGTAACATTCAAGAGTGTCCCTGCAAAAAGAAGCCGTCGGTAAAACACATGGTGGCACTTTGGGTTTTTGGCCTCCGAGTCGTGCTGCCTGAATGCATGTTACCTTTCTGTGTGATGTTTGACATCTGCTGGTTGGCCATTTTACTCGTGATTCAATCCCTGCCCTGCAGCCAATCGCGCAACCTCTCCTTCCCCTGCAGATCCTCAACGTGAGCGCCATCGTCCTGGCCAACCTGTGTGTGTCCTACATCATGACCAGCCAAAACGAGGAGGTACGAGCGACCTACACCATGCACTCCGTGGCCGTGGCAGGTTTACAGTGCGGGACTGTGTCCCGTGTGACTCATGGGCGCATGTGTCTCTGAAGGCAGAGCAGCTGATGAGGAAGATAGAGAAAGAGGAGGAGCAGATATCCTACAACGACCCAGACAAGAAAGTGTTTCATCTGTGCATCGTCAACCTTGTGATTGGGTCTGTACCTGACTCTGACGCTCATCATTCTGACGTGTCCTCCTATTGACTTTGCTGTGTGAAAAGACCTGAAGCGCTTCACATTTTTAAAACCTTTTCATTGTCCTTGCAGGACCTTGTACTGCGCCAAAGGAAACTACGACTTTGGCATCTCCCGTGTGATTAAAAGCCTGGAGCCATACAATAAGAAGGTACTGCATATTGTACCTTTGTCTTTGCTCTGAGCAGTTCACACCTGTCTGCTCAGAGTCTGGAACACTTAGAGGCATCTCACGATCCCCAATCACACATCGTCTGTGAGGCTTTGGTTCGTCTCTGATCACATCGGGCGACATAAACCACAGATGTTATTTTTACTGTACTAAAAATGAAGTGTGCTCCCCCATCTGCAGCTGAGCAAACACGATCCCCTCGGGAGCCCGACGTTCTCGCCCTCCTGCGAGCACTGTGTTGCTGGGACGCGAGCGGGGGCGGAGCTTAGCTACTGCACTCGCTCGTCTGCTCCCGCTTTCACGTTGCTCTCTTTTTAGCTAAGCCACATGACGTCCGTTAGCAGCTGAGATATTAGCTGAATATTAATCCCAAGCCCTTTTCTCCGGGCTCCTCGTTAATAAGTGGAAGCAAAATCACAGTGAACAGAGATTTTTATAAAAGGTAAAAGCTGGTTAACCATAGCTGGGGCTGCTCATTTGGTCCAGTGAGGAGTGTCGTGTTGATGGGTATGTTCAGCTCGCAACCTTTATCTACACGGCCCACTCTGACGTATTAGATCCCGTTAATTGATAAGGAGGTGAGTTCATTAGTGAAATCGGGTGGTGGCATTTAGCGCCGGGGCAAGTGTTGCGTTCAACACCTGATTTGTCGCGTGAAGGACTTGACTTAGACAGCAGGTGACACCGCCTGCAGGCCTACAGCAAGGCTACAGCAGACGCGCAGAGTTCAGCACCAGGGTTAGAGGTCACGGCACTGACGCAGTGTGATTTCAGCTCGGTACGGACACGTGGTTCTACATCAAGAGATGCTTCTTGTCGCTCCTGGAGAACATGGCCAAGCACATGGTAATGCTGAGGGACACAGTGGTGCAGGACTGCATCCAGTTTCTGGAGCACTGCGAGTGTAAGTACCTCCGTCACCTCTGTGTAGCCGGGCAGTGTTCTTACTGTGCATTGTGGGTAAGACAAAGCTGAACCAGCCTCATCGTCCAAAGGCAATAAAGTTGGTTTTTCATCAGGTTGCTTAATAAATATGTTGGCAAAAAATTACAAAATATATATCTTTATACAGAACAAAAACATATATCTTTAAACAGAATAACTGTAACATTATAAGTACGTGCATCAGATTCGACAGTTGGCTGATCACCACAGCACAACAGTCAATTTAGTGATTTCAATGGATTCATCCGACTACCATTCGATTCAGTGGGGGATGAGGCGCTCTGTTTTCAGTGCTGAGATGCTAATTAAATTTCAGGCTGCTCTTCTCAGTGGGGCTAATTACTGTCTTCCTGTCTCCCCAAAGTGTACGGCAGGGACGTGCCCGCTGTCATTGAGCAGCCCCTGGAGGAGGAGCGTATGCACATCGGCAAGAACACGGTCACGTATGAGGCCCGCATGATAAAGGCCCTCTTTTATGAGGTCATCGGCTGGAACGAATAGCATCAGCAGTCTTCAAAGACCTTTGAAATGTTACTACTGGTAAAAAAAAGGCATTGTTCAGGTCACTTGATTATGACAAAGTTTCTGATTGGTGTTTTCTAGAATTCTTGAATTCTAGAATATGTGATTGTCATGCAATCTGATTGGAGCAGAGCCTCTCAGTAGTGAAGTGTTCTGCTAGTCAGATATGGTTCAATGTCTTGGTTATTTGGTTATTAGCCAAGACTTTAACTCGTGTCCTGGGTATTGGCCTGCAGCTTGGAGAGCATCCTGTTACTTGAATGCAGACATTAATTCATTCATTATTAAGAATGGAAATCATTTATTCATTCATTATTAAGAATGCTCTTTGGAACATTATGCACCCAGAGGCCTTTATTAATCTAAACAAAAACCTAATTTAACTGAGTTCCAACCTTATGTGAACTACATTCAAACACGTAAGTATAATTATGAAATGGTATCCTTTTACCAAAATGTCACTTCCAGATAATATACTCCTATTTAAAAAATGTACAGGCAGTTTATGTTTTATTTCCTACAGAATAAAAAAGACATGTTAATGAAGGTATTGGTTTGTTATCGTTTTGCAAAACGGTCCATCGCCATGTTGTTGAGAGCATTAGATCAGGGGTCTCTTCGTAATGTCTTGCTCAGACAGATAGAAGCTGAGATAGCCACCCAGCGCACTCATCGCCACTCCTGTCATGTGACTTGAGCATCCATCTGCAAAAGGAATACATGCGTCGCCATTATGTTTTATATATGACATTGTCATAACACAGCTTTATCACCGTGTGGACGAAATATAACGGCAACCTTTTAAAGTTTTGTCTCTTCTTTTGACACGCTTGTGAGGTGTATCCAAAAATTCCTCAAACATTTCTGAGTAGTCTTCTGCCAGAAAAACAGAAACATGACACTGATGTGGCGAGAGGTGTGACCCGCCATGTGGCGCGGGAACCTTCTGCTAAGAGCCAGTGGAAACCCAATACAACCCAAATAGTATGAATTAACATTCTTACCATCTTTCCCAAAGCAACCCAGCTTGTTGTCTTGCCAAGCCAGAATATGCTGTAACCAGTCTGGCTTATAAAAGTCAGAGAAACCAGCCATACCACATAAAAGAACTGCAAAAGGGGAGCATTTTTTGTGCATCAACATATTATAAGAATATACAGTATAAACTATATGGTAGTTCATGACAAAACATTCAACTAACTGTTTTCTATGAAGATATCTTGTATTTGAGAAGTGAAGCCACTGTTGACAATCTCCTGATTGCCCTTCATCATATTTGAGCAGAATATCTTCTGGTAGTGTTCCACCGTAATGTTGACCCGAGACAGTCTCAGGTCCCCCTTCAGCATCCTGGAACACCCTTTCTGAGAGCAGAAATATTTTAACCGGTTAAGTGACAGATGGCTGTATAGGCAAACATCAACAACAAACATATGAAGAATATATGACAGTTTCTTCCCTTGATCCAAGACCAAACTTAAGTTAAAAATGAAACATATTTACCATGGTTCCAATCATGAAGTAGAGCAACTGGTGTGAGAGTGAATAGTGCGGACATCCGAAACGTGTCATTGTGTCTCTACAAGACTTCGTCACGATGCATGGTGTTCCGTTGTCTTTCCTACAGACACAGACAAAATATAGTTGTATTACCCCGTTGTCATAAATGCTTGCGTTTATGCTTGGTTGTCTGTGTTTTCACCATGTTCCTAGAAGCAGCGTCAGGCATTTGTCACCCTGCTGCTCATCGTAACACTCCGTGGTTCTCGTGGAGGAGTACACGAGCGTGGGATCCGTGAAGCTCCATTCACGAGGCAAAGACCAAAACGACGTGTCCAGGATCGGCTCAAACTCTGGCAAAGACGCATTGGTTATCGTCACACGTGCTGGAGATTTGTTTGTGTGTGTGTGTGCGTGCGTGTGTGTGTGCGTGCGTGCGTGTGTGTGTGCGTGCGGGTATGTGTGTGCGCTCGCGCGTGTGTGTGTCGTGAATCACCTTTATAATATTTGGAGTCTGTCTCTTGAAGAGAGGTGACCGCGTGAGACAAGCTTCTGTCCAGTTTTTTAACCAAAGACACTGCTATGGAGCGCTGAAAGAGACTGAGGAAGTCTGAATTGGGCCAGGACCTGGTGGCTTCCTGCAAATGTGCTGTTTTTGTAAACAAATGCAGACTTAAGTGATGTGAAAATGGGCACGCTTACATGTCATAGCAACTGTAGCCTGTGCGTAATGAACACAAATCAGTTCTACGATGCTTAAACAATTTCTGTGCAATGGCTTTGAAAACAAAACATAGTTTTTCTTTGCCACTAAATGTTTGTTATACGAACCTTTAACCTGCATTTTTCTAAACGCGCAAATTTGATCTTTCTGTCACTTCTAAAGACGTCCCAATAAAAATGAAAATCTTACCTTTCAGAATTATATAACCAACAACGCCATCAAGATTGATATTCCTGCACTGCTTTTCAAAGAAAGTCACTCCTTTCGATAAACTCTCCAGTATGTCATCAATAATCTCTTGGTGCGACGAGTGGATTGCTGATGAGAGAATAAGGAGCATCAAAGTCGCGCGCCACATCTTTTTTATATATTGCAAAACAATCAATCCAAGGCCCGAGAGACTTTTCTTTATTATTAATAAATGTGGATGAGCAAACAAGCAGTCTGTCGTAAGGAAATCATCACTTGGTTCACGTCTTGACAGATTTAGTGTAACGGACGGTTCCGCCCCGGCGGAGTAAGGTAGGGTAGGGGAGCGAGCGGCTACAGTCACGTGGATTAGTTTGCGCACAGTCTGGTCACTCTACAGCTTATTGTAATTAAGATCACACGCAAAAATGTAGGCTACCTCTTCGCTGCAACACGCGAGGGCAATATTTTTGTGCATCTAAGTACGTAATATGAAACCATGAAATTAAAAAAACACAGCCATCATTTCTGCACCAAGAGGAAGAACAAGTAATGCATTTGAGAAGATGTCACTCGCCTTGTCATAAAATAAGAAACTTTTAGGTGTTCTCTATAATTTATGATATATGGATCATACAGACAGGATGGACAGAGACAGGACAGAGATGTCCTGAAGTCACGTATAGTTTAAACGGATGGAGATTGATTGTATTAGCTCAGAGGTTGCCAAGACAGGTCCTGTTTATCTACCGCCTGCAGAGTTTAGTTTCAACTTTAACACTAGATTTAACACTAATCACTGGATCCAATAATAAAATGCTACTGAATCAACTGGATCAAGCATGATTATTAGGTTTGGAACAAAATTCTGCAGGGCTGAGTGGATTGGATCGTAAAGCTATCTATCTGACACATTCTCAATCATTAAACGATTGTACGTATTCGTTTAATTTATTTACATAACTTGAAATTGGTGTCAATTTGTAAATGTAAATGTAAATGTAAATGTCTTAACCTAATTTTGAATAGTTTTGAAAAAGGTAGCGGCCCCTTTAAATGTCGTGTCCCGTATTCGACCACGTCAGCAACAGGAAAACAACAATGGCGGAGGCCAATGCGGCAGTGCTGTTTGTGACAGTTTCGCTGGTTCTTGTGGGACTGTTATCTGGATTAAGCCTGTTATGGGCTCTGCTGCCAGTTGCGGTGGTAGTGTTTATTTTTATACTAGCGCGTGGCTTAAAAGGTCGCGATGAGTTTGCTCACCTGAATGTCTGCATACTGGTGATGGGAGACATAGGGCGCAGTCCGCGCATGCAGTATCACGCGCTCTCTTTCAGCAAGCATGGATACAATGTCACCTTTATAGGATTTCTCGGTAAATAGCTGTCTACTTTTAATCGCATGCACCACATACTTCTGTGCGGTAGGCTATAAAGAGAGACAAACTGCAGGCATGTTTCATTCTAAAGTAATCTAAAAGTATACTAAAGAGTACCTCGTACTGAAGCCGTTTCTACAGCTTTGAGTTTCACCAAGCACATTCCACTCTGCCTAGTCACACTAGTGACTCATCTAGCTTGATTTTTTTACATTTTCTGTTCCTCAAAACAAAATAAAGTTTACCAGATTCGTGTCTGACTGGCAATACTGCACCCTTATAGGTACCAAACCCCATCAAGACATTCTTGAGGATGACAGAATAGACATCATTCCAATTTCTGAACTGAAGAGTCTCCAAGGTAATGCAGTGTCTTAGGTGTACGCGAGTGTTACAAACTGTACTGAGTACAGGAAAACAATTGAATCACTTTTTTTCTGTATAGATCTGTTAAAGCCCTCTGTGCCTTTTCTCTTTCAGTTGGCCCTAAAATCTTTATATATATCTCCAAGGTGATCATTCAGTCTCTGCAGCTTTTTTATGTTTTAATGCAGCTAGAGGACCAGGCTTATATTCTTTTGCAGGTATTACACCTTAAATATTGTGTAGAAAATGTAATTTCGGTTCCTTATGTTGTTGGCAAGAACACATTTGTTTGTTTTGTTCTTGTCTAGAATCCTCCTGGGCTTCCTGGTATTGCTGTAACGTGGTTGGTGAGTCGAATCATTGGGGCTCAGTTTGTGATAGACTGGCACAATTACGGCTACTCCATTATGGCCCTCACTCATGGAGAAAGGCATCCGATCGTTAAAGCTGCAAAATGGTAAGTGTAGCCAGTGCTTGGGGGTATGAGGAAAGGATCAGATAGCATGAGAATAGCCACATTGTCCTTCTTGGCAGGTACGAGAGTGTTTTTGGCCGTTTGTCTGATTACAACCTGTGCGTTACCAACGCCATGAGGCAGGACCTCCTCAAGAACTGGAACATTAAGTAAGAATTGTTATTAAAGTCAGTTAGAGCAGAGGCATGCTGTGATAGCAGTCATGTTTCACGCTCTACGCGGTAATCAGGCACTGCTTGAACAGTGACCATTCGAAGTTTGCTGTTCCAGTTCTGAAACCAAACTGCTTTGCCTACCCAGTTATGACATTCCCTCATTGTTCTTCTAGGGCAACGACCGTATATGACAAGCCACCTTTGATATTTAGAGAAGCGCCTTTGAAGCTTCGACATGAGCTGTTTGTTAAAATATCCAGTGCTTACCCACAATTCAAGGCTTGGTGAGTTTTATTTCAGTTTTGTTTTTTAATAGAGCAACATGTTGAAATCACATAACAGCCAGTTTACCATCTTCCCTCATAGTACACGTCACGACTACTTTATAGTGATAAAGAATAATATATAGACAATACTTAATCACAAGGTCTGTCTTGGGTCACTAGGTCACAAGGTCTGTCTGAATGATAGCCCCACTTCCCAAGGACATTAAATGCTCTTTTTTTGTCATTCCACAGTTCTGAGATCAGTAAGGAAAACACAGAGCTGACCGCATTTACGGAGCGCAGCACCAAAACAGGAGAGGTGACGCTGGCTGCTGGCCGCCCTGCCTTGGTCCTCAGCAGCACCAGCTGGACGGGTCGGTGCTATAAACATGAGTTCATGTTGACGTCCCCCGGTTACACTTATAAGCACTCACCATGTCTTTTCTCCCCCGCAACAGAGGACGAGGACTTCTCGATTCTTTTGAAGGCACTTGAAGGTTATCAGTGATACCTGTGTTTTACAGTTTTCACTTTAAGAAGCATAAGTGTGTTTGATTGGCAGCAATTAACTATAGTGCATCAAATATTTTTAACGCATTTGTAGTGCATTAGATATTTTAAAATTCAGAAAATTCACAAATTTTCTTGCATTTACATTTTCAGATTATGAAGGATTTGTGAAAGAGAGCCAACATCTTCCATCACTAGTTTGTGTGATCACAGGTATCTGTTATAGATAGAAATAATACATTATGTAGCAATGTTGTATTTAAGTATTATTTTTGTGCATCATGGTCTATAGTTCAACATCTGCATTTCCTTTATGCTTTCAGGCAAAGGTCCTCAGAAAGAATATTATAAAAAGTTAATTGACTCCAAGGACTTTAAGCACGTTAAGATCTGCACTCCATGGCTGGAAGCAGAGGACTATCCAGTCCTATTGGGTATGAGCACATTCACCGCACTTGTGTGAGACAGGGCTCACAACCATAACCAACATGTGTGTGAGACAGGGCTCATAACCAACATGTGTGAGACAGAGTTCATAACTATTACCAACACGTGTGAGACGGGGCTCATATAACTATTACCAATACATGTGTGAGAAAGGACTCATAAACATAACCAACAGGTGTGTGAGACAGGACTCATAAACATAACCAACACGTGTGTGAGACAGGACTACCACATAATTAGCACACTTTGACCAGGCGTAACAACTAGACTTTGGTCTGAGCTGGTCTGTCTTGGTGTGGTGTGTCAGGTAATGGGGCGGTGCTCTGTTCACAGGTTCTGCTGATCTCGGGGTCTGCTTGCACAAGTCCTCCAGTGGTCTTGATCTTCCAATGAAGGTGGTCGACATGTTTGGCTGTTGTCTTCCTGTCTGTGCCATAAACTTCCAGTGGTGAGTCACGCAGACTCCCCCTGAGACTCACCTGAGCTGGCCTATAGTCACATATTTTATTTGTTTTAGTATTATTTTCTTAGCATATTATTTTGTGAATGACGATGCACAAAACACAAAGGGAAGAGATTCTTTGTACCACAGTTAGCTAAATAAGTCATTTCCATCTGGAAGTCCCTGGTCAGGTTAAATATCTTACTAATACTAAACATAATGAATACAATATTATAATTACAAAAACAAAATGCAATTAAACCATCAATAAAATTTAAGCCAGGTCACACCCATGACTTTCTCTCCTAACCCACCCAATTACATACAACCACCACTGCCTATACAATATACATAATTATAATGAGAGGACAGATAAGTCTAAAATTGCACAAATATTCAAACCACTGAGCAGCGTTCCATTGTTAAAAAGTTCTGAATGATGAAGCGTATTGTGCAAAAGCGTCAGCTTGTGTAGGAACACTACACTGCCCCCTAATGACAGAAAGTGGTAGCGTCTGCAGAGATGCTAGACTGCAACCTGAAGACCTCGTTGTCCTGTTCTAATTCTCAGTTTGTATTTAACATGTCCTAGATCCACATTATCCAGAGTTCATAACGTATAAAGTGCATTGTATTTTTATACAAGTCGTATTTTGTTTGGCTCAATTGTTTCTTGAAACTGCAATTAGGATCTAGAACAATACGTAAGTCTTTATATCTTTAGTTTACCAACATTTCAAAGTAACGCTGACATTGAGTTCAGTCTGTGATCATCTGACAGCAATGCACTCCATCATTCCCACGACTATACAGGCCCGACACCAGCACACATCTGAATCTGCACCCCAGTACATCTTGGTGGTGGATCATTAATCTATAAACAAAATAACTTAAGTCCAAATATAGAATTTTGTATGGAATTGATGGCAAAAGCTTTAGGTGACGATAAAACAGAATTAATCCACACACATTGTGCTGGACTAGATAAATCCAGTTTTGTACATCCATGAAAGATTTATATTGAGCTAAATTAGAAAATATTTCAAATATTTTTGTCCTAAAGACAAGTTGCATGGGCTGTAATAGTCCTTCAGAATCAAGATATGATCTCAGCTGCCCATTTCTGTATTTTTTGAAGAAAAGCATAACGATTCCAAAGATATTTGTCGCTTCAGTGTTGATAACAATGAAAGAATTTTGTTCACAGGTTGTAAACTCAGTACAGTATTGTCACGCTGAGAAGCTGAGAAGCTGCTCAAAATTCTGGTACCCCAGAGATGCAGAAGGTCCTGTGTGATGAACTCTGATTGATCAATTCCAAGTTCTGAGCATTCAGGTCTCTTGTCTTCTAAGCTTGGATGAGCTGGTGAAGCATGAGGAGAACGGGCTGGTCTTCACAGACTCGTCTGAGCTGGCCGAGCAGCTGAAGGTAAGGGATCTCAGTGGCCAAGGTACACACTCATCCGTACCACTCTCAGGGTCAGTGTTTGTTTCTGTTCTACACTACTCTCATACTGACTCAGGGTCAGTGTTTGCTAGTTCTACACTACTCTCAGTCTGACTCAGGGTCAGTGTTTGTTACAGTTCTACACTACTCTCAGACTGACTCAGCGTCAGTGTTTGTTCTACACTACTCTCAGACTGACTCAGGGTCAGTGTTTATTACAGTTCTACACTACTCTCAGACTGACTCAGCGTCAGTGTTTGTTCTACACTACTCTCAGTCTGACTCAGGATCAGTGTTTGTTACAGTTCTACACTACTCTCAGACTGACTCAGCGTCAGTGTTTGTTCTACACTACTCTCAGACTGACTCAGGGTCAGTGTTTGTTCTACACTACTCTCAGACTGACTCAGGGTCAGTGTTTGTTCTACACTATTCTCAGACTGACTCAGGGTCAGTGTTTGTTACAGTTCTACACTATTCTCAGACTGACTCTGGGTCAGTGTTTGTTTCTGTTCTACAATACTCTCAGACTGACTCACGGTCTGTGTTTGTCACGGTCCTTCAGACGCTCCTCTGCGACTTCCCTAACGAACACGGAAAGCTGAGGCACTTCAGGAAGAACCTGAGAGAGGGCGGGCAGCAGCGCTGGGATGAAAACTGGGACCTCAACGTGCTTCCACTGTTCAAGGAGCACTGTGATTGAGCAGCAGCGGCATGAACCAACTCGCCTCAAACAGAGGGGTGCGGGCAGGGATTTGTACAGGGTAACCAAGCACTACATGTTCGAATGCCCCTCTTTTGGGTCATCTGCATTCCAGCAATTACATTGGATAAGACTTGAATATAAGAGCAAAAAGCACACTGTCCATGTATATATGATGTAAATAAATACTTTATTATAATAGGACTTTGACAGCTCGGTCAACAGTGCACCTTGATAATTTCTATGGAGGTAATTCTGTTGTATGGGAAGACTTGTGTGACTGGATGAGTCAAGACGACATGTTTCAATCCAGCCTTTTCTGTGTGTGAGGAAACAGGGATTGTTTTTGTTCATTTACTATTCCCATGAATGTCTGTTACATTATTACAGGAACCTTTTGTGTAGATGATGCAATGGCAATGGCATTAAACTCACCCAGTTCATTCTTAAAGCAGCTGTATGTCCCTGGGTTTCGTACGGTGGAGGAGATGTAAGCTTCAGGGTGTCTTTGCTGACCTTTGCCGATGAGGAGCTCTGCCAGCAGTCTCACCAGACAGCCAATTATATCAGGATCATAAACCACATCTGGTTAAGAAACACAACAGTGAGGTAAATGACCAAATATGGCAATGTTGATGCAGCAAATGTCACAAAACCATGGAGCTGCGTGCTCATTGGTCACCGCCGACCTGCTGCTATGATGGTGTCGGCTCCGATTCTTCCCAGCTGGTCCTTCTGCATGCACTCCCAGTCCAGTTCCTCCGTGAGCACTGACACACCTGTGCTGTCCGGTCCGGTCAGGCCATTGAGCGTAACGTTGTTCTTCAGCCTTTCCAGAACAGTTCGATGGCAGTCGCTGAAGACATATTTGGTGGGCTTGCATGTCCGGCACACCACTATACCAGTGAGCCCCGCCCCACTGCCCAGCTCCAGCACAGTCCTGTGGTCAGTGCAGGAACAAGAAGACCACATGAAACCCCATAATGCAACAGGCATGATTTTGAGGCTTGTAGGTATGACACTGTCCTACGTTCAGTAACAGTGCCAACACTTTAATCTTTTGAACGTAGGCATATGCAAAATATAGCCATATTTGTTTTTTTGAGCGTCACCATAGTACCATACACGGTGTGAATCCATTTGGTGTCCATTTACTCTCAGCTTTACAAAGCTATGTCTACTTAGGACACAACTCAGGTGCTTTGAGTTCTCATTCATGAATGAATTCTACAAAGTAGGTTTTATTTTGAGCAAGTTGGACTGCATCCCATCTGCGTCCTGTGATACCTGCCAGTGAAGATGTCCGGGTGTTCCAGGGCCCACTCAGCCAGGTACAGAGCAGCCTCCCAGGTGACCAGCCCTGTGGTGCCCTCCGAGATGACCGCCACATTCTCTTCTGTACTCACCGCCTCCCCTGAGGGCTGAAGAGAATTAGCTCTACCTACTGAGGTGGCAGGAATTACAGTCTCTGATCAAGGTCTCATTTCCCTACAAATTCTTTTTAGGTTTTTCTAAGACTTGCTCAAACATTGTACTATGATCATAACAGGAAATGTCGTCTAAAAATGCATGCGCATAAATGAACTTTACTAGTAGATAGGTTTTATAGCACAACGTCTCTTCCTCGGCACCAATGACATCACCCAGGGCGTCATACAGCTCATCCAAAGGTTCTGAAGCATTCAGCTCATGCTACAAAAGAAAAAGCCAATCAGTAAGCAAATCAGCTAAACGTTTATACATACTGTGGAGGACATTCTGTAGGGACCCCTAAAGTACCTTAGACTAGCTCTAATACGAACAAGACACAGGTGGCGCATGCAAGTTTTCCTTAGACCTCCACTGTGAAGCATGTGCATCTATCTTAGACTTCCACTATATGGGTCAGTACAGTGTATGATGTAAGGGTAATAAATCTATATAAATCTGGGTTTTGCCACGACATTACACACATAAAAGTGCGCGTGAGTGAAGAAGCAAGAAACCAACCCTTTTTATTAGTTCTGTGAGGAAGAGTCTCCTGTATTTCACCGATGGAGGATTTTTCCGACAAATAGGATGTAGGCATGTCTGTAAAAAATTACTTGTGTCTTTTAAATAGGCTATAAACTAACATCGCTCGTTAATTACAAGTGAATTCTTCACTAGCATATCTAGCTAGCTATCTTACCTTTCTCAAAACGTCCAAAATGACTTCCGATGATGAGTTCAGCAGTGCTTTTTCTAGGGCCTAAAACATATTTCACTGATGAAGGATTTACTTATCACCCGAACTGTCGGCTGAACAGATGTGGGAGACGCTGTCATAAGTCACACAATAAACTTACATCCCATGGAAACGTAGGTATGCGACACATGGCGAAGAATGACACATGGAAAGTATATGCGAGATCATGAATGTTTTCCACGTTCTTATCATCAAAACAACCTAACCTGCAGTACTCCATTTTTCTTTTTAATAAGAAAAAATACTATGTTGGTCTCTGCGTCGAACAGTAAGAGGGAAGATCCGCCATCCAACGTCCCTTCCATCAACTTTTAAACTGACCATACCACGTGCGCATTTCGTCATTTTACTCGTCAGACAAAATATCAGCTTACTGTAGCCCCATCTGCTGGGCTGGCTGTAATGTGTAATCACATGTCTACAACTGGTGTATTATATGTGTATTACATTATAGCCTAGATGATTTTATGAAATGTGATTATACTTTATTTATGAATGTATGATTATACTTTATTTAGTAATGAAGTGTCCATTAAATCCTTGAAGAAAGATAACATAAGGGTCAACATTCCATTACATTTTAGTATTAATTTCCTAGCTGCTACTAATTTATATTATTATTATTTACCAACATCCATGGACCACCAGGGCAATGATTTGGTTTGAGAGTTAAGAGAGGAAGAATAAAAAATGTAACAACCAACCCGTGTTCCTTATTATTGACAACTGCTTGCTGTTATTAGTTCTACTAATGTTTAATATGAAAATAAAAAGCTACACGGCCACTTTCATCTTAAAAGCTCCATCTGACATAGCCTTATAACTGAGTCGTTTCCGCTTCAATATGCGCGGTCACCTACGAGAGAAAACTTCGCTATACCGCTAGACCTAGCTCGCACACTGTGTAAAAGTGTGTGTGTGCTAATTTCCCTTCATTGAAATCTTGAATGGTATAAAAGGAAAACATTTCAGTTATTTGGCGTCATAACTGTTTCGCAAAATAAAATGAACGGAATCACTAAATGTTTAAATCTCTGAGCATGGCCGGAATATGTATGCAGGGACGAATTACCAACCCATGGTTACCATGCCATCAATCTGTCTGGTTAAAGCCTTACTGTCGTAGATCCAAGAATTCCCAAATATTTTGACACTTCGGTAACAAATGCCTGTTAATAATATTGCAAGCATTACGACATTATCGGTCCACAAACGTGTAAAGTTGCCATATCTATAGTCTCAAAAGTATATCCAACTATCTACATAATTAACATAATTCACACAATTCACAGTCTTTTTGTAGACTATAAAAACACCGTTTGTCATTACATACTTTATTTTATCCCACCTCTTCTAGCCAACACAAATGCTTTTGCGTCCTGACTGCTGTTGGTTTAAATCGAAAACCTCGAACAATCTGATAGGACAGTTTAACGATCAATCACGGAGTCTGTGCTCCGCAGTGCGTTTAAAAGCTTCTAACGCAGCGTAATTCTCTCCTGCACCCATTCATTCACATCTGCTTGCTGAGATCAAAGGAAAGAAGTCACAATGAGCGTGAGTATTCAATTAACTCGAATGTTCCAATTCATATTGTCGTTGTCTTAACGTTTTGCGCGTTATCACGTGGTTGTGACTAAATAGCGGAAAACTTTACTTTCAGAATGCTGCGCTATTAGTGAGGAAGCGGATTTTGGAAAAGGGAGTGGTGCCTCAGTGATGTACCTCAGTTTGAAGTTGCTTCTACCCTTCATAAACTGTATTTATTATATAATTTGCAACACTTAAGACAAGCTTATGATGGCATATTTATTGAAGAGGATTTTCTTTTGTACACTGGCCTAAGAACTAAACTCAAAGATGAACTTAAAAAACATGATATATTTGAGCTTTTGTTATAATTTGTTTGTGCAATCCGCTCTATTCATGTAGTGCTGTGACTTCCTAACGTGTTTAGCCGTTTCTGCTAAATAGAGTTTGGTTTTCTGTCTGAGCTCATGTTTGGTGGTTGTGGCTGTTTAAATGCGAATTCAGTAGGAGATACTGATCCTCTCACACCCAAAGTGTTTCAGCATGAAGCACATTTTTAAAATCCAAACAAATATACATTACATGCCCAGGGAACATTAGTAATCTGCTTACCAGCTGACCTATTGAGTTAATAATAGTGACAGTTTGTGTCCCCCCCCCCAACCCCAGCAGCCATCAGCTGTCTGGTCGGAGGGAGAGAGAGCGCAGGAGTGCAGGCCAGAGAGTGAGA
The DNA here is from genome assembly GCA_020368025.1 of Brachyhypopomus occidentalis. Classification (NCBI taxonomy): domain Eukaryota; kingdom Metazoa; phylum Chordata; class Actinopteri; order Gymnotiformes; family Hypopomidae; genus Brachyhypopomus; species Brachyhypopomus occidentalis. The sequence continues at coordinate 1,460,482 of JAGXOD010000050.1, forward strand.
CATGTCTCACCCTTACGGTAGAACACTTCTGCAGCGGCTGTGAGCTGTGGGCTCACGTCAGCTGGTCTCATGTGGAAAGAATTCACACGATCCCCCGTCCCTCCTGCCCGCCTGCTTCCTTTCCCCCCTCTTTTCTCCATTTCTCCTTTCTTTTCTTCACTGGACACTCTGCTGTGAGTGCTCAGCTCTCACTACAACTGGACTGCAGCCTGCCAGGTTTAACATCAGCCCTCAGGCAGCATTAATGTGGCTATTAAAACCTTAAGCCAGCCAGGGTTCTTAGCCCAACACAACACTGCCTGCAAGCCCAGGTAGTCACACTGCATCTCTGCATGCCTGCATCCACCAGCTCCCATCAGCTTCCATGGCCTTTGTATAGGGCTGATGCCCCATTTCACATCCGTGTGTGTTTGCATGTGTGTGTGTGTGTGTGTGTGTGTGTGTGTACAAGACAGCAAATGAACGTCTGCTGCCCAGTCCACAGCTGTGGGTGCTCCGTAGCACAGACGTTCCTAGCAGATCAGCAGTGCCACATGTGCAGCTCGGCGGTCGGCCCTGGCGCTCTGCCACTCACGTGTAGTCGCCCGTCGGCCGGGGAGATCGGAGTTCACTTTGTGGAGGAGGCTCATCATTCAAGCTCCAATTTTATATCCTGTTTAGAACCGCCGGAGGAAAATTACACATTTGCTGTTGAGCTGCAGGATTCCGTGCCCATGTTGATTCCGTGCCCATGTTGATTCCGTGCCCATGTTGATTCTGTGCCCATTGCATCAGTAAAGTCTATGGAAACTGAGGGGAAACTGAGTGGAAACACATGTTCCAGCACTTACTTCAGTGGCACAGTGTAATCATAATTCTAGGATTATGTGAGAGCTGAGCAGTGGCGCCTGTGTTTGTGGGGCAATTTAAACAATCGATGATGTTTGGTCCAGTTCAGCAGTGTGCACCCCCCTCCCCCCACCCCCCACCAGATGCATTTCGTTTGGTGCTGGCTCCTCGAACTACATTTAACAGCTTCTTTGTCTTCTTTGACAGGGCGTGGTCGTGCAGAACATGTCCTTTAAAGCAGGGCAGACCTTGACCATTACTGGAGTCCCCAGTGCCGATTCGACCAAGTGAGTGTTGCAGCATAACAGCATCTCAGTACTGAAATGAAATAGCAAATAGCCAACAGCACTGTAACTGCACTGCATTGGTTTGGGTGTTGGCAGTTTCGCAATTAATGTCGGGAACAGCAGTGAGGAGCTCGCCCTGCACATCAACCCACGCTTCGACGCCCATGGCGACCAGCGGGCTGTGGTGTGTAACTCCTACCAGGGGGGCAACTGGTGCCAAGAACACCGGGAGGGAGGGTTCCCCTTTAACCAGGGCGAGGAGTTTCAGGTAGGGCCCACCCATACACCACAACGCACCTCCCACACACCACAACGAGGCAACACTGGTCTGATACCAGTACCATTTTTAAATTCTCTGTTGACCGTTATTAGTTTTTCACTTTCTTTAGCATCCAACTGTTTGGTTGTTTCTTTAAAGCACATTTGTTTAACATTCCTCAGATTTACTATATAAGGTTTAAATAGCCATCGTGGGCTCATTGTCTGCAGTACCACCGATACCGATAAATCTGTTGAACCTTAATACTGGCCAATTCCATCAGCCAAAAGATATATTGGCCAAGCCCTTATCTGTAACAGCCACACTGATGTTGTATTTGAAGGGATGTCACACTGCACTTCATCTGCCCATTCAGCTGATCATTACCCACTTGCGCTATTGTGCATCCCGTGTAATTACTTTCTATCTACTCTATGCAGACCAAATTAGTTCACCATGGCCTTAACCATGAAAATTGCACAATTTAAAAAATGGCACTTATAGTGGACAGATGCTTCACAGTTACCCTTTAAGAAAACATTTTTCTAAATAAGGCAGTGAAATGCTCGGTGTTGTGTACTTATTTCAGATAAACCACTGAAGATAAATATGATGGATTTCATTGTGCTGAAGAATAAAGGGATGAGGAATAAAGGCTCTTTGTGTCTACTGTACTCGTAGATGCAGATCACCTTCAACAGTGAGGAGTTCAGGATCACTCTGTCGGACGGCTCCGAGATCCACTTCCCCAATCGCATCGGCGCTGAAAAGTACAAGTACATGCACTTCGACGGGGAGGTCCGAATCCAAGGGCTCGAGATCAAGTAGTTCCGACATTGCAGAATGTGCAGGTTTCTGTACTCCTGTAATTTTATCTGCTGCCTTAACTGGATACTTATCCAAATCAGCTGTTTTTCTTAGCTATGCAGGAATTTTCAGTCACATTTTCACCACCATGCCTCTGCCAGTGATGACTCAGGCTAAGCAATTGACCGTGGTATTACTCTTATTCGCCACTAGAGGGAACAGTTCTACAATAAACTGATCCAATGATTTCGTGGGAAAGGCTTGATGATAGCGAGGAGAATTCATTAATTTACAAACGGAGATCATCCTGTTTACAGCAAGAGGTTTAGCGTTTTGATATCACGTAATTAAATATTTTCAAAGTTCTTACTAAGCGTTTTAAATCAAACTCTTACGTGTAAATGTAACCATATTAAAATGTCTGTCACAGCAGTGCTTCTTGTTTTGCTTTGTGTCTTTGCTCGAATAAAATGAAATGTGATGTGGTAGGTGTGTGAGCCAGTGGTTGGTTATGTTGTGATACTAGTCAGCAAGGACAGGTTAACGTTGGACCAAGGGAAAACTGGAAGAGCACGGAGACCAAATTCGAATTGGTGCTGACAGAAGGTGAGAAAGTGTGGGAAACGAAGTGAAAACGAATCTTGTTGTCAGATTCATTTCACTTTAAAAGTGAAATTAATCTCATTATTTTATCTGAGGATCTATTGTTATTTTATCAGAACATACTCCTCTGTCAAGATCCTAGCTAGCACGCTAAAGTATGTGTCCTTAAAATAGAAATAAAGCGCTTAAGAAGTATTGTGAAGTATTGAGTTTTCTTTTTGAGTGCCTATGTGTTTTGAGCACATTGGTAATATCTGACCCTAAATAATATTTTAAATTTGCCAAATAAAACGTGATGACAGATACTTGTTAGGCATGCCCTCATGCCCTCTGGGTCACTTCTAGTGAATGATTCTAGCCCTTTGTGTAATATGAAACCCTAAAATACCACTTTGGTAATATTGGGACACTTTGGTTATAGTGGTTAAAGTTATAATGGATATAAATCCATGTTTCCCTTGTCCTTACAGCATTACACATTTCTGGCCTTCAGCCATTTTTTTCTAGGCTTTCAACTGCCATAGTTTAGAAATATATGTAATTTACTTTACTATTGGAGCTTTGCTCTTTATTTTGCTCTTTATCATGTGATAGGGGTGACGCCATCCAGTGGGTTTGAGAGGGTTATCGGTTGATTTTGTTGAGATTTTTCCAGCGTGGAGTTATTTATTCTTTTGTAAGTGCTTGTGTTTATTTCTGTTGGATAAAGAGTTTGAGTTTGAATGGCTGATATAAGAACCCCCAAAAGAAATAAATTAACGTTAGCTTTGTTTAATTAGCGCTTATGGCACGTGACACAGTGAGTATAAAAGCCTCACTAACGTGAGCGTCATTTCCGCTGGTCACAACTGGGAAGCTTCATTGCTTGATGGATTGCCGTGTGCAATTGGTGCCGGATGAACTGTGCTGGCGGGGCGCGAGTAGTACACGTGCGGAAGCCGAGTCCATTTGAACTGCGCAGCGGTTTTCCAGCCTTGCGCTCGGTAGTTACCTGCTACACTGATTTCGTTAGCGGTACTTATTAACGGGGGAGTGTGTCGCTGTGTAGTCTTTGCGTTTATGTAGATTGTGATTGACGTGCAACTATGTTGTCATTGTAGTTATTTGGACGTGGCTGGGACAGTTTTCTCATGGTCTAGGCTGGGTGGAGAGCGTAGCTAAACTGTAGCGCACTACTTAAGGTGTATTAACCCAATAGGTCCACACTGGGTCGGCGCGTGTGGCTTTTTATCTGGTAGGTGTAGGTACATATTTAAAGCTGGAGGTTTCTTAATTATTTTATTTATTTGTACTGCAATGGATCTAACTGTTCTGTTCTCTCTTGTCCAAATGAGTACGGACTGACTGCTGGCTGGCCACTGTTTTTCCCATCTGTCTTTTTAAACTTTAATTTGAGGTATATTGGGATATATTAGCCTCGATTGGCCGGGTTCTGTGTTGGATCTATCTTTTTTGCCTTCCTCCATTTCTGGGTTAATGGTGATCTTAGACCTGGGCTTTGGGTTTTTATGCCAGAGTGTGGGGGGTATATTTGCTTTAAAGCAGTGTTACCTTTTATTTTATTTATTTATTTTTTTCATTTGTTTAGAATTTTATGTTGGTGTTTTATTTATCCAACTCTGCCCTAATACTAGTGGTTTGCTGTGTTTCCTTTCTGTTGGTTGAGCGTGTGGTTGTGCAGTGGGTATTGGTATTGGTGTGTTGTGCAGGTGCTTTGGGGGCAGTATTTGTGCTCTTGTGATTGTGACTTGGGCAGAGTGTTGTCATTACCCACACTGTGGTAGCCCTTACCCACATAATTGTTTGTTATTGTTTAATGTCATATTTTATTGACTTAAGAAGGGAGATGGACCAGACAATGAGGTGTGGGGGGTATAGCTTCTGCCCTGCCTTTAGCCTATTAGGTCAACTCTAGCCTTGTCTCTGCATGCCCACAATTATTACTACTATAATAAAGTATGGTTTTCCCCAAAATTGGTATGTTTGAGCAGGTAAAACACCAAATTGTGCTGGACGTATACACCCCTGCTGCACCGGATCGCGTACTTGCTAATATGTCTAAGTGGTTTTGGAAGGTTCTGATTCATGTATGTGCATGCTTGCTCAATTTTAGGTGACCATCACTCACTCTGCCTCAGCGTGAGGAAGGCCTCACTCGCCAATCATGCAGACCTTGAATCAGAATGGAATAATTTTATTGAACAATTTCATTGACCTTCAATCCAACCTTGTGTAGAACAAAACTATCATCATGTAAGAAATGGAGAACCAGATGAGCAAAATTGTACCTGACCAGACATTGTGCTAAAAGATAAGATGGTGAAAACAGCAGTGGTAAATAAATATGCCTGTCCCATATGATGGAAGCACACAAAGGAAGGGATATGAAAAGCTGGAAAATTATGGACTGAATAAAGAAAAACATTTCTAAAGTTAACCCCAAGGTTGCCCCAGCTGTGATGGGGGGGCACTGCCAAGCTGTTTCCAACAAACCGCAGAAATGAAAAATCTTGGTTCACAAGAACACAATTCCAGGAAAAGCAGCAGACCCTCAAATTCTCCACACAAAATTCCGTGTTTGAAGAAAAACGTCTGACCACCCACTCTCTGAATGTGTATTTAGTCTTTGACACATAATTGTCAGGGCTGGTTCCAGCGCGACTCCCTCTGTCTCCACTAGAGGGAGTTCGCGAGCCCGCATTCCTTGCAATCAGCAATGAGGAGCTGCACCTGTCCTTCCTCTTACTAAAGGGAGACGGTTGCAGTGACTCATTGCTGGATTGTTTGTTTCCCTATGCATTCAGTCAGCCTCTTTCTTACTATTCCTCTTGGTGTTGTCACCTAAGCTATTCTTATTAGAGTTGTTTAACTCATGCGCCATCCCTGGCCATTCTCAAGTTTTCCAGTGTCTATTTGTTCCTATCGTTTGTTATTTTGTACTGGAGTTCTTTCCTTTATGCCCTTACCTTTTAGCCACGTCGACCTGGTCCGTGCGCCTTTTGATTTCTTAGGTTACTTACCACGTAGAGTTTACTCCATGTGTATTTTCTGTTGGCTCTGTTACTTACCGTCACGTAGAGTGTCTCTCCGTGCCTTTTCGTTTCCTGTTTCATTTGTTTGTTCGGTTTTTACTTTCTTGACGTTTCCCGTATTATTTTTGCGGAGGTCTTGGTTCTTTGCTTTAAGTTATTGCCCCTGTATCCTACCCTAAGAACCCGGGTGATCAGTCCCTCCGGACTGATCAGCCCTTACAATAATGAATCTCACTTCTCTACCCACCAACTTAAGTACATCCTATAACATGATTGTTTATCATCTTTGGGAGCACACAGAAGAAAACTACCATCTCAAGTTAAAAGCTGTATTTTCTCTGCATTTTCTCTCTTTACACAGAGTTACCTGCAGTATGTGTAGCAGTGTGAGTAACAGATCTGTGAACATTCTTTGCATAAAAAGTTTATTTAAAGGAATACAACAAAGTTAAGGGAGCACATTTCAGAAAATGAAGGGACGGGTTGGGAGAAAGGACAAATTGAAAAGTGTGCGTGGTTTAGTCAGAAGTATACATAATTCCACCAAGTCACTGCATGGTTCCATAACACAGCAAAAAGGGCATTACTCCTCATAAATGTTGCCTTTAAAATAACTTTTAAATATAGAGGATCACAGAGGTGATCTGTGATTGTGAGTTTCCGTATTTTGTATATTGACCTTTAAATAAGTGGGGCTCAGTATCTGTGAAGATAGATCTCAACACTAATACATAGAGTCATGGCAGTGGACAGTGTAGTAAAACATCAGTGTAGTAAGACTACCAGTGCACTCAGCAAGTCTTATCCTGGATAAGAACTTGAACATCAAAGGAACCATGCAATTTCTTAAAGGACATTTAGCTATTCTGACTGTAAGTGAAATGAAGGCACAATGGATAAACACAAAAACTGAAACAAAGCACAAAGGAAAATAAAAAATAGATGCCAAAATAAGCTGGTGGAAAGGGGAGCTGGTAAATGCTAAACAGCAGGGCCAATCTTGTTTGACCGCATGGCACAAACACAGGTCCTTTTAACAGCCTGCCAAGCTCGTGTGAAGAAGGCCCGGACTTTATTCCTCTTCTTCAGTTTTGAGCCTTTATATTTGAAATAAAAAAAGGATTTATGAAGTGGTGTACATGTAATGTATGTCAACACTAGTTACTAATGTGGTACTTGGCTGTTACTCACCAGCTGGTGTGTGTTCCACTTCTGGTGCCTCTTCGAGCGATTCCCCTGCTGCACCCAGAGTGTCCGTGGTCTCTGCAGCCCTGGTCACGTCTCTGACTTTGCTGCTTTGAGAGGACTGACAGGATTTGCAGGACTGCTCCTCAACACTGTCATCTGCCATGTCATCCTCTGTTGTATCTACAGATTTTTATTTTCAAAAAAAACAATAATACAATACATAATTGTATGTTATTAAAAAAAAACAGCTATGTTTACACAATACTGTCTGCACATTTCTATAGACAGTGTGGTCCAAATAACTGTTTTGTTCCTCCGGTATGTATGTTGTGTTTAACACTTAAATAATAATTGTGTATAATACTTAATAATAATTGTGCAGTGATATAAGAAACTCACAATTGGGATCCAGTGCTGTAAACTTTTCGAACTGGTGAACTAGAGTCTCATCATCAGAGGATGACTCAGGCTTGTTTGAGGCCAAGCTTGGAGATGCATTAATGTGCATTTGCATGTCACTGAGCAGCTCCATAATGATGCCACTCATTTCAGGTGAGGAGATTCTCCCACCTGATACTTTCCCCTGGATTCCTGCTAGGGTTTGGCTGTGGACCCTCTTTGCTTCTGAGCTCAGCTCTCTTATGGATTGTGAGCTTGGACATGAAGGGAGACTTGAGCTTGGACATGGAGTGAGACATTCATTCTCCGTGAGTGAGTGAACCACTGACTCATTAACCTCATCTGTGAATGTCTCCAGTGCTATTGAGCTCTTTCCACTGTACCCTCCAACAAGCTTACAAGAGGAGTCTGGTTCATTTTGACTCCAGATTGGTCCAACAGACCTACGGCATGGGCCCTCATTATCTGACTCAGAATCTGGGGAGGAGGAGTCATTTGAGTCGTCTGATGAATGCTCTGTAGATGACCTGGATGATACTGATCTTGCCAGAGCGAAGTCAACAATATCTTTAATCATCATACTGAGAGGAGAGGGGCTTACGTGGCACACGAAACTGAAAGACATTGTCTTCAGTTGATGATGGAATTGCTTTCTCCTCAGTGATTACTGTTGGAGAGGAGGGGCAAGACAATTCCAGGCTTGAAAGCTTAAAAAGAATCTCTTCTATGTAACTGTCAACCTTGTCCATGCAAATACTCTTGGCGCTTGCATCTTCCACCTGACTAGAGGGAGGTGATTTGAGCAGAGCCAGTGAATTGTTCAGTACACCTAACACCACTGTCTCAGCTCTAAGCAGTGGCACTTCGTTTATTGAGGTGCTTGTGGTAGCCCTCTCAAAATCTGCCTCAGTTTCAGTCTGATGACCCAACAGACTTGCATATTGTGCAGAGTTTGGAGTTGGGCCACAGACATCTAATGATCTTATTTTCACTGGATCTCTGCCAGAGGATTCACTCAAGGACTTTTGCGGGGATGCAGTAGCGTGGCTAACGGAGTTGAACACAGCAGGATTACAGGAAGGAAGGTCAAAAACAGTCTCCTCCAGGTCGCTGTCGAGGCTGGCAACGTGAGAACTCCAAGCATCTGTGCTCTTGTCACTATAGCTCCCAGAACTCAATAGACTTTCAGATCCTAGAGAATTTGTACTTGAGCCGCAGACAACGCAGACAACGTCCTCCAGGTGGAGCTGGTCTCGGCATTTTGGGAGCAGCTCCCTGGCCACCTCCTCCTTCTCGGTCTCCTTAACCTGGTGCTGTTGTCTCTCTTGCTGTGTCTGAGCAAATGCATTTTGTTATGGGTTAATAAATTATCTGGATCTGCTTGAACAGGTAAATTGGTGGCAGTATTGTAGTATGTAGTAGTATTTGCACAGAAATTCTAATAACAATAACGCAGGAGGCGTGTGGCGAGGGGGATCTGTCATGGTATGGAGGCCCCCTGCAGGCCGCCTCTGTCAGCAGTGGCAGTATTTGTCCTCTTTTGTTGCGTTGTGTATGTCCCTCAGGAGGGGTGTTAGGGAGTTCACCACATGATGGTCGTTTTTAAATATATATATATATATATATATATATATATATATATATATATATATATATGTGTGTGTGTGTGTGTGTGTTGCCCATGTATCAGTTGACTGCTGCTTATTGTTTCCTTAGTTTGGATTGAGTCATGGGTTTCTGAGTTGGTACACTTTTATCCATTAAATCTCCATTATTGCTGAGACTGGTGTGATCGATTACTTATTTTTGCACTTATTTGATTATTTTACAAAGTTCCGTGACATCTTCCCCCTATCCCATTCACTCTACATGTCCCAACACATCCCATTATTATTATAAAAGAATTCTACTTGCCGTTTGCCTTGTGTTGTTCATTATATTTTACCAGGAAGAGTTTTGTTGAAACGTCGTCTAATGATTTCTTCGGAAATGATTGTCTGCCAAATGCAGTCAAGGATTATATAAGCTATGTGACGTCACAAATAAATGTGACGCAACGCTTATTAGTGTATTCGGAAAATGATTCGATCTAGTGAGACGTCCGAATCATCACACGCCACAGTGACATCTAGTGGGCAACCAGGGCCTAAATCCACAACTTTTTCTTAACAGAAACAGAAGTAATGTGTTTTTTTTAATGAAAAATGACATGAAATATTCCCCCATAGCATATTGTGTCCCTAAATAATTTTTAGTCATGAAAGCATATCATTTTGCAGAGAACAGGGTTGTTTTAATGATGTCATTAAGATGTATTTTTCATTATGATACACTGTTAGTCAGTGGATTGATATATATGATACACTGTTAGTCAGTGGATTGATATTATTCATTTTACATTGTACAAGTAATCAGTTGTTTTTATTTAAAAACATGATCTGTTCCACAGTGCTTGGATTAAGACGGTTTCTTCTCTTGCTCAGAATTTCTCCATGTGAAAGCAAGCACTGTGGAAAGCAAGCATAGTTCTGAAATCAGAATAATTTAGAAGCATTTGGGAGCCCAAACATTCTGTTCTCAGACCAGCTGCTTGAACTTAAGTGCGGACTAAAACGCGCGAAAAGATTCGAAACGTTTCGAAACTGCGTGACGTAACGAAACCCGCTTTTGGAACAGTCTCGTGGATTTCCCCTTTTGATACGGACTTCGAAACAGTGTTTCGGAAACACCGTGATTCAAATGAATCGATTCAGTTCGATTCCGCGTTTCGAGTTTGACATCACTACTGAACACTTGAGCTTCGTAAGCCTTAGTCTGATTCGAGATGGAAGAGCCAGCAACACCTTCACCACTTTCGGCAACTTCCACACCTTCTACATCGAGTGATCGTGGCGGTGATGGTGAAGAAGGAGACCACCCCTGGCCCTACCTAGAGACAATGTTTTCGTTTGCCGGATTGAAAGAAAATTCCTATAGGATGAAGTGCCTACTCTATCTCCCTAAAGAGTGTGAAATGTTGGCCTTCAAAAATTCACCTTAGAACTCGAAGAAACACATCAAGGTAAGTTACAAATATAACGGACAGAAGACACACCAGCTTGAGCTATCCGTAAGCGCTAGTTAGGTTAGCTATCTTAGCTAGCTAGCTAACTAACCTAATTATGTTCATGACGTACTCCAGAATTCACTTAACATTAGCTGGTAATCATAAAGGCTATGTCACGCTGAATTGTGTTTTTAGCAACAGTTGCTACTTGTTTTTCCATACAAAACACTTGTATTTGTGGTCTTTGGCAGTTTTGATTTGTAAGTGATATGTAAACAATTTGATAATCAAACGTTGACTGCTTTCTTTAATTAATACAAAACACAATACTTTTTTACTTTCAGTACTTGAGAAATAAATGTTAGAATAAACTACTTGCAATAGTTAAGTACAAAAAATGCTGAATACTTCTGTACTCCCACTTAAGTATAGTTTTAAAAGAACACTTCAACTTCTACTCAAGTCACTTTTTTTTGATAGAGTATTTGTACTTTTACTCAACTATGGGTCTCTAATACTTTATACATGTCTGCGTAACTATGGCGCAATTAGCAGACATATTTAAAACGGAAAACACTCTTTAAAACGGCAACATTTGTCTGAATATACAACGCAAGTCCATATTTACTAACTCGTTTTACAGTAAGCAACAGTATATGCCCACCTAAATGTGAAGAGTAAGTAAGAAAGTTAGCCAGCTCGTCCTCTCATCTTTAATGAGAGGAGTTAGCGGCTCGTTGGTTCCCCTTCACAGCCCTGATTTCCCCCTGCTGTCGATCACATCAGTGAGAGCACAAATGATTTTGTTTGATCATATTTAACATCATGTAAAGATGTTAAAGACCTGTGTCAGTATAATCGCTAACTTCTTCTTTGCCTATCTCCCTGTACGTTTAATCTATTCATCTATCCATTTTCTGTTAATCTATTCACTTATACTTATCTCCACACAGTACAAAGCCTGTATATACACACACTATACCTATGATAAAACAGATTAGTACATTTGATGTGTTTCATGGAGGAAGCAAGAAAGGTTCCAACTCGCCGTCATTTCCTTTTGACGTCGAGTTTATTTACTTTCTAAGCTCAAAAATGATCATTGTAAACAATAACATTACGAACACAAATTCACACACTGAGCTATGATGCAAGGATTATGGATTATAGTGTCCTAGGCAATGCGTCTGAAAATCATACCGCTTCTAATCACACAAACGGAAACAGGTAAAACTCACTATACATACCTGACTAGGTGCAGTGACCAGTTTTACACATTAGACATAAGCTAAGTATTCGAATTAAGTTTCCGTGATAATGCTCTGAATCTATCTCGGAGTTAAAAGATAAATTAAATCGAGTAGTAAATGGGTACAACAACATTTGAAATACGTGTTTAATCATAACGCTCCACTATTACGAGTGGCAAATCCAGAAGCACCGCTATTCTTCATTTCTCTTTTCTATGTTTGTTTCTTTACGTGTCCATTGTGACCATGTTAATTCTTGTCCATATACAAACGAAGCAACGCCAATTTGTAGCAGCTGGGAAGCCTGTTTCCTCGCGGACATCTGAAGCATCAACTGAGAAATCGTTTCAGTTTTAAGTGTAATGCTCGTGATGAAATTATTTGCATTAACATTTTTTAAGATTGTAATATTCTAAGACAATTCTGAAATTTTGTCAGGAATACTTGAACAGTTGATTTAAGTTTGTTGAGGAAATTGGGCTTGGTTGTCATGTGCGTTGTCATGTGTTGGCCATCACTTTGTTCATGTTTTGTAAACTTTGGGAAAGTGTGTAGAAATATTAAAGTGAACTGTAATGTTTGGAGGGCAGAATCCGTGTGTTGTCTTTCCTTTTCTCTGGCCTTAAGAGATTTGATGTAACATCAGTTTTTCTGTTTTCCATACCATAAAGTATTTTTTTGAGTCAAAATTATTTGGTTTGGGAAGAGAGGAAGAATGAAAAATTTAAGAACAAACCCGTGTTCCTTATTACTGACAACTGTTTGCTGTTATTAGTTCTACTAATGTTTAATATGAAAATAAAATGCTACACCGCCACTTTCATCTTAAATGCTCTATCTGACATAGCCTTATAACTGCGTCGTTTCCGCTTCCCTTCTGCGCTGTCACCTACGAGAGAAAACTCCGCTAAACCGCTAGACCTAGCTCACACACTGTGTAAAAGTGTGTGTGCTAATTTCCCTTCATTGAAATCTTGAATGGTATAAAAGGGAAACATTTCAGTTATTTGTGTAGGACTGGCATCAGCAAGGGCTGCTGGTGTTGGAGTTGGAGTCCACGTTGATTCTGGAGTAATTCCTGGTTTTTCATCCTGCTTTTCAATGACATTAATTGAAGGAACAACCATTTGTGTGATCCGCTCTATTCATGTAGTGCTGTGACTTCCTAATGTGTTTAGCCGTTTCTGCTAAATAGAGTTTGGTTTTCTGTCTGAGCTCATGTTTGGTGATTGTGGCTGTTTAAATGCGAATTCAGTAGGAGATACTGATCCTCTCACACCCAAATTGTTTCAGCATGAAGCACATTTTTAAAATCCAAACAAATATACATTACATGCCCAGGGAACATTAGTAATCTGCTTACCAGCTGACCTATTGAGTTAATAATAGTGACAGTTTGTGTGGCGGGTGGGTTGGCCTTTGTATAGGGCTAATGCCCCTTTTCACATCCGTGTGTGTGTGTGTGTTTCTGTGTGTGTGTAAAAGACAGCAAATGAACCTCACGTGTAGTCGTCCATTCTTTGACAGGGCGTGGTCGTGCAGAACATGTCCTTTAAAGCAGGGCAGACCTTGACCATTACTGGAGTCCCCAGTGCAGATTCGACCAAGAGAGTGTTGCAGCATAGCAGCATCTCAGTACTGAAACGAAATACCGAAGTGTGTAGGCCAACAGCATTTTCCTTAATTTTTTTCTGCAACCTGTAACTTTGGTTTGGGTGTTGGCAGTTTCGCGATTAACGTCGGGAACGGCAGCATGGAACCGTTATTAGTTTTTCCACATTCCTTAGAATCTAACTGGCTGTTTCACGTTTGGGTTAGGGTTAGGGCGATTCACTATATAAGGTTTAAATAGCCATCATGGGCTCATTGTCTGCAGAACCACCGATACCGATAAATCTGTTGAACCTTAATACCGGCCAATTCCGTCAGCCCAAAGATGTATTGGCCAAGCCCTTATCTGCAACACAGCCACACTGATGTTGTGTTTGAAGGAATGTGTATAATTCTAGCAGACAGCATATACTGCCACACTGCACTTCATCTGCCCGTTCAGCCGATCACTACCCACTTCAGCCATTGTGCATCCCGTGTAATTATTTTCAATCTACTCTATGCAGACCAAAAAAATTCACCATGGCCTTAACCATGAAAATTGCACAATTTAAAGTGGACAGATGCTTCACAGTTACCCTTTAAGAAAACATTTAATAAAGGGATGAGGAACAAAGGCTCTTTGTGTCTACTGTACTCATAGATGCAGATCACCTTCAACAGTGAGTTCAGGATCACTCTGTCGGACGGCTCCGAGATCCACTTCCCCAATCGCATCGGCGCTGAAAGTAGTTTATTGCAGAATGTGCAGGTTTCTGTACTCCTGTCATTTTATCTGCTGCCTTAACTGGATACTTATCCAAATGAGCTGTTTTTCTTAGCTATGCGGGTATTCTCAGTCACATTTTCACCACCATGCCTCTGCCAGTGATGACTCTTTACCGTGGTATTACTCTTATTCGCCACTAGAGGGAACCGTTCTACAATAAATGATCTAAAGATTTCGTGGGAATGGCTTGATAGCAAGGAGAATTAATTAGTTTCTAAACTGAGATCATCCTGTTTACAAGAGGGTTGGCCAGTGGTTGTTTATGTTGTGATAGTGATGTTGTTATGCTGTGTTAGTCAGCAACGATAGGTTAACAGAAAACACACATTTAAAAAAAAAGCGGGTTCATCTCTTTATCTGTTCACAGTATTCTTCTTTTTACTCTTGTTGTTGTTATTATTATTATTATATCCTGCTGTCACGCCCTTTGATAGCAAGTGATGAAGCATATGCGTTTACATGCGAGAGCAAGTCGCTCGAAGGAAGAGAATATAGAAGCTCAGATGTTTTAATCGCTACTACTAAGGACTAAATGAAACAAATTATAATCTATGCTGGAGTTGGGCCAAGGGAAAACTGGAAGAGCACGGAGACCAAACGAAATTCGGATTAGACTGCTGACAGAAGGTGAGAAAGTGTGGAAAGAAGTGAAAACAAATTTTATTGTCGGATTCATTTCACTTTAATCGTTTAATTAATCTCATTATTTTATCTGAAGATCTATTGTTAGCCTATTTAATCTGAGGATAGACTCTCCGTTTCCAATTTCATAACATACTCCTCTGTCAAGAGGAGCTAGCACGCTGAAGACAGTATCCTTAAAATAAACTTAATACACTTGAGTATTGTGAAGTATTGAGTTTTCTTTTTGAGCGCCTGTGTTTTGAGCTCCTACCGTGTTCCCGATCAAAAATGCCCCTTTTAGTTCAAAATGGCAATTGAGAAAACAGCAGAGTGGGGAACTAAATTGCAGTTGACGTTTAATACAATTTGTAAGGTTTTACACACAAACACACACGAAGTTCGTGTTGCTTGTATATGTGTGTGGGGTTTCTCTCTCACACATACTAGCCACGCAAACAAATAGTTCTCGCGGGGAAGCAATGACTGACTTTCGCCTGGTCTAGTGAGTCAGTTTTTACCTCCTACTCACTCAGGCATTTTGCGTAGTAGAAGTCAGGGATTTCCAGAATACCTTTAACGAAGTCGAGCTACCCAATTCCCCAGTGCTCAATCAAAAAACGGCTGTTATTTGTAAAACCAACCTCCTCGCAGTAGTTTTCTACATCATTTTCTACATCATTAGGTTGAGTGAAGTTGCGCTAAATAGCAACATTTTTTTCTCCAGCAAGCACAAACACAGTAAATCTTTTGCTTGTGTTCAATTCTAATAGTACTACTGGATTTGTTAGTAACTTATTAACTGGACACGGATATGCGGCCTTCTGATTATTTTCAGATCCACCAGTGCTCATCCAATTTAGCCACTTAAAAGAAGATCCCTACGACAGAAGATCTAATTTTAAAAGCATAGATTCCTTATTATCATACTGTGACCGTTTCATAGATCGTGCTGTAAACTAGTCATTTGGCTAATTAGCTAACTGGATCTCTGAAAGCAGGGCAGGCAACAGGAGTTATATGCTGTTTTTCTGCTGGGCCAGAAGAAAATGTAGCAGAGCCGGGTTTTGGAAGTTGCACTGCACCTCTTAGTAGAACGGATATAGAAGTGGTGCCTTGGAGCTCTTTGTTCAACGTGAGTTTCGTTGATCATTTTCTTCTGTGATCAGAATTGATGTTTTTCTTGACTGGATCTGACAGAGCCCTCATATAGATCAGTAAATAAATTCTCAAGGTTGTTTTGCACAGCATAGGATGCCACCTGTGCTACAAATCCAGTTGTGAAATTTTCTTGCTCCTAAATATTCCACAGTCAACTGTCAGCTGTATTATATGAAAATGGAAGTGTTTGGGAATGACAGCAACTCAGCCATGAAGTGGTAGGCCATGTAAACTGACGGAGCGGGGTCAACGGATGCTGAAGCGCATAGTGCGAAGAGGTCGCCAACTTTCTGCAGAGTCAATCACTACAGACATCCAAATTTCATGTGGCCTTCAGATCAGCTCAAGAACAGTGGGCAGAGAGCTTCATGGAATGGCTTTCCATGGTCGAGCAGCTGCATCCAAGCCATACATCACCAAGTGCAATGCATAGTCTCAGATGCAGTGGTGTAAAGCATGCCGACACTGGACTCAAGAACAGTGGAGGCGCGTTCTCTGGAGTGATGAATCATGCTTCTCCATCTGGCAATCTGATGGAGGTTGCCAAGAGAATGTTACTTGTCTTACTGCATTGTGCCAAGTGTAAAGTTTGGTGGAGGGGGGATTATGGTATGGGGTTGTTTTTCAGGAGCTGGGTTTGGCCCCTTAGTTCCAGTGAAAGGAACTTTGAATGCTTCAGCATACCAGGACATTTTGGACAATTCCATGCTCCCAACTTTGTGGACAGTTTGGAGCTGGCCCCTTCCTCTTCCAACATGACTGTGCACCAGTGCACAAAGCAAGGTCCTTAAAGACATGGATGGCAGAGTCTGGTGTGGATGAACTTGACTGGCCTGCACAGAGTCCTGACCCGATAAAACACCTTTGGGATGAATTAGAGTGGAGACTGAGAGCCAGGCCTTCTCTTCCTACATCAGTATGTGACCTCACAAATGTGCTTCTGGAAGAGTGGTCAAAAATCCCCATAAACACACCCCTAAACCTTGTGGACAGCCCTTCCCAGAAGAGTTGAAGCTGTTCTAGCTGCAAAGGGTGGACCAACATCATATTGAACCAATGGATTAGGAATGGGATGTCACGTAAGATCATATGTGAGTAAAGGAAATTGAGCGAATACTTTTGGCACACGTTACACACACACACACATATACATATATATATATATATATATATAGCTGTTATGTTACTGTCACCACTCATGAAATTTCTGCTTTATTTGCCGTACTAGCATGTGTGTTTTTATAGCCCTGCGAGCGGGTTTTTACTGAGCCCTGTGGGTGGCTTGAAGAAGTACTCCAACAAGCACACACACACCAGGAGTATATGCCTTTATCTGCTGTAGTATTCTAAATGTATGACATTTAACATCTAAGCTGGTTCACTCTGTACCTCTGACCAGCACCAACAAAGCATCATGGTAATTCTTTAGAGTCTGTGTTAGGCGACAGAAGGTTAACTAATGTGACTCAGTATAGGAGGGAGTGGGGGAACTCTTCATCGCATCGACCTTGAAACTATACTACTGAGTTTTTACGGCTGTCGCTGTAACTGAATGCAGACACTTGTGTTCATCACCAACAAAACAGGCCACTGACAACAACAAACACCAAACCCTGACCCAGCTCCAGCCTGCCATGTTTCAGTCGTGCCCGCCTTCCGAGCCTCTTTGTCTCAGTGCCCATCTTCTCCAAGGCTTTACCAACTACTGCCACATCTAACGTCCCTGTCTGGAAACCTGTGGTTCATAAAAGCTGAAACCAACTGGCACATGAATAGTTAATTTCAAAATTCTGGATGTGAAAAAGATCCGATTGGGCTCAACATCTCTGGGTTCCCCTGTCCCTTCCTCCTCGGTCCTCCCAACCACCCACCGGCACTTTACTGAGCTCCTCCCGTCACCCCCAAATGACAAGATGTATGAGTGTTCATTCTCATCCTTATTAGTATTTGTCAATAACTTAAGTGACTTTTATATAAATCTGGATTTTTTTTACCCAGATTTGGATTTTTACACTGGTCCAGTGTAGCCATGTGTCTGGTGTTCGGACTGCCCTGATAACGCCGGCTCATGCCTGCAACATTTGCTCCTGCTTCTCCATTGCAATCTTCTCACTGGCATGAAACCTGTAAAAGGGCAAAACATGCTAGTTTGGTGCACACATCTCTTTGTAGAAGAGGGTTACACAATTTGCAAGATTGTAGTTTATTGTAATTTGTAATTTTGGGCTACAGTTTTGGGTAGATTAGGACCTGCTGTGGTCCAACGTATCCTGCTGCCTTTAATTGTGTCTCTTGAGTTGGCACTTTAAGGGGTCCCAATCAAGACTACATACGTCACATACAACGTGTGTGAACTGGGGCGTATCAGAAATATGTTCTTCCGTTTTGAAGGGGCCAATTACCATGCGTTGTTTAAAACAGCAAACAAGCGCAAACTATTGTCATGTCATTGTCATACATGGATTGTATCTTTCGCATGTGAGATAACTGTGTCATCATGCTGGTGTCAAGCTTGGGAGTTGATCAGTAGCGCGTTGATCATCACAGTGATGTATACTAAGATTTTCAGGTCGATTTGGTGGTTGAATGAAGCATGGGCAACACTACAGTGCTGGTAAGATGTAAGGCTGTTTATATTATCTTACAGGTTAAAGCTACAGTGCTGGTAAGATGTAAGGCTGTTTATATTATCTTACAGGTTAAAGCTACAGTGCTGGTGCTGGTTAAAGATGTAAGGCTGTTTATATTATCTTACAGGTTAAAGCTACAGTGCTGGTAAGATGTAAGGCTGTTTATATTATCTTACAGGTTAAAGCTACAGTGTTGGTAAGATGTAAGGCTGTTTATATTATCTTACAGGTTAAAGCTACAGTGCTGGTAAGATGTAAGGTTGTTTATATTATTATTACAGGTTAAAGCTACAGTGCTGGTAAGATGTAAGGCTGTTTATATTATCTTACAGGTTAAAGCTACAGTGCTGGTAAGATGTAAGGCTGTTTATATTATCTTACAGGTTAAAGCTACAGTGCTGGTAAGATGTAAGGCTGTTTATATTATCTTACAGGTTAAAGCTACAGTGCTGGTAAGATGTAAGGCTGTTTATATTATCTTACAGGTTAAAGCTACAGTGCTGGTAAGATGTAAGGCTGTTTATATTATCTTACAGGTTAAAGCTACAGTGCTGGTAAAGATGTAAAGGCTGTTTATATTATCTTACAAGTTAAAGCTACAGTGCTGGTAAGATGTAAGGTTGTTTATATTATCTTACAGGTTAAAGCTACAGTGCTGGTAAGATGTAAGGCTGTTTATATTATCTTACAGGTTAAAGCTACAGTGCTGGTAAGATGTAAGGCTGTTTATATTATCTTACAGGTTAAAGCTACAGTGTTGGTAAGATGTAAGGTTGTTTATATTATCTTACAGGTTAAAGCTACAGTGCTGTTGTAAGATGGTAAGATGGCTGTTTATATTATCTTACAGGTTAAAGCTACAGTGCTGGTAAGATGTAAGGCTGTTTATATTATCTTACAGGTTAAAGCTACAGTGCTGGTAAGATGTAAGGCTGTTTATATTATCTTACAGGTTAAAGCTACAGTGTTGGTAAGATGTTTATATTATCTTACAGGGCTACAGTGTTTATATTATCTTACAGGTTAAAGCTACAGTGCTGGTAAGATGTAAGGCTGTTTATATTATCTTACAGGTTAAAGCTACAGTGTTGGTAAGATGTAAGGCTGTTTATATTATCTTACAGGTTAAAGCTACAGTGTGGTAAGATGTAAGGCTGTTTATATTATCTTACAGGTTAAGCTACAGTGTTGGTAAGATGTAAGGCTGTTTATATTATCTTACAGGTTAAAGCTACAGTGTTGGTAAGATGTACAGGTTGTTTATATTATCTTACAGGTTAAAGCTACAGTGCTAAGATGTAAGGCTGTTTATATTATCTTACAGGTTAAAGCTACAGTGTTGGTAAGATGTAAGGCTGTTTATATTATCTTACAGGTTAAAGCTACAGTGCTGGTAAGATGTAAGGCTGTTTATATTATCTTACAGGTTAAAGCTACAGTGTTGGTAAGATGTAAGGCTGTTTTATTATTAGGTTAAAGCTACAGTGTTGGTAAGATGTAAGGCTGTTTATATTATCTTACAGGTTAAAGCTACAGTGTTGGTAAGATGTAAGGCTGTTTATATTATCTTACAGGTTAAAGCTACAGTGCTGGTAAGATGTAAGGCTGTTTATATTATCTTACAGGTTAAAGCTACAGTGCTGGTAAGATGTAAGGCTGTTTATATTATCTTACAGGTTAAAGCTACAGTGTTGGTAAGATGTAAGGCTGTTTATATTATCTTACAGGTTAAAGCTACAGTGTTGGTAAGATGTAAGGTTGTTTATATTATCTTACAGGTTAAAGCTACAGTGTTGGTAATGGTAAGATGTAAGGCTGTTTATATTATCTTACAGGTTAAAGCTACAGTGTTGGTAAGATGTAAGGTTGTTTATATTATCTTACAGGTTAAAGCTACAGTGCTGGTAAGATGTAAGGCTGTTTATATTATCTTACAGGTTAAAGCTACAGTGTTGGTAAGATGTAAAGCTGTTTATATTATCTTACAGGTTAAAGCTACAGTGCTGGTAAGATGTAAGGCTGTTTATATTATCTTACATGTTAAAGCTACAGTGTTGGTAAGATGTAAGGCTGTTTATATTATCTTACAGGTTAAAGCTACAGTGTTGGTAAGATGTAAAGCTGTTTATATTATCTTACAGGTTAAAGCTACAGTGTTGGTAAGATGTAAGGCTGTTTATATTATCTTACAGGTTAAAGCTACAGTGCTGGTAAGATGTAAGGCTGTTTATATTATCTTACAGGTTAAAGCTACAGTGTTGGTAAGATGTAAGGCTGTTTATATTATCTTACAGGAAAAGGCTGAACTTGCACTATCACAGAGCAACAACATCTGCTTTAAACTATTGTGTGAAACTTTGGTAACTTAGCTGAACTATTTTAATTCGCTCATGCTATTTATGGTCTTTTATTTCTTATTTATTTTTATTTTTTAGGCCCCAAAGAGAAAATGAGGCAATTGCAAATCTTTAACATTTGCCCTTGACAATTAGGTTAATTAGCATCTAGTCAAATGCTGTGATGGGAGTTGTTACAGATATAGGTAGGCTGGGTTTCACTTAAATGCAGCCACAGAACAGCAGCTGTGTGTTATGCTCAAAACCTCCATAGTCCCAGAGCAGGATCTTTAAAAGCCATCTTGTCACAGTAAATGAGCTCCTAGGATATAGCTACATTTGTAATGGACATTTATGAGCCAAGACTCATGATTTATGCATTCATTTGTACGTTGGACTGGTGTCCACAGTATGGGCGTGATTTGTTTCAATGACCACCTTAATGGAGCTAGTTTGTCTTCTGGATTGTTTTAAAGCAAAGAAATCACCCAGAATAATTGTGACTCAGACTGACTAGAACGTGCCTGAGCTTCAATTGTAAGGGCCCAGCTGTACTGCCAAGTGGCTAGCAGGGGGGACTAGGGGGCAGGCCTCTCTCAGGCCTGGGAACTCCATTTCCCAGGATCCCTTGGGCTAATCAGTGCTGACTGTGCACTGGACTCTGTACTTAAGCCTACTCAAACAACATGGCAGCTTTGTATAAGAGTATCTGCTACAGTATTTCACAAAAGAATGGACAACAGTTCAAAAGAAAAGGAAAGATGTGAGCTGAAAAGATAATGGCTTAAGAAAAAAATGTGAGTTGAAAAGAGGCTCAAAAGAAAATTGAGAGGAAAAGGAGGCACTTTAGTGTTTCTTTATGTATTACTTTTGGGGAAAGGTTTCTTTGTTTGAGCACACTTTTTGGTGTCCCTGTCCTGCGAGCGTTCCCTCAGAGTGTCCTGTGCCCGGTCAGCATTCCCCCAGAGCGTCCTGTTGTCCCAGAGTGTCCTGTTGCTCCACAGCATTCTGTGCTTGGTTCGTCCCCGTTACATCAGTAATGTCCTCCCATTCTCCCAAAGAACAAACCACTAGATGCCACCAAACAGCCAGGAACAAGCAGAGGTGCTGCACATACTTCAGGAGGGGAGTTTTAAAGTGGACATTCTGGACCACTTTAAAAGATTGCAGATTTTGTACACCAGATAACTTGCTCCCATTAGCAAATTACGAATGAAGAGTTTGTGTGTGTCTTATGTTTTTGCAAAACCTGTTTATTTACCCCTTATTGATCTTCTCTTTGGTGTTTAATCTTCAGAGTGTTGAGCCACGACTCGAAGGCCAAGCCCATCATGAGGGCATTTACTGCACTGTTCACCAGGCAACCGCAGGGTACTAGTCGCCCTCCTGCCCCGGCCGTGTGCCGCTTCTACTGCGCTGGTGCAGAGTCGGCTCGCTCGATAAGGCCGTAAATCTTTGGTGCTGATCGGCACAGTGTGATCGGCGCTCCCCGGAGTCCTGCTCGCACCGGGCTTGGCAGGATCTCACAACATTTGGCCGCCTGTGATAAACGCAGCATGCCACAGCTCTTTCAAGCAGCAGAGCGCAGACGCCCCTTCGCAAATGCAAGAGAGACGCCTCCGGATTCCTGCGAGTTTGCAGGGATGTGTGTGAGGAACGCGGAACCACTGCTTATTACATCACGACACGTTGCGTCGTTGCGCGTTACATCATGCCTTTGAGCGTGGAAGGAACGTGGGGCACAGTGCATTCGAGGAACCCAGAAACAAATGGCGTCGGTAACCTGTGAGGAAAAATGGCTTTAGCTTGTGATGTGGAGTCGGGCGGTAATAGGCCCATCCGTTAGAGGCGGGGGAGGGGCAGGGTTCACTCTAAGTGAGATGGATGGCTGTGTGTTGAAACCCCGGCAGAGCTACGCAGTCTGACGCTGGTTCAGGAGAACATGAGACCCTCTCACCCAGATATCCCACTAACCCCCCCCCCTCCAGCACTAGGGCACCCATTTATCAGGGAGTCACCTATTTGTAAAGGAAGCTTTTGTTCGGTAGTGATCGTGCACACATGCACGCAGAAGATATCAATATATTAATGCTCTATTGTCCTTGCTGTCGTAAAGCATTTTAAAAAGACACAGTAGCCACACTGTGCTTCTGCGCCAGATGTAGTTACCACTTTGCTTGCACTTTACTGCTATAAAAAAATTTTTTTAAGCAGTAGATACATTTGTTTTTATTTATTTCTTCTTGACTTTGTGAAATTAACGAATTGTACCCTTCTTTGAAGATAAGTAAAGATTGTGAAGCATACTTGCAAGAAAGGTAATTTATGGTGGAGCGAGAAGTAATTGTTACTTTAGGATCGACATCCTGGCACACCGAGGGCATCCTTCTGTCTGTCTTCTGTTGGAGCACGGGGGTTGGGGGGGGGGGGTTCTTTTGCCATCGGTGCTGATCAAAAACCTGTAATTGCTCTATATTTGCAGCTGTAATGCTGGGAGGCGGGGCACCAGAACCAGAACAGACAGGGGCGGATCAGCCCACGGGGAGGGGGAGGCTGCGCTGGAGAGAGGTGCCCATGGGGCTATGGGCAGGGGGTCAGACTGGTGCTGATGCTGTTGCTAAGGCGTTGATCTGCAGGCTCCTGAAGTGAATGGCGCACAGGAGAGTTAACTGTGGCTTGGATGCCACTGTGCCATTGTGTGTCTGTCTGGAACCGTCTCTTTCTCTCTCTCTCTGTCTCTCTTTCTCTCTCTTTCTCTCTCTCTCTCTCTCTCTCTCACTTTTCTTACTCTTTCTCTCCTTTCTCCCTGCTGTTTATTGGTCATATGCTGCTCTGCTGGTTGTAAGTCTCAGTGCAAATCGTCCTTTCTCTCGTGCCACAATCATAAGAGTCCTTGAAGGTGTGTGTGTGTGTGTGTGTGTGTGTGTGTCCTCATTAGATAATCTGATGTAATGTAATGCAAGACAGAAAAAATATACTGGGCAAACACTAATGAGGATGAGGACGTGCAGGTGGGTCAAAGAACAAGAGGTTTACGTCTAGAAGATACAAACGAGCTGCATTAAAATATTCATATATATACGTTTGTGTGTGTGTGTGATGAATTCATAAAAACTGTGACCTTATGGGCATATTTTGCCTGCCTCCATAAGGGATACAGTACATAGACAGTGTAACTCTATGCAAATCAAAACAGCTAAATGATTTAATATTTACTATGGACTGTTCCAGTATTCCATTAGGATTACACTGAGGTGCATGTGGAAGGGTATGCACTGATCTACACTCTTCAATGGAAAGATCCCATAAAAGTAGTAATACAAGGTGTGTGTGTGTTTGTGTTTGTGTGTGTGTGTGTGTAATAGAGAAATACTGCTTTAGAGAAAGAATGAGCTATGGTCCGCTCCTGGCCCCAGGCCAAACATGAAGGATTGAGTGAATTAAATTCTCTCCAGTTATTACCCACTAAATTATGCATAATATGAAAGTACATTCTGTGGCCAAATGGATGGTATAAATACAGGTGCATTGGAAATGTCAAATGGTTTCTATATATTGCTGTGGCTCATCTAGTGAGCTTTCAGTTAAGCTGTGTTTGTCAGAGTAAGACCCTGACTGAAAATCAGCTGTGACTCACACCCCCAAATCTCACTGTGTACTGAGTGCGCTCCGTTAATGTCGCCTCTAGAGCTCGCGAGATGACCTGCAGCTTAGACACCTCCTGCAGGACCCTTGCCCACACACACACACACACACACACACACACACACACACACACACAGAAAACATGTGCAGCTTAGACACCTCCTGCAGGACCCTTGCCCACACACACACACACACACACACACACACACACACACACACACACAGAAAACATGTGCAGCTTAGACACCTCCTGCAGGACCCTTGCCCACACACACACACACACACAGAAAACATGTTTCTTTTTATACTTTGTACTGTATATTTTTATACTTTCTATTTTCATACTTTTCATTCTGACTGTTGGACAATACATATATGTATCACTTGCATATACCTGTCTAACTCAACCTTCACCATTTTCTTGTCATTATGCATAGTCAAATATTTGTATTCTGAAGATGTATGAAAATGAATGCTTACATATACACACACACACACACACACACACACACACACACACACACACACACACACACACACGCGCGTCTGAGGTTGCTAACATTTGCTACCACTTTTGCTTGTGCCATGAACAGCTTTATGTGAGGGACAGAATTACAAATGAGGAGAGAGACAGCATTTTTGTGGTGTTTTCCTTTATAGAAGGATAGATATACTTTATTTGTAGTGATGATATGTGATTGTGTGTGAGATGTACATGCCCCTCCCCCTTCTCAGATGTCGGACAGCTCATAAGTTCAGTGGGGTCGATGGTCTTCTCCCTGGAGAAGAGGGGTGCAGAGATTTGGATAACATTACTACCAGCTTCCTGTTCTCCAGTTAGCTGCTCTGGCTGTGCCCTCTGCTCCTCCCCCCAGGTCCAGTGGGCGTGCCCTCTGCTCCTCCTCCAGGTCCAGTGGCCGTGCCCCCTGCTCCTCCCCTCGGGATCTTTCCTTCATGTCCTGCTCTTTCCCATGGTGACCGTGACTTCCTGTCCTCGTCTTGTGTGTCTTGCGTGTCTTGCTTTGTCGTTTGTCTCTTCTTACAGCTGATGCTCCTGTGGCTCTCAGTAAGAACATTTCTGACCAGACACCTGTGTGTGTGTGCGCGCGTGTGTGCATGCACACACCATGTTGGCATGAATGCATCGGATTCTGCATGGAGACATTTCCAGCCTCGTCTTAAGCTCTCCCTCTTCCTCTCTTTGGCTTGTTGTGTGTGTGTGTGTGTGGATGAGAGAGAGAGAGAGAGCGCGAGAGAGAGAGAGACATTGTAGTGAGGAGATGTTAAATACAAGCCGGCTAAAAATACGCACCGCTGCAGTTGGCTGAACTTGGCCGTGATCCCCTCCGTGGTGGTAGGAGCCTCTCACCTGTTTGTGAAGATTATGATTACGCTTCCCAAGTGTCATCAGCTGCACATCTTATAGTACCGGCCACACACACCGAGCAAGCTAGAGGCCATAGACAGGTAACCATATGCTTGCTGCCTTCACCGCTGACAGTGTTGGGAGTCTGTTCTCCCTTCAGTGGGTGTGTTATAGAACGGTACACTCGAGTGAGTGTGATTTCAGGGCCCTCCAGGACTTGGCTTGCCCTGTCATTCAGCTGGTGGTGATGGTTTTAGATGGGGTTGACTGCAAATGCCCCACCACCATCTACTGTGCTATAATTCCCCCACATCACCGTGGGTGAGATCATGGTGCGTTGTGAACCAGCATGTGTGTGTATGTACCTTTGTGTCTGTGTTTTAGTGTCTCTGAGCATCCATGCGTGTGTGCGCGCATTTGTGCTTGTGTGTGCGCCTGTGTATGTAAAGAGAGAGATTGTGTAGAGGAAGAGGCATAGAGGGGGGAGAGTGACAGAGAGAGGGCAAGAAGAAGAAGAAAAGTGATTGACAGCCAAAAAATCTCAAATAAATGCTGAATGTGTCTTTTTAGTCTGGTGAGGTCTGAGGCTCTGTGGTTCATAAGATTCTCTTTTCTCCCCCAACTCCAACACATTAGCATGTAAACAGCCGTGTTTATATCCAGCGTGCATATGTGCAGAGGAGGCTCGCGCATCTGTGTTTGTGGACGTGTTACCGTAGAGATGAAATCTACGGCAAGGCGGTGATTCATCTAGCCTTACATAAAGTCTATATTTAGCCGAGCCATGACTCCGTATTTCTGCACCAAAACGATCGTGTGTGTGTGTGGGCCTCACAGCAGCCAACCGCAGAGCTGATTCATGCGAGAGCGCTGCTGCCCCCCCCCCCACTTGCGCGCGCCGGCTTCGTCGCGACGGACTGCGGGCATGCCGCTTAGGGCGAGGGCGCGTGGCGCTTGCCTGATCTCACACGGCACCGCCTGATGTCACACGCCCATTGTGATGTCACGCTTTGGAGGCAGGGACTCTGGAGTCTTCCCACCATTTCACCATTTTTTTTTTTAGACCGTGCAGACTTGTTTGTAATTCACTAAGTATTTTTTTTTTTTACAGACTTGCACAGGCTCAGCAACATTGGTGGCTGTTAGCAAGTTACGGCATCCAAAACAAAATATTTATTTATGATTTTGCTAAATTTAGTCTTTCTATGAGCTACCAATATTCTAGTAACAGCTTAACAGAAATCTCCCGCCTAGGACTCTGTGTTTCTACACGGGAGAGTTTTTGCACTGCTTGCATACCCGTCTTTCCTGCCTCCGAGCGGGGTCAGGCTTGCTTATGGCCTGGGAAACGTTTCAGTCAGGTCTGGTCCATAGCCGTGTTTGCTACCGGCGTTAAAAAGGCAGAAAGCTATAACTTCTCTGCCCTCGGCGAGGAGACCATTGCGCCTGTGGTGTAAGTGTAGTGTAAGCTTTTTGCGCAGTGTGGAAAAATAAGTGCCTTGTTAGTCTTGATAGTCTCCGTGGCAACAACAACAATGCGAGCGTCGGTAGACAGCCCCTCCTCAGTGCTTCACGGACGGCTTCCAGGTCAGTGCCTCTCTCTCTTTCACTATGTCCCTCTTTCAGTTCTTCTCTTTGTCTCATTATTTTTGTTCTCTCTCTCTCTCTCTCTCTCTCTCTCCCTCTCCTCACCTGTCCCCCTTTGTCTCCCTGATAAGCCCCACAGCTTGGCTCTGTGGCAGAGGAACACATCTCCTGCTATGCATTTCAGCTCCTCCCCAGTCCCTCTTACTATTCTCCTCGCACACAACCTCTCGGTGTCCCTCACACGCAGACAGACACCCTCTCCGCGGCAGTGACCGTGGGTGGGGGGGGTGGGAGGGGATCCCTTTCCTGAGTGGCAGGCTGACGACTGAATGCAGCCCTTCTGCAGGACACAGACTCCTGGACTCCTCCACGCCCAATTCTTTCACTGACCGACGCCCATGTCAGTTAAAGTCTGTCCTAATGTGTATTCCTGGCACTTGTGGCCTGCATTAAATTCTACTTTGAACAATGCTGAGTGAAGTTTAAATAGGGTCTGGCCATACAGCAAAACCCCTCCATGTGAATGGATGTCTAGTGTTCCTTTTTTGAGCGGTTTGAAATACCTAGCTGTGTTAAGCACCCATTGGGCGATTTGGCTCAGACCTCTGCCACCTCCCTCCAAAGTCAGGAAATCACCCAGGCCCACTAGCACGAAGCCTTTCGCATGTAGGCTGGGTTTTTCACAATAGTTGTAATTAAGATATTTAACGACGAACCTGGCGGTGGATGCTGTATTGATCGCAGCCTTCAACAACCGGTAACTCTCGCGCAAGCTGCAACGGCATTGGCACGGACACCTGAAATTGGGTATGAGTAACACCGCTCCCGGCTTGCATACTTTCGTGTCCTC
Organism: Brachyhypopomus occidentalis; assembly: GCA_020368025.1. Taxonomy (NCBI): domain Eukaryota; kingdom Metazoa; phylum Chordata; class Actinopteri; order Gymnotiformes; family Hypopomidae; genus Brachyhypopomus; species Brachyhypopomus occidentalis. The sequence goes on from JAGXOD010000050.1 coordinate 1,488,757, forward strand.
CTGTCGCCAGGCAGAAAGTCTCTGTCTGGGCTTTATGGCTCCATGGCTGGCGGTCAGTATTCTGTTCGTACGCTGTGGGTCGTTTGAGAGGCGCGGCCGTGTGCCGGTGTGTGTCCGTGGGGGGTTGAGTGGAGTCATTTAGCGACGGCGCTGGCATGCAAAGTGCTGCGCGTCCGGAGCCGGAGGGCAGAGAAGGGCGGAGTTCGGCATTTGGGCAGCGCGGTGTTGCAGCAGGACACTGGAGGGCCATGACGAAGCATGGCGAGTCACACCACGGTACTGGCAGACGCTCTGCCGCTTCACACGCGGCAAGCCAGAGATTTGTCAGCTAAGTCTCCTGCTGCGTCTGAAACCATCATTATCTTCCGAGTGCTGGTGTACTGTTGCCCTAGTGTTTCTGTGAAGAGCAGTGGCTGGTAGTTCTATGTTTACACAGGGAGACTGCTGTTTCTTGTGAAGTATGCTATCTTGCCTCTCTCTCTCTCTCTCATCCCCTTTCCTCACCTGGTCTTAACTGCTAATTGTCTTGATGCTCTACTGCCTGTGTTGTGTTTGTGTGTCCGTGTTCTTGGTGCGTACTCTCTCTTTCTCTGGTGATCCCGTGTGTTTTCCCACAATGCTCTCTGTCATGTCCTGGATCCTTGGGCTGCCCCCTACCCCAGCATGTAGCCTCAGAACTCGCCCCGTCTCAGCTGCCCCCAGAGCTGCTGCTGCACGCCTGGGGTGGAACCTCTTCGGCTTCCTGTCGCTTTCCCGCGTGACCTGAGTGACCAGCTGTGCTTTGCTCTAAATCGCCAAGTCACACAGCTACTTTGGGGCATGTAGGCGTGGCGACACAAAACAGGACGTAGCAGCACATACTGTAATCACGCTCATTAAAGATGTAAATGGCCAAAGCTGATCTTCCATCAGTGGTGTAACTCAGGAAGCCCAAACTGCCCTTTGGTGAGTGACGTCTGAATCAATGTCACAGCGCTGCTCCCTGATGGGCATAAAAAGGGTGCATGTCACTCCGAGTAATTTTATGTCAGTTGGGGTTAGTGATGCTCATCAGTCTTGGCTGTCTGTCCTCCACCGCCTACCTCCCTCCACATGGGTGACTCCATTCATTCTGCTCCCCTTCAAAATCGATACCACAAATTGCCTTAATAGAATTAGGGTGGTAATGGAAGAGCCAACCAGTTTGTATTTACCTTCATTTCCAGTTCCTAGCGAGACTCGTCGCAGGCACGGAGACGGGGGAGCTGGTGGTACACGACGGTGGGCAAGGAGAAGTGGCCGGAGGACGAGGTCAGATGTGTGGGGGGGAGCTTTTAACATCTCCATGATGGGCAGCCCACAGTAGCCTCTGCTACTCCTGGAGGTGATGAGCATGGACTGGGGAAGATTAGCGAGTGTCCCAGCGTGCCTCTGTCGGCTCCGAGAGTTTGCGCTTGTGTATCATGGGCCTGCAGGAGCTCATGTGTTATCTGAATGGACATTGAGGAGGGCAAAGGTCAGAGGGCTTGACTGGTGGAACAGAAAACAGTTCGTACTACTAGTGAATGTGAATGCAAAGTTCTGGAAGATAAAGGGCTGATCTTTAATCACTAAGCACTAACCATTATGCAATCTTTAATCCCTACGCACGGTCACAGAAGGACGCGTGATGCAATCGCAAGTGTAGAGTAGATCGCATACTTCATTTCCTTTAAAAAGTTGGGAAGATCTTGCATCATTATACCTCCGAACACCTTCAGTTAGCCTAACATAATTTCCTTTCCCTTGTTGATGTTTGCACTGTGATCCAGAGCTGTGATGCTTCTGTTGCCAGATGGTTCAGCCTTCACAGAGTGAGTGTTGTTTGCTGGTTACTCTTCACTTGACTTGAGGGAAATGGGCATCTGTGGGTTGGAGATGTGGAACTTCCCTAAGCTGCACCAGTTACTGTGGGACCATTGGAAATGTGCCTCTTGTTTACAGAGAGCAAAACAAATTCTCTGCTTGGGCCCTATGTGGCTACCATCAGAGACGAACTGTCTCAAGAGGGACCGTTGGTAAAATTAGCACCTGATTAATGTTTCATGAAGCCTCACAGCTCCTGCTGTTGGAATCGGGAAAGAACAGAAGGTGGCCAAGAGGTAGTGTGAACGCGTAGAGGGAGATCCTTTCACCCAGGCAGGTGAGGAGGACTCTCTCAGGACCCAGATCCTTCATGAGCATTGGGACCTTGATAGGCCAGAGGTAGAGTTAGATCTTTTGGAGGTATTGAGTTCCATGCAGATATATGGATTCAATGCACGTTCCCTGTGGAATCTGTAGAGTGGAGTCTTGATAGGTTTGATCACTGCCGTCATGCAACAGTTTTCTTAAACACTAAACAAATGAACAAAAAAACAAGTGATTGAGTGCTAAACTTCCACTGTGCGTTCAGTGCTTTTTGGATTAACGTTTTTCCTTCATATCCCCCCCCCCCTCCTCTTAGCAGGTATGGTAGCAAAAAGCTGGGTCCAGCGAGGCAAATGTTTCATTTTAAAATGGACAATAAATACATTTATTTCCGAGATTATGAAATAATGTTGATTTTATTTGAATTTGTTGCCTTCCAATATTAGCCATTGCCTACAAAATATGTCTAGAGGCTTATGCATTAATAAATGGAAACTTGATACATGACTTAGTTGGCAGAACGAATTATATAAATGACTTCCACAGTCTCTTTTAACTAGTTCTTATATGGATATGGCTTAAAGGGTTAGATATGGCCCGTGACCGTCGTGTAGCTCCCAGACTTGAGAATATCAGACAGTGGAGTTCATTCGTCTGGTCAGCGAGCACCCTAGGCCAAGGATTCGGTCTGCAGCAGACATGACCTTCACCCCCTTAAGAGTCCTCTGCCAAATTAGTTTTAACAGTAGACTGGCCAGTGGGGCTTCCATCCCTACACCCTGCAGTCGTACCATTTTGCATGTTCTCTTTATGAATATCTTTTGTAACGCTAACAAAATGCTTACAAGTCGTATCGTTTTGCATGTTCTCCTTATGAATATCTTTTGTAACGCTATTAACATGCTTATACCAAACCAAAACTCTGGCAATACCGCACCATAAACACAGAGCGACTTTACTCACTGCAAACTGTGCACATTACACACTGTGTAACATAGAAGTAAATGGTGCCAGTGCCTATGCACCGGGGGTGGGAGGGCGCACTGTATTTTTAATGTGGTGCAATATACTCCAACCTGGGGGAATATATGCCCTCAAGTCCTTCTACTTTCAAAGAAAATATAAAAGGGAACTTTGCTTGAGGCCCTCGGCCCTAAAATCAAATGCTAAAAGCTGTATTTGGTAGTTTTTTGAGTATTTGAGTGTTTCTTTTTTTAAAGTTCGCCCCCCCCCCCCTCTGATGCTTTTCATTGCACCTTAATAATTCACTGAAAATTAATTCATCTTGAGTCATGAAATACTGCTGGATCTGTAAAAATAATATGCGTGAAATGGCTAATAAGTATGCTGGCACTTAATATGTAATCATAATCATAATATGTAATAACTGTGTTTTAATTGTGTTTTCAAACTAATTTTAAATATAAATGTATTTTACATATGCTACATGTAATTTGCTAACCACTTAATAGTGACTACTGACATTTGTAGGAACAAGAGGATTGCTCCTAATACCTTTCCATTGACCAATAAATAATAGGTTCGAGGATGCAGGTGTTGATTTAACTCTTAGACCATTCGTGTAAAGGAATGATAGACATTTGTGACATATTTGGTGGAGACGTTGGAAATGAGGGAGGGAAGTTACCCCTTTTAACCCTACAACACCCTAAATGATGTCACTGTAATCACTTGCGCATACAGTTCAGTGAATAAGGTCACTACAACTTATGATAAATCAGTGCATGTCTCATTACTCTGGCACACATTTAGATGTTTCTCTTTAGACTGAAATACATCAGATGTTCAAGTCTTAATGATTTTTGCAATGGAATTAATGTATTGTGCATTAAAAGTTAAAATACATAGTCTGACGTTTTGTGCGCAAATCATTACACAGCAACGTCCAAAACGTTAAATGAATACATACAGCGTTAGAGTAACACTACCACCTTCACTACCATCTTATTGATGTTGATTCATATAGGATTTTTTATTCTGTTACAGTGGTGCAGTAAAGCATTACAACCCTGGTTCTTGGGGAGCTAAATGCAACATCAGGTGTAAAGGTGTCAGTGGTTATGGACTTGCACGTGCAGTTGTGTACTTCCTGTTTTTTCGCGCATTCGGAAACGTCTACAGGAATGTTTATATGCTGTCAGTTTAAGCACAATGGATAGTGTTGCGCGCCCTCAACCCTGATGTGCAGAATCGTTGGCGTCGCTATTCTCTAGGCGGTTCGGTTCAGCTGAAACCCTTTGCCTAGATTTCGACATATGACGTTGAAACTTCATTGAAATTTCTGATATGGCCGCAGTATAATAATTGTCTTATAATTGATCATCAGTGTATCTGAAAAATCGGCATTGGGAAGTGTTACATTTATTATTTTATGTTTGTTTATTTATTTAATTTAATTTAAAGGTGCTTTGGAGGGTTTAAGCGTGAAAAGCTCTTATGCATATGTAGTATGTATATAACTATATGTAAGATAAGGACTTTGTGTGTGCTTATTTGTTTAATTAATTTAAATGAAATCCACCGGTCTATTCAGTCTATTGTATTCTTTCTTCGTTTCGTATTTATTTTAAAACCAGCATCACAGATGCATTTGAGTTCTGCGTTTTCCCCCTCGCCAAGCGCCTCGCATCCCTAGGTTAGTAAGCCCACAGACCATCATGCGATGAAAACACGTGTCCAAACGAATCTGCAAATTTTGTTCCAAGAATTTCATGACCTTGCACTGTTCTGCTGCAACAGTGATGCGAATGTAGTTTTTCACTCTTTTAATAAAAGCTTGTATAAGCAAAGCATACGACCTAAGCCCTCTCACCCGCTGCTCATCTCGTCCCAGGCATGCCAGCAAACGCTGTGCTCGCGTGTGGACGCCTGTCTGCTTGTATGAAGGCACGCGCCGGTGACGAGCCCCCCCAGCCAGTTCCCCATAGTACCTGCTTCATTGCATTTTCGACCGTCTGTAGTGCTTGTGTGTATGTGTGTGTGGTGTCTGGTACATTTGAGATTTGTCCCCCCCCCGCAAATCGTCTCTACTGTTTCAACTCTTGCAAAAGCGCTGATGCGGAACGACGGTGAGTGTGGTAATAGCGCAAATGATTTTTTTTTTCGCTCCATTCTCCTCACAGTCTCCCTGAAACTCATCTCTTTGAGAAACTGCAGTTGCACAGGGAAAAGGGGGGAGTCTCCGAGCATCTAGGGAGCGAAGTCTTTGTGTTTGCATGCGGAACATCAGTAGTCCCCATCTCGCAAGACGCAGGTGAAAGAGTGGAAAGGGGCGCGCGAAAACTTAAGCCCCGCCAGGCGCGTCCGCGTGCGCTCAAATTCGCGTCGCTTGCACGGAGTTTTTTTTTTAATCCGACGTACAGCGGGCGTGAGGCAATGCGAATTCACTTGCGAGACCACTGTGACCACGCCGCGGAGAAGTGTGGTGGATGCCAAAATGAAGCGCAATGAGAAGTTAACCTGTTAAAATGTGAACGATTCTTTTGGCTGCACAGTATTCGGATCAGATTTACTGGCTTGTCAAGCTCTTTCTGTGGATTATTATTGATCATGCCGATGAGTGAGAGCCTTAATGATAGGCTGTATTTCGCCGAGAGAAAGCCAAGATCACAAAACGGAGAAACAAAGCAATGCAGATTGTTCCATGTCAAACGACTAAACATCGCACCCGAAATTGAGTGATTTTGGGAATAAATATGCACTGTGCAAATGGTTTGGGGGAGATTTTGGAGAAATACAAATTGATGCACTAGGAAAAAATAAGGTTGTGAGTATTCTATTTTATCTTATGCAACAAAAGTACTCGGGACGGCAACGGAGACACAAGTTAGACCTATCTGAGGATTTTACAGTTAGATTACGAGACGGAAGTAAACGATGCGGTAGACTATTTAAAGCTATTTCCGTTCCACACAAATCGATAGCATTTTAACGGCAAAACCGGAGGAGGAGTCGCCGAAGAAACAGTGGATCATAGCCGAATATCAGTTCTAATTCGGATTTTCTAGCCATCTAGCAGTTTAAATGTGTATTGGTATTGGTTTAAGTGGAAGAATCTGGGTCCAGTGCCCGAAAATAGGATAAGCCTCGAGGAGTCGACACGTCTACACCGCAACAACCGACTTTTGGGTTGCATTAGAAGATGAAGAAAACAAGTAGTTTTGGAGACAGTACACCAGAAGTTATGTAATACATAACTAAAATGACAATTTGTGAGAATTACGTTGGAAAAACCAGACTATTTATGCTTGGACATTCATTTTTGTTTTAGGGCTTTTTAAAAATCTGTTCGACCTGTTTTAGCTCCCTGCAGCAGATACATTTGAATTTGATGTCAGACAAGGTAAGCGTCATTGGAGCCCGTTTCACTACATTTCTCTTTCACTGTCTGTGCTTTACATGGTTCACCACTGATGCAAAGGCCACACACAGGCCATACACTCACTCAAATATAAATGAAACAAAACGATCACTCAAACAAAAACGTGAACTTCACCGTGTAGTTCCTTTTCAGAAGATGCGCAAACAATTCAGCGTCTTGTTTGAAATCCATTATAGAGCGCTGAAGGTATCATGTAGTTGATTTAAGAATAACAAAAAATTCTGTAAAGGTGATGGGGTGAATGTTATGCTAGCCTCAATAGGCTAAATATACTCTCAATAAGCTAAATATACGCACTGCTTATTGGAGACTTTGATCATGAGGTAATTTTCCAGCACCTCATTTCAGTTTGTGCAAGCTACTTTATTAAGTTAAAGGGTAAGCTATTATTTATTTATTTGTCGATGTACAACATTCCTGGTAATTATTTAATCAACATATGAATAATATATGCTGATTTTAATAACCGGTTGTAAACAATCTTTATAATGCATTGGAGTGATCGGAAACAATTCACTGTGTATATGTAACATCACAGAATAGTATAGCACATTTAACTTGCTTGGCTGTGACTGTAGCATATATGTCTCGGTTAAACTGGTGGTCCACATCTTTTGGATTGGGTGAGGTTCAAGATGAGGCTTAAAAAATGAGATGAGGTGTCAATTATTACCTGACTCATGTTCCTGGATATATACTAACCCATCCTTGGGCCTAAGTAAGAAGTGTTGAGTTTTAAACGTTAGCACCATGGACTAGGAAACTAAATCGCAACTAAATCTTTTAAGAATAAGACTTGTCATCATAGTCGCGCACATCAGTTAATCACTGATCACTTTAAACACATCTGTTGTCTGCTCTGAAAAACAGGTTATAAATGACATTGTGGCCTTTTAAGCTAGTAAAGGCAGCGTATCATGTATGGAATAGCGATTATCCTTGAGCCTGATTGACCACAATCCATTGTTCCTTTGCCACCCACGTAGATTCCGGTGTGCGTCAGCTCACAGTGAACCCGTGCTGCACCTGGTCTCTATTGATGCTTCTTCCTGTGTGTACCATAGAGCTATGCTTACCCACCCTGCTCCCGAATTAGCTCTTCACTGCACACATGTTACTTGACCCTAAAACACAACTGAACCATGACTGAGATAATTAACATCCTCTTCCTATTGCCAGTTGTGATTTTCACCACAATCAGAATTAGTCCTCTGCATTTACCCATCTGTGCAGTGAGAACACACACACATGTGATCACTAGGGGTCTGTGGTGCACACTTGCCCAGAGTGGTGGCCAGCCCTAGTCCGATGCCCAGGGAGCAGTTGAGGTTAAGTGCCTTGCACAAGGGCACTTCAGATTATGGCCAAAGGCCTGGGAATCAAACCCACAACCCCTCAGTCATGAGACTGGTTCCCTAACCACCAGACCATGGCTGCCCTTGCCTTTGACAGCATGTCTTTGACACATAGCCTTGCTGTGTTTGCGGTTTGATTTAAATGAGGACGAGAAATGAAATCATGACAACTGTGGTGTAATTGATACTGCCTTTATCATAATCACAATACGATCCCTGATCAATGGAAATGACATTTTGTTGGCTTTAATAGGCTGAGATTAAAACACTCTTGAGAGTGTTTTTCTTATTGATCAGGATGCTGCTAATCTAAAAACTGCTGCACACAATCAATACTTCAGCAGTGCATGCGCCCTGGCAGGGGAGACCTGCTCATGCAGACACAGACACATGCTCGACAAATTAGTCATAGCAGAGTAATGGCATGTCGCACTCCTACGGTCGGACAGCACTCGACACTTAGAAAGTGCAGCATGATCTGGGTAGCGTGTGTTTGTTTACCCTCGGTCTGGTGGATTTGGTGGGTTCTGCCCGCGTTTGGAGTCGTGAAGCGGAGAGCGAGCCTTGCAGTGTTCAGGCGCCGAGGGGAGCGTGTGGAGTTTGCGCTGTCGCGAGCTTGACGAGATCCGCAGACTTCAGCGACGGTGACTGTAGGGATGAGCAAGCCAGGCAGTGAGTCATAAGATCACAGGGAGAGACAAGTGAATCTAAAACAATAGTTGGGCAAGGAGGATGCCTGGTTAAGGGTAATCTGCTGTGTCGCATGCATGCAAACGCACACGCATGCGCGTGCTCACACCTGCCACGTTGCACGTAGGGTCTCGTAGTTTGCGGGTTACCTGTTGGCCCTTGGCTACATGCTCATGAAAAATGACTCATGACAATCAGCCATGCTAGTCCAGTTCAACCAGCCCTCCCACCTGCCTGAAACACTGCAGTATTTGGTCATTAGTGTGTGTGTGTCTTTCTCTCTGCCTGTGTGTGAGTGAGCGAATGACATGTAGTTCCTGTGTGTTTTCTGTATATGAACTGTTTATCCTGAGGGAACTGACTAAAGCTCGTTAATGAGACATTAGTTACCCAGGCATTTAAGAGGTGTCAGACCTCACCTTACGCATCATGTGGTGGGGCATCTCGCTGATGTGCACTGGGGCACGACGCTTTCCGCTCAACCAAAAAGTGTCCCATGACTCTTTACTGTACTGCATTACTGCATTGCATTCACATTAACCCAACAGCCAACTGGCTGACCAGCAAACTTTGAATTCATTGAATATGGGCAATTGTAGTGATGTTTAGATGCATTATTAGATGCATTATTAGATTAATAGATGCATTATTATTTAATTATGAACTGCAAGTTGACACATGCAGAATTCACGTCAAAGCACAGTGCTGTTGTCCTTGCCTGAAATTCTGTGTTTGCAATGTGACTGCATTACGTTCTGCTCATTTCCATGGCCACCATGCTTCCTGGGCAAGGCTGCATGTGTGAGGTCATGGACACACATGGAGGAGGGGGAGGGGTGGGGGGCGTCGCCCTTCAGGATCTTCTGTCTGTGATGTCAACGCCAGCTTATACTGCTAATGTGGTGTTCATGCTATATGTGTTCCACATTGAAAGGTCCCTGCCGAGTGTTGTTGGGGAGAGGGCATCCTGGGGGTAATGGGGAGAGGGACTTTGGTCTGCTGGGTCAGTAACCACATTTACGGTAACCCATTGCAAAGCAAAATGAATTATTAGAAGCATTGTTTTGAATTGGGCGGTCCAGTACTGCTCCTGGATGTGTATCCCATGCATTTCAGATGCAGCTGTAATCTCATATAATCATGAATGTTCTCATTTTGCTCCTAGGCTAATAGCATGCATACATATGTGTGTGTGTGTGTTTGTATTTGTTGGCTGTAGTGCAGTGGCTAGAGGTTACTGGTTCATGTCTTACATCTCTGGTGCTTTCTGTCTCATATATTTAAGGGATCTGGTGTGATGCAGTTAAATACAGTTGCTGTATTAGGCAGACCCGGTCCTGTTGGTATATAAAGAACCCATAGATCTTAAAGTTCATCTATTGCCATGCATGGTTAAGTGTGAAATTAGACAAAATGTATATGATTGCTAACCAAACCAAGCAACATTATTTCTCTGTATTTTGAATGTAAATTATGTCAAAAATGTAATGCCTGAAATGAAGTTGAACCATTTTAATTGGTAGAGTTGAACCATTTTAATTGGTTTGTGGTCCAGCAAACATGGTCTAGAGTTGTGTGCTCAGGATTCTCAGCCTTCTCAGTCTGGTGAAGGTGACCATCCTGGTGAACCTTGCCATCCTGGTCGTGTGGCTCTGCTCTTCACTTCCATTAGCTTAGAGTATCATGCTCCGTGTGATCCAGCCCAGTTCCTGGCCCAACCTGGAACACATCCCAAATGATTAGTTTACAATGGGACAAGCATGCTGTGTTTATCATCAAGGCAACAAATGTTCGGTGAGCAGGCTCTCTCTCTCTCTCTCTCTCTCTCTCTCTCTCGTGTGTGCACTCTCTCTCACTCTAACTAGATCCTTGCCGCGAGTATGGGAGGCCAACCACATGCCTCCCCTGCTGTGAACAGGCGTGTCAAGGTTTAACTCTAGGTCTCCAGCTGCTCTTCCAGAGATGAGACATCCCAGGTCATTCCGGCACCACAGTCATTTTGCTTCACAGATTGATCTGGGCAGGCCTAAATTGGCCAGTGCTGTTTGTGTTCTGCTTGTTATAGCAGTGCCCAAAGTGGTCACACTTAATTGCTGCCCATTGTGGGCAGATAAAATAATGCTGTGTTCGATGGGCTGTTTCCCTGACCTGGTAGGCAGGAAGGGGGATGTTCCTGCCTTCCTCTAGCATGTTCTCCTCCACGCATTTGACCATTTCGTGGTCTGGAAACTGGGCGCTTCTGTAGTTCCTGTGGTGGAACAGGTACCGCACGGTGCTTCCCAGACAGCACACACCGTCATAACGATAATATATAATACACAGGCCACATGCTGTAAATATAATGCTTTTATGTCATAACTGTACACGCGTGAGATCATTTGTGGCTATGACACTCTATCACATGTTTAAATCCACAGTCAGCAATCACTGCTACTCTGAGAATTATTTTTGGTAGCTGTCGAGAGCCCCTTAAACAATGTCACAGCGGGCCTGCTGGTGGTGCTGATGCAGGTTTAACGGTTTCAGAGCTGGGCTCACTGAGAACACATGGCACTGTCGAGGCTGCTCCTGATCACTGCTCGTGCAGTCATGAAGCGTATCAGAGCGGGATTGCAGGCCCTGGGTCAGATCCTATCCTTTTTTTAATGGAGACCTGAGTCCCATAAACTGATCAAAGGTCAGCTCTCCAAACCTGTGCCTCTTTCATCTCGACTGGCACCCGTAATCCTCCTTGGCTCAGGTTAATTAAACCACTCCCCACTTTAATTTCACCCTATTAAATGGACCTCAGGCGGGAGTAAATGCCCCCCCCCCCGCACCCATTACCCTCTTTGGCTTCACAGGCTCAACAGGTCTATGCTTGTTGATTGTGGTCGCCATGGCGCCCTCACTCTATGCATCGGTAATTTAATTGAGAATTACGTCTTCATGGTCGTCTCCCAAATCAGTCTTGGCTATTGTAATCTACATTCAATTAGAGAGTTGTCTGGAGACGTTGCGCATGCAGAGATCTTTGAGTATGTGTATGTAGGTCTGTGTTAAGTAAATGGGATAGTGTCGGGAGTCTGGGATTGTATTTGTTTTGTCTCTGCGTTTGCTTGGGCTCGTCTGTTGTAACAGCTGGAGTTCTCTAGTTCTCCCAGGATGGCTGGGATGAATGTAAAGCACTTGCTCTTCTTCACTGGTGCTGCTTTCTTCATCTCTTTTGCATAGTTTGGAAAAGTCGCTGTCTCCCATGACATAGACATTCCTCGCCAGGACTGCGTATCTAAATGTTAAAGGGTGGAGCAAATGGCTGCTGAAGTTATTTCTTATGCGCTAGATCTTCACCAATCTAAAACAGAGCCACGAGGTTTCTTCTGTGCCGGATATGCTGGATTAGCCTCCGGTGATGTCTTATTACTTCTCTCTCTCTCTAATCTAATTATTTTCATATCCTGTGTATACTGGTCGAAATTAGAGGTGCTTAATGTATGCAGATACTGGAGCAGAACAGCAAAAGGCTGCATCATACTGGTTCAGATGAGAAAACTGAATTAAAAATCCTTGTTTTTGACCTTCTGTTTTGGCAGGTTTAGTACAAAGTGTTCAATCTTTACAGATGCACAGTCACCCAGTAGCAGGTAACTGTCTGTTCAACCTTGAAGCTTATGGCTTTAATTACCAGAATGTGATTTTGTATGTAGTATGATTCCTCACATTGCCCAGTGTAAGAGAGCCTGTCCCTATACCAAAGTCCCGAGTGTCCGTTGCATTGCGGGTTTTGTCAGGCACTGTGCATGGCTTGAGAAGGAGTTCATTCCTGCTCCTTCCTTGCCCTGTGTGTCCGTGCTGGCATAGCTCTGAAGTGTCTTTATCAAGGGGACGTGTTACATGGAGGTGTTAAATAATCAACCCCCCCCCCACTGCAGCTTCATCTTCCCATCACTTGATGGCTACTGTCAGCAGAAGCCATCTGTCTCAGTTCAGCCGAAGACCTACCTGCTTAGTATGTCCTGAGAGAGTGAGAGAGAGTGAGAGAGAGTGAGAGAGAGTGAGAGAGTGTGAGAGAGAGTGTGAGAGAGAGACTGAGAGAGCAAGAGAAGCTTGATCCTTCACTTTTCCTTCATTTCTCCCTTTCTCCATTCTCCAGGTTTAAGTCGGACAGCAGCCTCTTCATGATGTGAATATTTTTTCTTCTATATGCTCTGGTTCTCTCTGGCTCTCTCTCGCTGTTAAATTCTCAGTACTAAGTATAATATTTTGAACCAAAAAAACCTTAAAAGATATGTTTTCTGTTCAGGTTTATAGGATGTTCATTTTCAAAGTCTTTAAATCTGTGTGGTGTCTCTGATTAAATCATTGCCTGGGGAATTTTATACAGTGCCTGCTGATATTTACTCTTCTCATGTACACGAGTGCCACTGTCCATGGTCCTGAAGCCTGCACTGTGTACAGAAGGACTTTTCTTGAGTGGTTGGAAACATAGCTGAATCAGTGTGGAGTTGTTAAGTTCAGCCGCATTCCGTGTTTATGAGTACAGACAATCACAATGTACTGTTGGTTATGTGAATCACTGCAAGTGATTAGGGGAAACTATCAAATCTGCTTTCATCTCGGGGCATTTGTAGTTAAATGGACCGTGTAAACCATTGCTGTTTCTGCTGCTGAAGTTCCCTGGGGAAAGATTCATAGCTTTCTCTTTCTCTCTCACACATGATCACTCACTTTTTCAGCCTCACCTTCCTCTTTCGTGGAACTACTATAGCCATCTGCTGCTCACCTTTTGGTTTGGCAGCGTTTCAGGTAGACACTGAGGTTCTCCGCTGTAGAACCTTTGCGTCTGTAGAATCTCAACCACTGACCCCCACCCACAACACCACCCGTGCAGCTCCTCTGCCATATCAGGCTTCAGCATCAATATTTACCCAACAGCAGCCTAGACACCCCTGTGCTGCACAACAATAGGCCAGTGCCACTGGAGTGCCTCAACTCTGTGTGGGTGTCTGGACGCATCCATCTGTATCAGAGCAGGGGTGTTCACCTCAGTCAGTGGGGTGCTGCAAAACAAGAGGTCCAGGCTATGCCAGGATAAAGACACCTCAAAGCCCAACTAGTAGACCAGCCACCTACTTCATGAGTGCAGTTATGGTTTGTCTTTAAGTCGTAGGTGCCAGTGACTCTTTATATTCTCCCTGAAAAAGGCCTATATATACATATATAATATAAAGAGCCATATATATATATAATCAAGAGTTTCTTTGGCATTTGAAGTGGTTTGTTCACAATGGCATTGGAGACCTACCACAAGAGATCAGAGGGTTAGATCAATCCCACTTCAAAGCTCCATCTGAATCGATTCATCAGAGACAAGCCAGCACCTGTTGGAGCTAAACTGAATATTAAAGAAAATGCTCCGTAAAAAGCACAAAACAAATGAATCATTCCACCGAGCTTCAAAGGCTTGAACACCATTAGCAAAAATCCATAAGGATCAAATCCCTGTAAGGAGTGTGTTGCAACACGCATGAGACACCTGATACCTGAAACTAATGAGCGGGTTAAAACCCATGGGAGTGGACGCTTGCAAGACCCTCACAAGCACCTATGATTTTCCTTTCTCTATAATTCTGGGTTTGGCTGTGCACTTATTTTCGTACCTGTTTTCATTCATTGTCCTACTTTCACTCTAGCATTACGTTAGAATCGTATCCGCACGCACTGATAAATGTGACGTGGCCCTTGTTTGTTTACCTGCATCAGATTCGTGGGTTCCTTCCGCATGTTCACCTCGGCGCGATGGCGCCGTTGGCCCAGCTTGGCGGGTTCGACGCTTGCGCCTTGCTGCCGTGCATCTTCCCGCTGCGTTTCACGCTACCGCGTCCGTTGGCTCGAGTTATTGTCCCAGACGAGCGCAGACAACTTGCCTTTCCCGCGTCCCACGAACCGGCTTTTGTGATCAGCAGCTCCCAGCGACGTGCCGGGAGCCGAACCGATGTCGGTGCGGAGATGCAGCCCCTTAAAACACTGAGACTGGTGGAAGGGGGCAGAATTTGCAGGAGATCAGCTCAGAGTTTGGAAGTCGTGCCTGCTCGCTCAGCCCGAGCGTGTGGGGGGACTGTGCGGCCCAAGCTGGGTTTTAGGCCGAAAGCAGGAGAGTGTTGGGGCTTTGCTGTCATTATGTCGAACCACTGGTGGTGTGAAACACGTTCTAGTATGAGTCTAACAGGAAATATTGTCTTTAGGAGAAAAGTGCTGGTCTCATTTATGGTGGTCTCATTTATGCTTCTGAGGCCTGTTGTGTTTTGCTTATTATAATGGAGAGAGAGAAAGAGAGACTGACTGACACTGACTCACTCATTCACTGCAAGTCTGGAAAGTGGGAGCTAATATCTGCAGGTTTTAGCACCGAACCAGTTCTACCTGTGCATGGTACTTCATTTGTGGAATAAACCTCTATTTATTTATAGATAATATCTATAGCTCTGAATTGAAATTGAGGTAAAGCTGAAAAGGAATGAGGGAAAAGAGATCTTTGGAAATGTTAAGAACAAAAGAGCGTTCTGTGGTTCTTGAGATATCTTGCACTAGGGCAGTATGGGAGTGAGGGGAGAGTGAGGATGGGGAGACTCTGGAGACGGAAGGCTTCTCCTCTTCTCTGGACTGATGTCTATGGACACATCAGGTAGACAGCAGAGACATGAGGAGGAAGGAGATCAGAAGAGCAAGGGCAATGCAAAAGGACTATGGAGAGGGCGGGGCTGTGGAGAGGGCGGGGCTATGGAGAGGGCAGAGCTGTGAGAATAACACCATAGGGGGGGGGGGATCGGGGGCTTTTTTTGGCTGGATGGTGTAGCTGCCTTCCTGTGCCTCTGATGCTGAGAATAGCACACCTGCTAAAAAAAAATCGACATTGGTAAGACTCAGATTACCATGTGAAAAGCTTCTGAATTCTCATCGTGAACGTGCATGGTCAGGGAAGCATACTTCAGCTTGTTTAAAGTTTCTGGGCTTCCTCTGAGCTTTAATTCGACCAGTTCAGGAGCCTGGGTTCAGGAGTCTGGGTTCAGGAGTTCAGTTCAGGAGTTCAGTTCAGGAGTCTGGGTTCAGGAGTCTGGGTTCAGGAGTTCAGTTCAGGAGTTCAGTTCAGGAGTCTGGGTTCAGGAGTTCAGTTCAGGAGCCTGGGTTCAGGAGTCTGGGTTCAGGAGCCTGGGTTCAGGAGCCTGGGTTCAGGAGCCTGGGTTCAGGAGTTCAGTTCAGGAGCCTGGGTTCAGGAGCCTGGGTTCAGGAGTCTGGGTTCAGGAGTCTAGGTTCAGGAGCCTGGGTTCAGGAGCCTGGGTTCAGGAGTCTGGGTTCAGGAGTCTAGGTTCAGGAGTTCAGTTCAGGAGTCTGGATTCAGCTTGACATGTGTGATCTTCAGAACTGTAGCATGTGGAGGTTGGAGGAATGGGTAAAATTACAACACGCCCAGGGCATCGGTGTCCTTATATAGTCCTGCATGTTCAAAAGTGTGTCTGTGTGTGCATAAGGTTGTGTGTGCCTGTATAGAATGTATCCGTACATTTTTGTACATTAATATTTATCTAGTGCACTGCCACATACCGGTTTCCCATGCATCTTATGGGTTACTCACGGAAAGCTTGTGTGTTCGCTAAACCAGACGTGTATGTAAACACTACCGTTTCAGATTTGGCCTAAGATGACTGTATGTTCAAATTGGATATATTTGCATGGGTGTCACCTCAGGGGTGTGCTGGTGTGCAGACGGAATTAATTGGAACGGTAGCGACTAACTTAATACACTGAAAAAATAAACTAAAAATAACAGAGCATGTGGGTAATTTTTGTTGTCAAGAACTGATGCTTCTTGGGAGATTTGCATAGTCGGCATAAGGCCAAGTGGAGCGTGAAGCATAGAGGTGTGTGTGTGTGTGTGTGGGAGGGAGGGAGAGAGATCTTAGGGAATCCTGCAGTGATGATGAACATTTCCTGAATCTCATAGGACTCTGGTATCTGAGTCAGTGACATATGTTCTTTGTTTCTTTCTTTCGTTTATGTGTTTACATGAACCAGAATGCACTGTACTTGTGAACTATTAAGTGTGTGACTGCGTGAGAGAATCTTCAACAGGGAAGTATGAGTTCAGAGGTCGTCAGAACCCAACCCTGTAGACCCAGTGGCATCTCCTCGCTAGGCCAATTGAACCTTCACTTTACACGTCTGCCGTCCTCGCTGCGCAGCCCGTGCACGTCCTGCTCTTGACGTGCTTTCCGCTCTCAAAGCCTCCGCCGTCCGCCGTCAGAGTCCTGCTCTGAAGCTTTAAGAACTCCCCCACCTCCCTCGACCTACTGAGGAGACGCAGGAGTCTGCACCTGTGGCCGCCGCTCTGATCTACTAGCGCCTCGGCTCTCCCTACGGAGCAGCAGCCATCCTGGAGGGGGTTGGAGGGGGATGGGCATGTTTTGGGTGGGGGGGGGAGGCAGAGAAAGAAAGAGAGAGAAAATTAGAGGGAAGGAATAAGAGTTTGGGAAAGAGGGGGGATTCATTTGTAGAGGCGGAAGAAAGGGGAGGTAGCGGTAGTTGCTGTGTAATTGGTGAAAGTGGTTCTGGTTAATCCTGAGTGAGTGTGAAAAGGGATGCAGTCTACACTCAAGCCACTGCAAGCAGACCATGTGACCAGTGGCAGAATGTGTGCACCAGCTTCCCTTCTTCACTTCCTGTATGGATTGTCGCGAGCTATCTATAGATCATACATCGAGCTCTCCCTTGAACAAACATGAGCAGGACTTCGAGGTACCAACGGCGTTTCTACACCCAGTCCTCAGAGGGCGCCAGACGGGACACGGATTTGTTCTCTCACACCTGCACACCTGCCCCAAGCCGTTACCTGAAGACGTGGCACGGGTGCACTGGGATCTGGGTTAAGGGCTTCCCTTCCAGCCCCACAGCACCGGACCGAGCAGCACCGCCTTAGGAAACACAGCCTGCCAGCCCTTCACGTATGACTCTGCGCAACTGCTGGGCTCTGGAAGAGAGGAGCGCTGTGATCACAGCTGCCGCCGACACTGTCCTCATATGGAGGCTTCTATGGCCAGGTGGCGGGATTATCTTGCCCTCGTGGAGAGTATAATTGTGTTGCGCTGTGATTTGTAACCATCTGCGTGTGGTTGCCAGGAGAGAGAGGTCTGTCAAACAGCTGCTTGTCCTCCTGCCTCTCGCTGGGCCACTTGCTCTTCTGCCTCTCTGTATCCCTCCAGATGAAACGATGATGATAATGAAGGAATAATGATCACCTCACGATGGCAGGATCCCCGTCTCCGCGCTCTGCTCTCCTTATCCTTATCTGTCCGCCCGTTCGTCCCCGTTTATGGGTACAGCGCCCTAGACATCTAATCTGGATCTCATCTGCCTGCTATCTTCAGGAATGCCGTCCTCGTAAAGGGCGTCTGGTGCGGCGCGATCGCCTCCGGGCGCTTCCCTCCTCTGCTCAGGCACACGCGGGACACCGCGGTCCTGAGTGCCTGCTGCTCTCTCTACATCACTCTCCACTCCATCCGCTCAAAGCAAATTAAGTCAATAGGTCTGTCTGTCTCTCTCTCTCTCTGCGTGCCGAAATCCCAACTGTACATTTTTTTGTCACTGCATCACTTTGGGACGTGCTGCTGAGCGCAGATGATGTGTAATCCCCATAGGTTCCCATCGACCACAGCGTGGGGTCTCTCAGTGACAGGCCTGCGTAGTTACCGTCCTCTGCACCAAAACCCCATTGCTCAGAATGCAGAACTTCATCTACACCAGTGTCTCAAAGTCCAGTAGGTCTATAGAGTCACAGTAGGTCTATAGAGTCACACTGGCATCACCTGCTCAGTGAATGCCCACTCTGCCCACAGGCTCATGCTTACACCTGGTTACTATAGCAACAAACTACTAATTGGCAGAGTTCTCCTGAACATACTGTGATTGGTAGTGCTGTGTATGCTTTTTCCCCCCAAAGAGTTCTATCTGTGGGACACAGTAGCTGTGTGTGTGTGTGTGTGTGTGTGTGTGTGTGTGTGTGTGTGTGTGTGTGTGTGTGTGTGTGTGTGTTCTGTAGTGATATTGGTGAGGAGGTGTAGGTAGTATATACAGATCCTCACTCTCTCCATTGGTGGCGCTAAAGGGTAAGACATGCAAGAACA
This sequence comes from Brachyhypopomus occidentalis, assembly GCA_020368025.1. NCBI lineage: Eukaryota > Metazoa > Chordata > Actinopteri > Gymnotiformes > Hypopomidae > Brachyhypopomus > Brachyhypopomus occidentalis. The sequence goes on from JAGXOD010000050.1 coordinate 1,507,509, forward strand.
TCTTAACAGAGTGCTCTCTTTCTCTCCTTCTCTCCATCTCTTTCACTATCTCTCTCTCTCTCTCTCTCTTTCTCTCCTTCTCTCCATCTCTTTCACTATCTCTCTCTCTCTCTTTCTCTCCTTCTCTCCATCTCTTTCACTATCTCTCTCTCTCTTTCTCTCCTTCTCTCCATCTCTTTCACTATCTCTCTCTCTCTCTCTTTCTCTCCTTCTCTCCATCTCTTTCACTATCTCTTTCTCTCTCTTTCTCTACTTCTCTCCATCTCTCTCTCTTTCTCTCCTTCTCTCCATCTCTTTCACTATCTCTCTCTCTCTCTTTCTCTACTTCTCTCCATCTCTTTCACTATCTCTCTCTCTTTCTCTACTTCTCTCCATCTCTTTCACTATCTCTCTCTCTCTTTCTCTACTTCTCTCCATCTCTCTCTTTTTCTCTACTTCTCTCCATCTCTCTCTTTTCTCTCTCTCTCTCTCTCTCTCTCTCTCTCTCTCTCTCTGTTAGTGTCAGGAATCATAAATGTGGAGCTCGTTCTCCTTTTCAATATGTAATTTCACTTCTCACCTGAGACACTGAAGGAGTTGCCTGGCAATGCTGGATTATTTTGTGTGTGTACATGTGGGTGTGTGAGGTGAGGTGTGTACGTGTGCATGTCTATGTATGTGTGTCAAGGCTGGATTAGTAAAATGTAGTGTTTTGGAAGGCATTAACTTAAATGTATTAACTTAAAGGGATTTATTTTTTCTTTTTTCCTTTTTTTAAATGTAGTGTCCTGGATAGTTTTAGCAGCTGCCAAAATTGTTGCAATGCTTTGTCGCTGTTCCCTTTTTGAGCCCATCCTCTACCTCTGCCTGTGTGTGGGGTGTGTGTGTGTGTGTGTGTTTGTGTCTACGTTTGCCTTTTTCTGGATGCCAACAATTTTATTCTTCCGCTCCAAATCCATATTCAAAGCCAATTTTGTAGGCGTGGAGGAGCAGAGAAGGTGGGGGGTGTGGAGGAGTGGAGAAGGTGGGAGGGAAGTGCTGAGCCAGCAAGGCGAGTGGGCCAGGAGTAGGGAATAGGGAGTAGGGAAGCGGGAGTAGGTAATAGGGAGTAGGGTGTAGGGAATAGAGTGTAGGGAATAGGCAGTAGGGAATAGGCAGTAGGGAATAGGCAGTAGGGAATAGAGTGTAGGGAATAGGCAGTAGGGAATAGGTAGTAGGGAACAGGAAGTTGGGAGTAGGGAATAGAGAATAGGGAAGAGACAGAGGGCTGAAATGGCATGGAGCATCAAGTCTGCTATAAAGCAGGCAAGGGAAATGCAGAACTGTGTTAGCAGACTACTTAGGCCAACAGAGTGGCTAACGGTGATTGAAAAGCAGCTGGTGGCTACTCTGAACTTTTCTGCTGCTCTTGCGGACATCCATCCACCAGTAGGAGATCTAACGGTCACGTCTGAAGTGTTTGTGTAAGAGGAGGTGGAGAGGAGGGAGGGGGAGGGGTGAGAAGAAAATGGGAGGGGGAGTGGCCGGGTCACCTCCCAAAGCTGCACCAGAGCAGTCGGGCACAAGTCCCGCCTTCACACTGCCTCTTAACACACGCATGCGTTCACTTCTTGTGTGTGCAAAGAATGTGAGTAGTGTGTGTGTGTGTGCATATACATCACCCATTCCTTCAGCACACATCATCCTTACAAATGCATACACGTACACACACACACACAGTCCATTTTCAATTATTGCATGGATGTTTATGCAAATGAAGTCATTAGGAAGGTGCAGCCTGTTCCCCCTTCTTAGGCGGAGCCATGTAGAAGGGGCGGAGTGAGGGGCGGAGTGAGGGACAGGCGGAGAAGTTGAGGAGAAGCCAGAGAGGAGAGGAGAGAGACCGAGAGAAAGAGAAAGAAGAGATCGGATACAATGCTGGCCACTTAGGATCCTTCTAAGCAAGTGGTGACCTGTGGATCTCGCACTGCTGTGTGAAAGCGTTATATCACTGGCCTGCTCCCTGTGGTCTCTGGCTAAATGAGTGTGTGTGAGCGTGTGTGAGTGTGTGTGTGAGCGCGTGTGCATAGTCCGTGCGGCAGTGCAGCCACTGGTGCTGTTCTTAGCATCCAATTTGCGCCGTGCGTCTTCCTCACTTTGGCACTGAGCTGTTTTCTGATGTGGCTCGCACAGCCGCGCAAGCTTTGAACCTCCCGCCCCTCCCCCTCTCTCTCTCTCTCTCTCTCTCTCTCTCTCTCTCTCTCTCTCTCTCTCTTTCTCTGAGTCTCTCATCTTCCCTGCACTCTTCCTCTCCAGATTGCCCTGACTGGTTACTGAAATGACAGTCAGCTTGAAATTCCTCCCCCCCCTTGTTTCCTGTTGCTCATAGAAAACACACACACTCACACGCACACACACTTGGAGGTCACCAGAAACCCAGTCATATGCATGTAAGTGCATCCACAGCTATGACCATCTACTGGAACAGCATCTGTCTGTCTTCCTGTGAATCTTAAATGGTGCTGTGATGGTAAATGCCCTCTGACCCCTTTTCCCAGGCTTCCTTCAGTCTCACTCCTTTCTGTGTCCAGCTCTCAGTGAAAGACGTCTAGTAGAAACTCTGATTTCATGAGTGCTGCGATATTGCTCCTTGTGAGCAGTCTGCAGCAACTTTCACGGACATAAAACTCACTGATGTGAACCATGAAAGTTTCAATGTAATGTAATTATGGACTGGATTAATTATGCAATTGGATTATTACTGAATAAATAATCTGTAACACATCAAAGCATTAAAATACGTGTGATGACCTGTCCTGAGGTTTCCTGGAGGCAGAATCGGAGATAATACCTTGCCTAGGCTTGGTGGGGCTATTAAAGATCTAAAGTGCTCATTGAGTGGGTAAAAGATCATCAAATCTGAATAGGTTTGGGGTTTGGGGGTTAATAAATAATAGAAAGAGATACTAGAAAATGTTAATAAAGATCCAATCAAAGGGTGAGTATGACAGGCAATATAGTCTTAATGAAAGATGAACTTAATGATTTGTAACATCAAAAAGATTAGAAATAGTACTTGGTGCCAAATAATATATGGCACAGTATAACAATAATAATCTGAAGGAACTTTGAGAAGTCCAAACCATTTCTTTGCTAGAACTCCTGTGTTCACAACAGAAGTAAACATGAAGTTCAATAATGAATAAATGATGAAATGGGTAGTATACGGCTGTGTAAGGATGAAATATGTGCAAAATCAGATTCCATGTACACGGGTTACCAGCACGTGTCACTCTGGAAGTACAGATGCCTCCCATTTGTCCATGGACTTTGATGGTAGAGGCCAGCTGAGATGGTCTGGAGTTGAGCACCAGGCCAGGGACCAGGACCCTGTAGCCACTGAAGGATCAGAGCTGCTCTGGTTTCTACGCTTGTGGAATGGAAAGGAACGCTAGATGATCTTATTAAGCATTTGATACCCATTATGATGGGAAGTATGTATTTCAAAATCCTTACTGCACAATATTTCACAGGATGACAGTTTTTTTTGTGTCTTCTTCAGTCATATTTGCAGTCATTGCCAATTCTCACCTGGAGTAATTCTCCTCTGTCCCACAATGACTGCCAACCAGAGAGGAAACGCAACACAGCTGGTAGCTCGTCACCAAATCTTCCCAAGCTGAAGCTCACACAACATCAGGGGGCAGAGTAGCACACTCAGATGATTCAGCTCCTTCTGAAGCGTAAACCCACATACACGATTGGCCAGTCTCGCTCTGACTGACAGCCGAGGGGGAGTACACCGCCCCTCCCTTACTGAGAACACAGCTCCTTTTCAGCTCTCTCACACTCCCAGACACAGATGGCTGTGACATCATCAGGGATCAAACTCGCAGTCTCCTGGTGATAGGGCCAACACTTTTCTGTCGCACTACGCAGGAACTCATGATGATCGTTTTTGGGCCGATTCCATTCTGACGCAATGCACCGAGGTGAAAAACCCACCCGTGTCCTTGCGCATGCATCACCACTCCTGTTCCCGATGCCTTCTCAGGCTAAAGATCCGGCATCATGAGGTTCGCAAGAAGGCACGTCAATGGCTTAACTGTCCTTTCTTTGCTGACAGCTGAGGGGAGCAAAGACATCAGGCAGATCAAGGGATTAATACCTGGATAAACCACAAAGGTGCGGGTGGGCAGGGACTTACTTTGAAGACCCGTAATGCTGCCTGAGCAGCGCGATTCTGCTGCTGCTTGGGGTGTGTGTGTGTGTGTGTGTGTGTGTGTGTGTGTGTGTGTGTGGGTGGGGGGGGGGGGCAGGATTACCTGACAAGTAGAAAGGATACGTCTTCCCATCAACCAGCTTTCCCATTTCTAACTTTCTTGATACCCATAACCCCATTTTTAACCAGCCCTTAGTACAAATACACATCACCCTCACAAATCACACTCACGAGGAGGCAAAAAATGGCGACATGTCAAGTGCAAGAGCTGGAACGTAAAGAGTGGCTCCTACAACGTGCAGCCCCTGGGGTTGCTGAATTTTAGCTTCCCTTCACAAGAGTGTGTGTTGCCCCCCTCCCCCCGCATGTACCAACCCCCCTGGCAGCGGCCCAGATGGCGCTGCACGAGCTTGTCCAGATCCAGCTCCCCTGTGCATGGACGCCCAGCATTCAAGTGCACCATCCCTTTGGTAGTCAAACCCACTATTGGGGTAGAGTGAATTACATAAAGGTTACAGATCTGAAGAAAGGAAATATTACTTTTTTTTGTAATTAAAAAAAAGTATTGAAGTATTGCATTTCACCAATACAAATTCAAAGCCACATTCTGATCTTTTTTTTTTATATTATCTGAAATTATGCTGCAAAGTGTTCAGTCTTGAATGCCACCCCCTATTATCTGAATGTTCGTGGGCTAGTCCAGTAGCTTTTTACACCTACCTAATCCTGGTACTCCATACGTTGTTTGCCATTGATCGGGAGTCACTAACTGTAATTAACTGTCAGCATTATCCAGCTTCTCGCCCTCCAAATATAGATCTGTTAGTACGGTGTGCTAAATCACTCAGTTAAAATGAGCGGTAAGCACTCTTTCTAGCTACTGACTCACTGTTAATAGGATATAGATAGGGTCAGACGTACAAACACGCACATACCCACTGCTTACTGAGTATGGATCAGTCTGTCAGTTGGAGATCTGAGAGTCTTGGACGGCTGTGTGTGGTTAAATGGCTTTTGAATGGAGAATAGGTGGGGGTGAACGGAAAATCTCTGTCTAGCCCAATGCAAAGGTCACATCACTTATGTCTCTTTCTTTTGACGTCTGTGGTGCTAAAGCTGTCAAATTTAACCATGGCCCTTAAACCAGTTGTGTCGTATCTTTTCCTGGATATAGACTGGATATAGACTTTCATGTGTGGGTCCTTAGATGGCCTGTCTGTTTCCAAAAGACAGAATATCATTAATATCATTAAAGCTCTCCAGAATGCAGCAACCTCGACCCTTCCGCAAGCTGCCATCGCTGCAGCAGGAAAAGAAACGCTGAATTAGCAGCATAATTCCTTTCAGTCTAGAGCAGAAATGCACCAGATCGGGCGAACGCCGCTGAAACAGATTCCGCGGATGGCGTTTACAAATCGCGTTAATCCACTGGCAGCTATTCAGCTAAAGCGTCCGGCTTTCCCGCTCTGACAACGCCGCCGAGAGCTCGGAACGAGCGAGCGACGATTTATGCCAGCCCTGCTGATAATCCTTGTCCGATCCACTTTTAGACCTCATTCTGAATGTGTCGCGTGGGATATCCTTCACAGTGATGCCTACTGTCTAACACGCCCGCTGACACTGTTAGGCTGCCACAGATCGTCCCTCCTCCGACAAGAATGACGATCGGAAATTTCACCGAAGTCACCCATTTGAGGACGCCTGCGGGCCCAGTGTGTTGGCCGCGTTCCCTACTGAGGCGTACTGGTGGAGCGTAATGTAAACATAAATCGAGCTGAACTGTGGCCCTGTAATCTACGTCTCTGGCAGATTCACTCGCCGCCCCTGCGCTACGGTCATGCATCTAAAGTGATGCCACGCGAGTTTTGCCGCGCAATTACACGGTGTGTGGCGGGAGGTATTAGGGGTGCAGCCTTTTGCTCCTGGGAGGTTCTGCGGACCGAGCAGAGACCAGCGTGCACTTCTGCACTATTCGTTTGGCCGTTAAATTCCTGCACACTTCCATTCCTGTGGCAGACGCTCCAGCGGTTAGTTTTATACTCCGGTTTTCCTCGCTTATCACTTTTGTTTCGGCTGCAGTCGTTAAACGAGGCGCCTTTTACTGCTTTCCTGTTTTCCCTACTTGTCAGTGAGTTGCACAAGTCAGTAAATGTGCAGTACACTGAAGGAGTGCACATATGGGAGGGGAGGGAGGGGAGGGGGGGGGGGTGGCGGCGTGACTGGAGCCTCATCACAGTGCTGGAGAGTTCGTGTTTGAATGTCCCTTACGTTGTCCTGACTGTCACACGGGACTCCGTTACCTGTAGAAGCCAATATTCAAATTCTAGAACTGCAGCAAAATAACAATAAATAATAATCTAGAATTGCAGACAGAATAGGGGAGGTTAATTCTCGTGCACTGCGGCCACGGATGTTATGAAAACACTCGATTTCCTGCTCGTCGTGCCTGTTGGGGACTAAATACTGAGGCAGTATTTTGAGAATACTCAAAACGTGGAGGTTTGTGGGAGGAAGATTGCAGCCATCAAATGAAAATGGGTGGTTGTATGCCAACTCACCTAGACCTCCCAGTTCACGTCATGGGATTTCATGATAAAAATCATGTGAAAAATTAATGAGACCCTACAAAATCTTATAGCTCTTCTGCAAATATATTTTTAGCTATGAATTTTTGAAGGTTGATCCTCAGAGATATATTTGCAGTTCTTTGTATGTGTATTCTGAGCCTCAGCATTGTAATTTTTCCTGAATTGGGTTGAAATTTATACTGATTGTCCTACGAAACCCAAAGTGTAATTTGCGACATCTTTTCAGGTAAATACTTGTTATTGAAGGTTTTACAGTAATTAATAAGCAAAGAAATTAATACAGTTAATTAACAAATAATTGTGCCCAAATTAAGATTCTTTAATATTCATAAAATTATATATACTAGATTTCACCTTCCTGCAATCGAATTTTGCTTCTGTGTAGTAGTAAAATAGTTCTGTATAATATAGTTCCCAACTCGGCAAATGAACAAGTTACAGCTGGTACATAAATGAATACAGCTAAGCACATTTTTCACATCATCATCAACTACAATCAGAAAACAATGAAGCAAGTCCGGTCTAATCCCACTTGAAACTGATTTGGCCTTTGGAGTACAGGATGGATTTCAACATACCCAGAAGCATGTACATAAGAAATGGTGCAATCCAGATTAATTTCATCGAGCAGTGTGGTGTGACACCCCAGAATCTACTGGAACAAAGTCTCCAAGAGGAAGGAGCTGTCGGACAACAGTTTTACATTGAAGTCAACATACAGTAGTACAAATATCAACCTGTGGAAAAAAAACATAGAATGTTATATTAAAGCCAGTGAAAATGAGTACTTTTTAAAATGAGTCTCTGAACATAATTCATAAAGATTTATATATCAACAAGCACTATTAACACTTTCGTATAAAGTTTCAAGGTAAAATTTGAGTAATCCTTCTTGGGAAGATATGCAGTCACAATATCTTAAAGTGGGGTTTTCAGTATATATAGTTATATATATATATATATATATATATATATATATATATAGTTATAGCCAGATTTGTAGCACATTTTATGCATCACCAAATAACCAACATATAGCAAAAATAAGAAGTAATAGATGAATACTATAAAGAAACAAAAATTGGTTGCAAGAAAGTGAAAAGGTGTGGATATGTTAATTTTTGAAATATAAAGTCACTTAATCTGTGTAAAATATTATTTGTGTTTATTAATTTGATTGCTATGTATTGTGAATACACAAAGAACTGCAAAAGTCATGAAATTTAGCTCAGAGTGGCCAGAACATCATAATAAAATAGAGTAGAGCTATAGGAATTAGCAAGGTGTCCTGAATTTAAAATATTTCTTTACATGATTTTTTTTTTCCCAAGAGACTTTCCTTAAGCTGAACTGAGAGGTCTAGGCGAGTTGTCATGGAATGACCCAATAAATAAAACAATGTGTCATTTTCCTGCGCACACACACACACACCTGTGTGTCATAATGGTGATTTTATAGGGGACAGACAAGAGGTTAAGGCATCAGTTCTGGATGGCTGGTCTTGGTTAGGTGCTCATAGAGTGGTCCATAATAGAGAGGACAAACCATGTCACATTTTTACAGCCGTGTGCCATCTCTATATCTCACGCTTGCTCTCCACACACACACACAAATTCTCACACACACCCATATATATATATATATATATATATAATATATATTAGAGGGTACGGTCTCAAGGGGCAAAGGTTTGCTTCTTTCTGTCATCTGTGACATGCCAGCATTCACAATATGTTTCATGACAGAAAGAAGAAAGAGGCGGGAGAGAAGGGGAGAGAAGGCCGTTTGCCGATTCGCTCCGAGTTTCCTGCTTGTCGCGACACTTTGGCTGCTGGAATGATAAGGAAGTGGTGCAGATCAGACCGTGTGCTGATGTGTTGACGGATTTCATTTCTCATTGTGTCGGCTCCTTTTGTCGTTGCCAGCCAGACAGGGTCTCTGCTCTGCTCTCTCTGAGAGAAGAGAGCGCCTTACCATGGCCTGAGAAAAAGGAGAGGGAGACTGAGAGGAAGGAAAAAGAGAGAGAGAGAGATGGATGCAGGATGCAGGATAAGGATACGGAGGCAGACCAGGTGAGGTTGGCGTGCCGTGGTCTGGATGGTCTTGTCACGCAGCCCTGTTGGAATGTGACTTGGTATCCAGAGAAGGGGGGGGGAGGGGGGCATAAAACATCCAGTCCATATAGATTTACAAGGTGGTGCAGGTGGATGTGAACGAGGGGTGGAGTGTGCAATTCCACGCTTGCTTGCACCTTATGAGCAAAGCTGGAAGCTCTTTCCTACACCTTTTCTCAGTCGTCCTCTCCATTCTTCCCGGAATCACACTCGTTCTTTCTGTCCTCTTCTCCTCTGTCCTTTTTCTCCCCTCCTTCCAAGAGTGAGTCAGTGCCTTGGAGTATTTTGGCAAACTGAGATTAGCTGCATTGCAGCGATCGCCTGCTCCTGACGCCAGCGTGCTCTTAACATCAACACAGGCCTCTGTTTCAAGAAGTGGGCTGAAAAGACTCACTTGCTTGAACTGAAAGTGATGGCTTAGTTGTTTTTGTTCTTTCTGCGCACTGTTTTTATTTGTTTAATTGGTCACAAGTGTATGTGTGTGTGTGTGTGTGTGTGTGTGTGTGCCTGCAGAGGACTGTAGAGGAAGAGAGAGAATGCCACTGTTCTAAGTTAGAGGTTTTCCAGCGTAACATGCAAGCAGAATTTCAAAGGTAGAATAAAAGTGTGTGCGCGTGCGTACGTGAGTGTATGCGTGTGAGGGTGTGTTTGTGCACATGTGGAAGTGGGAGTGTGTCTGAGATGTGTCCTCGTCGTGCAGCATGTAATGTGTAGTGCAGTGTGGCAAAGTGTGCGAGTGTCTCTCTTTCCTCTCATTAAGGGTGTTAATGTGTGTGAGTGTTAAAAAGCCAAGAGAATGAGACTCCCTGAGACTCTCAGCGAGAAGGGGAGGAGCAAGAGGCAGGGAGGCCACATGGAGACGGGCACTTGGAAGACTTGATAAAGTGCTTCCAGACATCCTGACGAAGGCAGCAATTAGCCAGATGAAAGCTGACTATCACAATCAGATGATACACGCTGTACTGAAACACTAAATAAAAATGAAGCACTCCTGTCTTTCCCCTCCTCCCTCTCTCTCTCTCTCTGTCTGTCTGTCTCTTTCTCCTTTGTCTCTCTGTCTCGCTCTGTAGCAGTCAGTGATTTTGCCTTCTTTTTGTGGTGGATTCAGAGTCGCAGTGCCTGCATATGGAGACGTTTTAGGTTCTGAGAAATGAATACAGCAACTTTTCAAGGAGTGGCTGTTTCGGCAGGGAGGGGGCGAGTGTCAGGAAAAGAGGTTTAAGGATTAAATCGAACTCTTTCCCCAGGAACACTTACAGCAGACTGAGACTGAGGCACACTCACACATCCCCAGGGGACCTGTTAGCCTTCATCAGAGTAATTGGGGCTAATGAAACACGGTGTCACCACGTGAGTGCGGCCGGCTCCGGGGATGGCCTCCTCTAGCCCCTCCCACCTCTCCTCTGGTCGCTTTTTTTTTTGTAGTCGCTTTCATTCCCCATCTGCATGGACGAGTGTTGGGTGCGGGGGAGGGGCGGTGAGGGGCGTCAAAGCAGCTGACCCCACCCACCTGTGACGTACGCTGTCCAGGTTCCATCGAAAGCACGTCGTCAGCAGATTTACGCATGTTAAAGGTGCAGGAGACAGGAGCACAGGAGTTTGTCAGTTGGAGGGAATGTGCAGTTTCTCCAATGCGTAGGCTTGTTTTCCGACTGTCTCTGAACGATTCAGATCTATTTAAAGTGTGCAGCCTAATAATTTTAGTGGGCTAGTGTTTAGCACAGAGGCACCTACACTCCCAGTATGCCTGGAACAAGATTTAGTGTCTTGATAAGCCAGTAGACCCTTCAACATACTTCACGTTATTTCAGAGTAGTGATGCATGATTACGTGCAGACTCCGAATATTTTCATATATGTATACATTCATTTGTTATTGGGTTGCCTTCTCTGTGGTTGCCTTCCATTAATCTCTTTAGCTGTGAGGCAGGTCCATATGTAGTATTACACATAAACCTTCACTAAGCTCTGTAAGCTCATTAAATCAGTACACTTGCACATCAGTAAATGTATAATTACACGTCAGTACATTTAATTGTACGCTGGGATATACATATATTGTGGAACTTGTCTTATGTTATATAAATGTAAGACTGCTGCTAATTCTATGGTTATTTTCACACCTTCTGAGGCAACTAAAGAACCAATGTCAGAAAATGGAGAAAACACATTTAATTTCTTTAAAGACACTTTTTGCTGACTCATTATTTACTTTCCGAGTATATCGGTATTTACTCCCAATGTAATTCTCTTTTTCTCCTCATCACCAGGCAGCCGCTGCGTCGCCATGACGACCGAGGAGTGTCCCGTGTCGCTGGGTGGAAGCCAGTTGGGGGCGGGGCTATGCGAAGACTATGGCCCCTCCCAGGGGGATGACATCATTGAGGAGGCGGGTCCTTGCGACGACACCGGAAGTGACCTCAGCACGCTTGCGGTGCCCTTTCCAGAGCTGGCACCGGTGGTCTTCTTCTGTCTCAAGCAGACCACCTGTCCACGCAACCTCTGCATCCGCATGGTCTCCAATCCATATCCTCTCAGTGCCCCCTAGAGGCCACGGCCCACTTATTCATCATAGAAAAAGTATGGCAGTTTAACAGCTATGGCAGTAAGGTGCTTATAAGAAAGTTGGCTGTGCTTGTCTAGTCTTCTAAGTTGATTAGAATTTCAGACATACAGTATGTAGCCAAGCGAATTGATCAGCAATTCTATGGCCCTGTAGACATAACCAGTTTGAAACTGGTACATTTATTGAGTTCCTGAAAGATCCGTAGCATAGACATATGGAGTATTAATGAAAATGTTAAATGTCTGTACAGTGTTTTGAGGTAACAAAGCTGAACATGCTTTGAGTTCTGTAGGTAATGGAGTTGAACATGCATTGAATTCTATAGGTAACATTGTTGAACATGCTTTGAGTTCAGTAAGTAACAGAACTGAACATGCTTTGAGTTCTGTAGGTAACGTGGTTGAAAATGCTTTGAGTTCAGTAGGTAATGTGGTTGGAAATGCTTTGAGTTCAGTAGGTAACAGAGATGAACATGCTTTGAGTTCTGTAGGTAACGTGGTTGAAAATGCTTTGAGTTCTGTAGGTAACAGAGTTGAACATGCTTTGCTGATTCTGGCCCATGTTTTGTGTTTGCTTTGCAAATGTAACCGTTGTCCATACTGTATGTGTCAGGTGTGTAACGGTGGGATCTGGTGCAAGCTGATCAGAAGTAACACTGAATGTTTCTTTTTGCTCATCCCATCACCATTAGTGTTCATTTTTGTTCCTTCCCATCCATTCACTCACTTCCAGTGTCACCCAATGCTACATTTTCACTGTATAGCTGATTGATTATCATTCTTGATTATCAGGTATGGTGACTTTATAGGTAATGCGCAGTTCATCAGACTCTTTATATGTACATGTGTGCCTAACAAGTTTTGACGGCAGTCAGAAACTAGTGGGTTAGTGATTGGATGCTACTTTGGAAAAGCAATTTCTTTTCATTATTTTTACGGACTTACAGAATGAGGTGAAATGAAAATATGCTTTATTGATTGACTGTGGAAGGCTGCTCTGTCACAGACCTGCTTCTGTGTACAGGTCCATTTCTCCCCAAGCTCAGCACTGATCACACTCACACACCAGCGCAGTAGCTATCCAGGTGTTGGAGCCCATCGCACTGATCGTCATCTGCTGCCTGCCAATCACAGGCTGGGAGCGGAAAATGTGCAAAGAGATGCAGTTTCTGTGGGGGCTTCAACACACACTCACAAGATGCCATATTATTTCAGCACATTAATGGGATGCCTTGGTGACATGATGCTATTTGTGTGTGTGTGTGTGTGTGTCTGTGTGTGTGACAGAAAGAGTAAAAGACAGAAGGAGAGACCTTGTGCTCTTTATTAGATGGGTGTTGGAAGAATACACACCCGCATATTTTCACTTTAAATTGAGTTATCAATCACCAGGAAAAAATTAGATTGAAAACAAACTTCATTTGCACACCACTTCTTTCTAATGTACAATGTACAACCAGGAATATTTACAGCCATTTTTTTTCTTTTTTTTTGAGAAGGGTGAACCAAGGCTACCGACAGTTCTTTCCGGTATCTTAAAAATTGAGAAAGAGGAACCGATGTGCAGCAATGGAACTGTGTCTGGTACCGCACAGAACCTGAAGAGGGGAGAGTCTGTCAGGGTGCTCTGGTCCAGGAAGGTGGTAGTGGGCATTGCTGGGTGAAGACCTCTCCATTGTAGGTCCACTCTGGCAGAGGGTTCTTGTATAGCATCCTCCATGAAGGGGATTATGCAGTTGTTGTATGCTGGGTCTTCGTTGCTGTTGTGGGTGGAACTTTTTTTAAGTCCCATTGTCCAAAGCTTCAGCTACAGTTCTGTTCAGAGGGGACACCTGAGCTACAGTTACCTGTCCATTTACATACGTTAGCAAGGATGTGTGGAAAGAAGCCTTCAAGGGCTTCAGAGTGTTTCCCAACATCCTCTTTGATCTGCTCTGGATCCCTCTGCTCAGGGGATGTATTTGCATCCACTCACACTTAGACTGGTCACACGCAAAGTACAGGAGGGTTTTCAAGGCAAACTATTTTTGACAGTTTTATTACTCCCGCAATAAAAATGTATTCTGCTCCTAAACGTGTGCATGCCCAGACACGCCGTGGACCTGCTTATTAATATTTATTAGGGAGTGATAACATTTCACAATAAGAGTTTGTACTCACTGGGCAGACGAGTCTTTACACCCCAGTCTTAATCTTTTTATTAAGGGGTTGTAATGGTGTCTTTCCTTAGAATTTTCTTTTGTCCAAACATAATGTACTGTAAAAAAAAAGCACAAAAAGCATGTCTCTACAAACTTGATGAAATTGGGGGAATCTTTTTTCCTGTAAAAGCAGCAGCAAAGTACACTAAAGTATTGTGGATTACGCAGAGCTGGACTGAACACCCTGCAATAGAAGAACACACCATATATGCGTTTGTAGATCTTGCCTCCCACTCAAGATCCTCCTGGGAAGGATGTGATGTCATGACCATTGTTACTGCATTTAGTACGAAACTTCCACCTGAAAGCGTGGTTTTGAATTCAGTTTTCTTGCACCTATGGGATAATGGCTCGCCTTTATACGGTGTAGTAATGTTTTCTCCAAACACGATGTACACCTGGTCTTACCTTTTACTAGGGAAGTAATAACATGTCCGGAGTAATTGTTCACAAAGTCAGAAAGTCCTGTGTTTATGTACTTTGATCTTTGATCCTAGCCTGGGGATCATAATCTGGTCACCTCCTCCTCTGAGTTCTGTTATAACCACTCTTTGGGTTTCATTGATTGTTGTGTTCTGAAGTTTCAAGCAGTAAGTTATTTGATGCTCATTTATTGATGACTCTTAAAAAACACAAACAGTTCGTTCCTTGAAGCTTCCCACATCCGTAGGTTTTTTGTTCCAAGCTCAGACCAGTCTTGGCTTAAATGATAGCTTGCTGTCACAGCCAGTTTTGAAAGTTTTCAGTCCGAGTTGCTACTGTGTCAGAAATATTGAATGTCCTGTATACTTGGAGGTAAAAATGGCAACAAGGAAAGGAAAGCTGAAACGTTGTTAGAAATGATACAGACTGGTCTATGATGAGCATGGATGAAATCGGGGCTGTTTGTGATCCGTGTCTTTATCGGCAGACATGATGTCGACAGAGGCAGGTATTATACAGACTTGGCTACAGCATAAGTTAAAAGCCTAGAGGATGTTGGAACCCATAGGTTACCCTTAAAACAAATATCCTTAAATCTTAAAACACATTTTAGACAGTCTACTAATTTAGTGTGGTTGTCTTCTTTGTTTTTGATTTTGTTATTTCTGTTTAGAGAAAACATGAAGTTTTGCTTTCAGACGACCAGCAGTTATTACATTACAGCTGCTGAAACAAGAATTGCTTTCACATTATGAAACAGGACATGCCAATATGAACTGCTGGAGAAGTAGAATTCCTTTAGAAACATTTGGTCACCAGGATGTGTCCGTAATCGCTACTGTTGGCTCAGCTTTTTCCGTGTGTATGTATGTATGACCAATTTCTCTAGGGGTGTTTTCAGAGTGGAAGAAACAGACCAGTATCACTACTGCTTGATTGATTGATTAATATTGCTTAATTAGGAACAGTAAGGTAGAAGGGCAGAAATGAACAGGACCCTATAGAATGTAATTAGACCCAGCCTGTACCCCAACCCCAAATATATTAATTGGAATGTCATTAGTTAACTATTGAAATAGTCTTGTCAGATAATCTATAATCACAAAGACATTTTATCTTGTAGTCTATATTCAAGTAGGGAGAAGTCCTTAAAGTCGTGATTAAAAGGTCAAGCAGATATTCTCATTCAGCAAATTACATTGAGATGTGAGTAAAAATGTGTTGTAAAGTTAATTCATCCTTTACCTTCAAACCAGTATTACCATTTTTACATTTCTTTCAACTAACATAAAGATTATAGCATTGGACTTCAACGGGCAATTATACTAGACTATACAGAACTGAAACGATTGGGCTTTGATTCATGGTAATGCTTGTGGTTACTGTAAAAGACCCAAGGAAGTGTGGGAAGCTTCAAAGTGCTTTGCTGTTTGTCATTTTTAAATAACTGACAAATAAAAACAAATCAAAGACCGCTTCGCAGGACAATTTCCTACGGTGGGGGAATACATCAGTGAATGGATTATGACCCCCATCTCTGGCTAAGATTGGGGTGGGGAAAAGAAAAAAAAAGTGTTGTGGGAAGCTAAAAACGAACTTCCTTTTTGAAAACAGGACGTTCTTTTATATCGAGCAAAAACTAAGCCCTAAAGTACTATTCTCTGGCAGTTTACGGTTTATAATTTTATTAAGCTTCATTAAATGAGCATGAAGTAACTTTACAACACAACAGTAAATGAAATTCATAGGGTAGTTATAAGAGGATTTAGGAGTGGGGGGGGGGGGGGAGGGGCCCCAGTGACTGGGTTATGAGCTCCAGCTTGGTTCATTTATAAAACAGGACTTTATAACCCTGTGTAATATATCCAAAATATTTACTAAGGACACCATTACTGAGGAAAGGGTGTATTATTATCACTCTAATGAAAGTTAAGACCAGGTGTATAATATGTTGAGAGAGTACAGGTGAACACTGTGTTGAGGAAAGTTTAATTACACCATAATAAAAGTTAAGTAAAGACCTGGGTATACATTGTTATGTAAGAAAACAGCCATTTACTAAGGAGAGTAATATTAAAACAGATAAAGATATAAGATAAATATTAATTAAAACAGGTGCACAACATGTCTGGACTTGTACAAATATTTATGACCAGATAACATTTTAGTGGGGGGGCAATACAATTGTAAACGTAGTTTCACATGAAAAGCCTTTTTTACTTTGTGTGACTGATCAGTGAGATATCTGACCTTGGCCATGATTTCTGTGATAAAAGCATTAATCTCACTTTCCAACACCGACTATTCAAGGAACCAGCAGTTCTAAAAAGTGGTTTGTTCAGACCAAAATGTTTTTTTCTAGTTCCCTGTCCTCTGACTCTAGGCTTTTAAAACAGTTTTTAAACAGTTTATCTTTTACAGCACATAGTCTTTATGGTCTTGTCTGGTATTAAAAACGACATGCTCATGTCCCAGTTTACATGAAACCTCAGAACCGCCAGGGACCCATGGCACAGTAATGGGCCAGTACAACAGCTTCCCTGTTGTCAGCCTATTGTTGTATTGACCTGCAGCCTCGCTATTGTTGCCGCATAGATCGGACATCGACCATCCCTGCACTACGGTAAACACCACGCACCAAGGGAAGCCAGTGGTGGCAGCACCAGACAGAGTCCACAAAGCTCTTTTGGAGATGGTGCAAAAGTTCAGGAGGAGGATCAGCACGGCGAGATGGTGGCACAGCAGCAGTGCTCGCTACAGAGACCCTGCCTCTGTTAGACAGCCACAGTTGAATCCATCTCCATCTCTGTAGTTATTCCAGCACACTGTCAGCAGACCCGTTTCAGTTCCTCGGCATGTATCTGTGCCAAAAAAGATTTCTAGTGTGCTCAGTCCTCCCCTGTTCCATGAACACGGCTGTGGAAGATGAGGGGGATTCTCTTTTAGTCACTAGCCAAGGAGCAGGGTGGCAGGTTCATGCCAGTTCACACATGCACATGATGCTTTTCTGGAATGGATCAAGGCTTGAGCACAGGTGTTGTAAATCATCCGATGATTAGATTAGATTAGATACTGTGATGTCATCATCATATGCCATGAGCTTGACTGTGTGGTCCCATTTGAAAGGTCAGGTCTCAGTACTGAAACGTTTTTGGAGGTTTTCTCTCAGGGGTTTGACGAGGGGCTCAAGGGAGAGTTTGTACTGCCGGCCAGACAGACTACAGATTTGTCAAACACGTCTGCAGACAGGGAAGGGTTGTGTTGGTGTTTCATTGATCTTCACCATGTTGTCCCTATTTGGTGTAAAGTCTGACTCATGAGATTAACTATTTACCAATAGTGAATTTTGTGAATTCTGGATCTAGTGAATATGACGCTTCCCGGTTCCTGGGACTCTGATTACCCGGAGAGCTACACATTATAGGAGAGCAACGTCGCCGGAATATTAAAACCACCTGCAGCTAATTATCTCCCCAATAAATTTTCTAGTCAGCACCACTTCATTGTGAAGTACCTACTGCTCATACTAAGCCTTGTTTCCTCTGGTGCAATTTTATGGTTAGTGATCTCTGCCTGTTTCTGGATATTTGTGTCTGCCCCTTTTGTTTTGTACGCTCTCTTCGGTTCTTTGACTCTGGAATGTTTTTCACTTTGCCCAAGATCGTGTATTTCTCTCGCACTGCTCTTCTGGTTTTTGACTTCTGCTTGTTCCATCTCTCCCTCTTCCCTGGATCGCCCCCTTTTATTAACCATCCTCATTCTGGATCTGCGAGCGTCTGCCTCTTCCTTTACATCCACAGAGAGAGACAAGTCCAACATTTAGCAGCTCTGTGAGGTGTGGCAGGTCTTGCAGCAAAAAATGTATGAAAAAAATGAAAATGCAGTGTTCCTTAACTTCATGAATGATGGTGTCTAAATGAATTTGGAGGTGGTATGCTAGTGTCTTTGATTACCATTTTATTGTCTGTCCCAAGGAGAAAGATAGGATGCCAGTTCTTTAAAGATCTGAGGTCATCTTTGTGGGGAGTAATGTGATCCCAGTTTTTCAGAAGTTGATAGAGAAAACTTTGGATTTTATTCATTGGACAATGACAGCATACAGATCTGGGCCAATTATAAGCCATAGCGTCAGTCCATCGTGCCCTGGTGATTTTCCATTAGGCAACGGTTGAACAGCTACATTGAGTTCTTGAAACGAGAATGGTTTCTCGAGCTCAATTCTTCCACTAGGTTGTCGTCTATTCAGATGACGTCCAGTGTCTCCGGGATCGCATGGTTGGCTGCTATAAAGTTCTTCTTAAAAAGGTGGTGCTCATATTATGATATTCTTATTGGTTATCTCTTGGCTACTGGGAAACTTTAGATGGGTGATGGACTTCTTCACCCTGACCTTTTTTCTCTAGACAAAAAAGACGCATGAGTATTGGACCGTTTCACCGTACTGAGTGAACTTCACTTGCTCTGTTGCACCTCAGTTTTAGTGTACTGTGGATAGAAGAGCTAGGTCTGAACCTTTACTATGTCCCTCCACTGGCTTAGTCATTTAGTCGTATTTACTGTGATTCCCTCTCTGTCAGTCTGTCTGTCTGTCTGTCTCTCACTCTCTCTCAGAGAAGCCCAGACGCATTTATAAGGGTGAAAGAAGAGGTGATCCCGTAATACCCTTTTGTATGCAGTGCCAGTGATGCTGTCGGAAAGTGCTGAGTGCACCAATAATAGTGACAGAGATGTAGTGGTGATGGGCAAGCAGAGTGGAATGAATAACATGAAAGAATTTCCCTGTTAAAATTCTATGTATAGAATCCATCAGGTCTTGCTGTAAAGACATTATCATTGGCAGATGTTAGCCAAGTGTTTTTGTCTATCTGCACGAAAGGCTTCCCACCGTACATCTTCTAGTTTGTGGTGTATAAATACGTCTGCTGAGCAAGCACGAGACTTGCTGTGATTATTGTATGCGCAGTGGTCCGACGTGCAGTAAAAATGTAGACAGGACCAGCCAAGCCCAATTATTCTCTTGTGTGAAACGTCTGACATGACTTGTCCGAGATTGACCTTTCCTCACATTCAGCCACTGGGTTTGGTTGATGTCTGCACGCATGTCTTGAATGAAAATAGATTTTGATTTGGCTTTTTTAAAAGACAGATCGTACGGCTTCCCGGTGTTGCGACGTCTGTTCGCATTTATTTATGATGCTTCTGGAAGCCTTGAAGAAATGCTGCTGAGCGGGAAAATGTCCTGAAGGATGTTCCTCATTTCCTCTTTTTGAACTGTTTGTTGCTGTTTTTGTTGGATTACATTTTTGGGACTAATGTTTTCATACAGTAATGCGTATGTTGCTCAAGCTCTTCTGATAGTGTTAAAGTGTTTAGGTTGCTCAAACTCGTAGAAGCGCACCATTCAGCATTGCTATGTAGCACAACAAACAAAAACATTTCAGACTGTGGAGCAAAACTGCTTCTACTATGAGCAGTTTTTTCCATTGTACTCGGATCTAAAAATGCATGTATTTGTGAAACGGTGTAGAGTTGAGATCTACTTAACATAGCTCTAACCTCAAAAGAAACTGTATCATCTCAACCACTCTTTCTATCTTCAGACTCATTCTCTGAATCATTCACACTGCACAACTGCATAAATGCATCTGGGAACACATTTCCCGCCTCTCTTATTCAGTTTCAGCCTCAGGCGATACATCACGATCTACGTCTGGCACAGGCTGACTCTCTGTTCCTGGCTGGATGTGTCCGAGACAGTGGCAGGGACTCAGTTCCTGCTTTTGAACTTTTTTGCCCCCTTTTAACAGTGGGGTTATGTTGCAGAGCTGGATTAACATTGAGTCACTGGGGTTTTGGTGTTTAATACGATATTATTGCACAGCCCAGGCTAGTAGAAATAGAACATGTATTAATACCCTTGGGGAAATTCCTCTTTGCAGTTAACCCATCTGGAGTGAATACACACTGGGGAGCAGTTGGGAGGTTAGATGCTTTGATCCCCAATTCCATGTCTCTAACCTTTAGGCCACAGATGCATATATAGTAGGTTCTATTGGAAGTGCAAAGGCTTACAGTGTGTTAATATAAAAAGTCTGTTCTTTGCAGCTCTGCAAAATGATTTTTGTAGCATTTTTAAAACTGATATTTCTACAATTCTATCATATTTTGCGGATGGGTTTGGGCAACACTTTGTAGGAAGTTGAACCCTGTGCTAAACTTTTGATTCCAGCACTGCTTCATAATGCTAAGATTTCATTGGTTGTGCTTGGGGGTGGTGCTGTTTCATTATTGTTATTTCATTGGCTTTCATTGGAGAGAGGGAGAGAGAGAGATTTGGAAAGGAAGGATTCTATGATGACTTAATTAACGGTCAAAAGTGTTTCCTGCAGAGTGCCGGACCAGTGGATTACTCCTGCAGAGAGGAAACATTTGTTCTCGGATGGCAGCTCTTTAAAGAACATGTTACATAGCATGAAATCTGTTGGTTTCAAACAGCCTAGACATCTGAAATGTTACTATCAGAGGACATGCTTTGTTAAGCCAAAGGGGCAGTTTGTTATGCATTTTGTAATAAGAATTGTGTTTTATCTGAATCAGGAAAGTCTGTGCAGGAAACATTGGTTCATTAATGGTAAGGTACTGCAGATAACATGACCTGGTCTACTCCATACACTTCAGCCCCACTTAAATGCTCTGGGTTATGGTGTACATAGTATGAGTTAGAAGGTTGTAGGCCTTGAGAGGGTTGCATTCAGTCTTTTTTGGGCTGTGCAGTCAAATGCTTCATTGCCTTCTCTTCTGATTAGGTGTTGGAGCTTCGTTTGAGCTTCATTTGAGCTTTGTTTGAGCTTTGTTTGAGGCTTGTTTTGTTTCCTGGTTTTTTTTTTTGGCTGCGTTGTCTCCTCTTCGCTAACGTTGCTTTGTGTCTTAGCACCTTTCGCTATTCAGTTCGCTCATAAAAATTCAGTCTGTGACAATGCACCCATTGAAATGTTTTCTAGTCTTTGTTTTTCTATCAAAGTTCACCTGCTTAGTTTGCGTGGAGGCTAAAGATTTCCTTTTTTGGGGGGCCAAAGTGTCTGGCTGCACTCTGACGTCTCGCGCTCCCTTCGATTTTTTGGGGTGCAAAAATCCATAAACACTGCATGGTGTCATTGTATATGAGATGTAAACGAAGACAGACAGTCACCTTCAACAGTCTGCAGTGTTTCAGCCCAGTCACCACAGAATACCAAATACGACAGAACCTGTCATCTCCCAGTCGTCACAGAATAATCATAATTCTAAACCTCGGACCATCAATACTTGGGGAGATTAGAATCTGTCAACACTCCCAAGACTGCTCGGCTCTTTTGATTCAAGCATTAAGCCTGTTCCTTTTATGAACTTCTTAACAGAGAACGATAGAAACTGAGATGCGTGGTAAAAGAATTGAAATGAGTGCTTAAATGTTGCATTCCAGGATTTTTTTTGTTCCCTTGACGTATGTTCAGTACAGATCATAACAGCTTTTATGTGGATCATGATGTTAAGACAGTTATGTTTTTTTTTTATATACTCATAGTCTGGGAATATAATGACACTAAGCCTTTAAGTGATCAACAGATGATCTCCTTTCTTCTTAAGCTGACATGACGACGTCACCCAGAGCTGATTTACCAGCGGCATTTCGTGCGCCACTCTTATAATGACAGGAGACCGCCCTCTTTCCCAGCAGACCACCCACCTTTCCTATTTGTGATCCGTATTTTGTTGGTGCTGGTGGTAAGCACCCTTGGGCCAGGTGGCCAGGTGGGCCAAGTACCACAGGGCCCCGAGTACCTGCCCCAGGCGTGTGGAGAGTGGAACAGAAGTGACACGTATCTGACTCAGGGTTCCTCGAGGGACCTCTGGCCTCGCTGCCAGACGGGAGAGATGCTGTGTGCTTGTGCACACACTCTGGACGGCAGCGTGCGTGTGTGTTTACCCTGCGCCGTTCTGACCGATCACCCAGAGAAGACTGGAACTCCTCATCCTCTCCTCACCCCCCTTCTCTCTCTCATTTTTATTTGCTAGGTCTGTCTTGTTGCTGTGGCGAGCAGGCTGCTCCTAGCCTAATGCTAGTCTAATCTAACCTTTCCATCACCTCTCCCATTTCCTCTCATCGTCTCCATTCTCCTCCACCTCTGCCTTGTTCTTTGACTCCTTGCCAAGCACTGAGGAGCAGCTCTCTGCTGGGTGATTTGTGTCGCCGCATGTTAAAGTAATTAGACTGCAATCACTTTCTCTCTGTTTATCTGTTCTTTCTTAATTGCTCTTTCACCCCTGCACATACCTTTCTTTTTCTCTCTCTCTCTCTCTCTCTCTCTCTCACTCGCACACACACACACTACACAAACAACACACTACAATACATGCTCATGACCATTACTGTTTTCTTTTGTTAAATCCAATTTGCATAAGGTTGAACATAAAACCATTTGCACTAGTCATAAATTATAAACCACATGACAGCAAGTAAAAAGCAGAAGTAATAAAAGACAGTAAGCAACTACTCAAAAAGCCATTTCCTTGAGATAGTAGCCATCTCATTTATTAACACTGGGCAGCAAAGCTTTCTTGTCTCCACCACTAAAATAAGCAGAACTTGTCATATTACATATATGACTTGTTCATATCAGTTATGGTTTTCAGGTGAGAGCAATTACATTTTCCAAAATGTATATATTAGTTATTCATAAGTAAGGTTGTTATTACACAAGTATGGCAAGTATGCTTCTGAAATGTACAGGTGTATGATTTTTGCCTATATTTGGCCTCAGGCACGTCCCTCTTCAGTTTCCAGCTGTAGTCTGCCAAGAAAGATGGCCGAACTTCCCTTGGTACCACTTGTCCTTATTATACATAATGATGTGAAAGAATACACACACACACAACCATGGGTAATAGAGAAATTCTGAAAATATATTTGGATTCAGCATGCAATAATAGATAACGACACAAGAGACTCAGTCTTTTGTTAACCATTGTAACCACAATAGACCTGCAAAATCACTCATTTAGGCAGCACATAGAAGCACTAACAATATTCCCAAAACATAAATTAAAAAAAACATAATTCAAATTAATTGTAATAAAACATACAAACTTACAATTATGTACCATCTCCACATTTCAAGTACTTTTAATTAAACACAAGTAATGTTTGAAGTTACTGGATGTGGTTTGATGGCATTGGTGAGCCGTGTATGTCACTCACAGTACTTCAGCGGCATACTGCGTGAACAAGTTCACCTGTTTATGACATCATTATGGCTACTGAAGCCATCAACATTATGCAGGAATGTAGTATTATGAGTCATTGCATCACAGGTAACATATGTAGCGATAGTAATGTCATTACTAAAGCAACGAACGTAGCACAATTCAACACGTCTACTACTGTAGCCACGGCAGCAACACACATCAAGTAAGCGTCAATAGCATAATAAAATGACAATATTATTAAAAAAAAAACAATAAAATGCGTTTTACTCAGAGACTGTGAGCCAAGGGTACTCAGTTGAATGTGGCGGGCGAATCCTTTTCCCAGTTGTGACAGGCATGCTAGCTTCGGGATTTCTCGTCATTTCTTAAATATGTCCAGCTTTTTTATTGAAACGTCCGTCTTGAAAATGGTTTTGTAAATAAATCTGCAACTAAATCACTTTCTTCTCCTCCTTCAGCCATTGTGGGATGACAAAATAGCTGTTAAATCAAGAAAAATATATTTTCACTTGTGCAAGTCTACAGATGCAGTTTGCTACCTCTGGGTTCTTTGACCATCCAATCAAATGACTGAAACCACCAATGTAATTACAGCTTTGAACCCAAAAGCAGATTTGGTGGGGTGAGTATTTCATCAGTAACTAGACAGGGGCTAGTCAGCTAGCTAACCTGCTGTGCCACTTGTTACAGCTAGCTACATGAAGGGGGTGATATTGACTAGAAACTGGGCATATAATCATCACTGTAGATTGTGATTAGCCTGATTTGTGGGAATATTCTGGGGATCTTTCCCAAGGTAACCAGACATTTTATTTTTGCTATATGTACATTGCAATTGGGTGCACGATGGGCAAGCTAAGTAATCAACTAGCTAGCTAAGGGAGCATGTCTATATTACCTGTGCTCCCCACTTAAAACACAAACTCCTCTGCCTCAAACCTTAACTCTGGGGTACAGAAAACCCCTTTGATGAGTTTTCACAATTGTCATATTAAGCAAATACAGAGGTGAGAAACCTTTTTCGTGTTCCCCTTATGTGCTGTATAGGGTTGGAGAACGAAGGACCCTAGGAACACAGGAATGATCTGGCTACCCAGGGCCTAGAATATCAGACGCTAGGAATAGACGAATGACCCTGCTACCTAGTTGGATAGTTAAACAACTGCACCTGGAGGAGGTCGAAAGAAATGTCAATATGTAAAATCAGTAACAAACCTTAATCTTTTGAATAGCACACAGTGTTCTCTTGAAACATGTTTGGAATTAAAATTTTACAGAAAGAACCAAGATTGATGTAACAGAGTAAAAGTACATTTTTGGCCTCTCAAATCCCAAGTTAAGTATCCTTTCTAAAAACTCTTAAAAGTGCTATTTGTTCAAAAAGCGACTTAAGTAAATGTAACGTAGTAAATGTAGCACATTGCAACCCACCTTTGGTAACGATGTCTCTAAATTCACCCATTCTTCTGTAGTGTGAAGACGCGTCGACACCTCTCCCGTGATGTTCCGTAGTACCTAGAGCCCAGTAGTGGGAGTATGACCAGCGAGTGAGTGTGTCTCTGTGTGTGTGTGTGGTGACTCATCAATCCAGCCGTCTGCTAGCATCCAGGTGCTCTTTGTGACTCACTCCTGGATGCTTGCGACTAAACCCGTGTGGCTGGCTGACTG
Organism: Brachyhypopomus occidentalis; assembly: GCA_020368025.1. Classification (NCBI taxonomy): domain Eukaryota; kingdom Metazoa; phylum Chordata; class Actinopteri; order Gymnotiformes; family Hypopomidae; genus Brachyhypopomus; species Brachyhypopomus occidentalis. The sequence goes on from JAGXOD010000050.1 coordinate 1,532,493, forward strand.
TGAAGAGGGGAAAAAGTCATTCTGACTTCATTCTGCTGCTACAAAATGGTCAAGCGGGGTGTCTCTCTCATTCTTAAGGTTGACATGATGATCTTGATGAAAAGGTAGTTTTTGAGTATTTTTAGCACCCCTATCCAGAAGCCACACCCAATATTCGAAGTGGACTTACTTACGACTTCACGTCCGAATGATTTAACCTGTTCTTGTATGAAGGGGCATAAGATCTTCCCTATAAAAGATTGTGAAACCCTACAATGTAGACTGGTGTAGAATTGTAGAAAGGTTTGACTTAGTTGCAGTGCCATGTAAATAGCGGAAAGTATATGACGCAGAGGTGTAACAGAATGCATTGCTGTACTGGACCCTAATGCAGGACGTAGAATCTGATGTTTGTCTTTTCCTGTTGAGTCTGGATCCTGCTAGCTACTGACTCTGCTCTCCAGTTTAAGTGACCGCTGAAGCAATTTTGATCTAATGGGGAATTTGAGTCAGAAAATAGCAAGACCTCCCTTGGATTCCCTCGTGCCACTTTCTAAACTTTTCATGTGCCTCCCACTTGCAGACTATTCTAGCAAATGACGCTTGCAGCACGGAGCAGCCGTCAGCAGCAGTAGTCGATTAAAACCAGCGGTCAGTCTGTCGTGGCTGCTTGTGGCTTCTCCGGCTGCAGGTCGCTGTTGTACAGCAGTTACGACAGATTGCATTTCTGACAGTGTCCCTCAATGCTGGCGCTCTCTCCTTGGAGAACCCCTCTCATCCTCTCCCCACGCCCCTCTACTCATCTACTTCATATTGCCTGGTCTGACTGCAAAGTACAAATATATACAAATATGTCCCAGCCACATGCCAGGAAGGCTTCCACCCTTCCTAAATTGAATTGCTCCTTTGGAATGGCAGTTCTGAAGACGGTCAGGAAGGTTGTGATGCACGTTGACGTTCTCAACAGGCTCACCAGTCCAATCTCCTTCCAGTGACTGAAGCACGATGGCTCAAAATGGCTCAAAATTGACCAGTGCAAGATAAAATTATGTTTTTGCCTGCAGTGTCTCACCTCTAATGGCCTCTTTAACTTTTGGAAAGGATCCCCTCCGCCAATGAGAATGGATGTCCAAGTCCATGTATTCTTTTCTACTTCCTGTCATAACTGAGGGCATGACACAGTAACCAGACTGCTGGATGTTTTTTTAAGCTCATCTAAGGCTGGTATTGAATTACTAGAGTGTTTGTTAAAGCACATTTAAGACTGGTATTGAATTACTAGAGTGTTTGTTAAAGCTCATTTAAGACTGGTATTGAATTACTACAGTGTTTGTTTAAGCACATTTAAGACTGGTATTGAATTACTAGAGTGTTTGTTAAAGCACATTTAAGACTGGTATTGAATTACTACAGTGTTCGTTTAAGCACATTTAAGACTGGTATTGAATTACTACAGTGTTTGTTAAAGCACATTTAAGACTGGTATTGAATTACTAGAGTGTTTGTTAAAGCTCATTTAAGACTGGTATTGAATTACTAGAGTGTTTGTTAAAGCTCATTTAAGACTGGTATTGAATTACTACAGTGTTTGTTTAAGCACATTTAAGACTGGTATTGAATTACTACAGTGTTTGTTAAAGCACATTTAAGACTGGTATTGAATTTACTACATTTAAGACTGGTATTGAATTTACAGTGTTTAAGCACATTTAAGACTGGTATTGAATTACTACAGTGTTTGTTAAACATTTAAGACTGGTTTGTTAGAGTGTTTGTTAAAGCACATTTAAGACTGGTATTGAATTACTAGAGTGTTTGTTAAAGCTCATTTAAGACTGGTATTGAATTACTACAGTGTTTTCCTTCCCACAAGTCCAAGTTTCTGGACAGATATTTGTTGCAGTTGAATGGACATACAGTTGAATTTTAGATAATAGTGTAAGTCTGCTTTACTACCCTCATAAGCTCACTGTATGCCTAATAGTACCTTTATGTAACGTGTGACACCATCTGCTCATCCATTGGCTCAGAGCTCCCAGTCAGGTGGATGTCAGTGCTGGTTGAGACAGAGTTCGGTCGGAAGGGCCCCCTCTGCGTTTGTGCTCCGGGGTTGCAGACCCTTCATAGTCGCTGTGCTGGTCGCGCAGCAAGCAGGCCAGCAGGTGGCGCACTTCCCAGCGCGTTATTAAAGGACAGCCTCTCCCCCGGGGTCCATCTCATCCCCAATGTGCTCCAACCTTCAATAGCCACCTGGGGCTGTTGTCACGCTTCTGCAATCATCCGTACGTCTGTGACCGAGCACATACCGCAGACGAGCACATACGCGCACGAATGTGAGCGGCTAGTTTGTGCTCTGTGCCCTGGAGGAAGAGAAGGTCCTGCTGAAGGCCCGAGACACCATCCGGGGGATCCGCCCCCATCGGCTGCACCTCTAGGCCCCTCCCCTGGCTTCTGCCGGCACCATGCCGACAGCAAGTCACCAAGGTGCTACGGGGGCGTGGTGATGCCTCGCAAACGACTCAAACGTATGAGCGCGTGTGCCACGTATGCATGTGAAGGCTTGCAATAAGTGAGAGACGGAGACAACGAGAGAGGGAGGGAGAGATGTATTGCATGCCCGTGGGGTGTAGAAGAGCAGGAGCAATTAAGAATATCTCTCATTGGAAGACTGACGAAAGCTGAGACAGGCAGAAAGAGGCACAGTGACACAGTGAGAAAGAGTGGAAGATGAGCAGTGTGTGTGTGTGTGTGTGTGTGTGTGTGTGTGTGTGTGTGTGTGTGTGGGTGGGTGAGGTCATGGCTGCTGTGTGTTGACGCCTTGTTCATAAGCCATGGGGGTGGACCGGTCCTGCCCTAATTACCGGTGTGGTGTGCGGACCCAGCACGGCACAAATGCTAGCGGCAGGAGCAGAGGAAGGAATGGGAGAGGAAGACGGATGGATACAGACAGAGGGAGAGAGATCGTGAAATAAATTCAGCGGCGTCTAGGCAGAGTGGAAAACTGCACTCCCAGAGGAGATGCTGTGAGGAGATTATGGAGGAAAGGCCATATCTACAGCTCTAATAGCCAGGTCCACAAGTACTCATCATGCAAACACACACACACACACACACACACACACACTCTCAGTGTCATGGCAGTGGCTAGCCCCTGACAGCAGGTGAAAGGGCCAGTGGTTTGTAAGTGGCAGCAGGGTTGAGGTAGGGGCCAGCCTCACCTACACCGTAGGACTCCTGTTGACGTCACACCGCGCGTTCCGCTTACACGGACTCAGCGTGTGTCCGTGAGTGTCTTATAAGCAGCTTCTAGCAGATAAGTGTAGAAATAAGCACATGTTCACGCCCACAGAGACAACCAGGCAGTGACAGCCTTGTAGGATGGGTCGGAGCAAACATGCTTTAAAAACAGCGTGTGCACATACAAACTATCATTTACATATATGCAACACACAAACCCACAGAGACAAGGTATGCATCAAATTAATATATTTCCCCATGGGTATGCATATGCTATTCATAATTAACCTTATGCATATGTATATGTGAAGTGGTAATGTGTTACTGAGCTGATACTTTCGCCTGGAGTTACAGTACTAAGCACACAGCACAGAGCACACAACCTTTTCACTTCATGGTTCATGGCTTAAAGTTCTCTGGACAGTTGGCTAATGCCGCCTCGGGTACTAAATGTAGAATAGTGATCTGCTACTTGTTTAGATTAGATTGGATTGGATTAGATGAGATTAGATTCATGTAGGCCTGGGAGGTTTTGAGTGGATAAAGCCTTATGTGCATCCCACAGGTTTGTTGGGAGCTGCTATCATGTCTTAGCGTTTCACTATTCCCACCATGGCCAGCAGTCCCAGTATTGATTCTGGTCTCAAAGTCTTCTACAATTCCTGTATTCCCCAAACCCCCACTGTTCCTTGCTCCACAGTGTTCCTGTCGTTCTCTGTTTTCCCAGCATTCTCCACTCTGGGCCATGTTCCTCACGGTCCCCCACTGCTCCCAGTTGTCTCAGAGGGGATCATCCCTTTGAGTTTTGGCTTAGATGAATCAGAGTGGCAGATGGAAGACATCAAGGCTTCCATACAACACTGAGTTTACTACCAAAGAGTCCTCAGACCCTCCGGAGAAAGGAGAGAAATATGAGGGAGACACACAGCCACGAGCAAAAGAAATGGTAGAATTATGTGGCTCGCGTGGCTGAGATTCTGATCGATATTGGGCTGTGACCTCTGCGTGACTCGGCTTCAGTAGTTGACCCGGCTGGTGCGGGTCAGGCAGAACGCTCGGACCTCCGCCCGCCAACCTCCACGTGTCACTGCGCACCAGCCCCCCCGCACCATGCTCCGCCCAGATTCCCACCTGCTCCTGCATGTAGGTTTTCCCTCACACCATCCTGCAGTCTCATTACACATCTGGCACGTGGATCCTGTTGTCCGTGATATAAGCTACATGTCAGCTGATTATAAACGAAATCTTTTCCATATTGCGGAACACGTTCTGGTACCTGAGGTGTCTTCTGCCAGGACCAGAGGCAAAACGGAGAGGCGAAACATCTAACAGTAATGCTTTGACTCCCCGGGGAAATGGTTTGTGTTAATATATATCTGCTGTAGCTGTAGACCGGGAGCTGTATCAGATCGAGTTTCAGCCGCGCCGTCTTCTCCACGCTCCTTCTCTGCATGAGAGGTGACAGCGTAATTCAGCTCGATTTGCGTCCGAAAGCGTGAGCTGCCACCCGGTGCCACTTCATCATCGTGCTTGCTTTTGGCCAATTTCCCAGACAAATGAGGTTTGGAGGGGAGAAAGAGAGATAGAGAGAGAGAGTATCAGTCTCTCCAAAGAACCACTGCACATGCATGGGCTTCCCAGACGTATCCTAAGAGCTCCAGAGTTCTCCTTGTCTGGGATGAGGATGCAACCACTTCACAGGGGATTAGTCACGTGTCTTGGAGGTGGTCCAGGAGACCGTGCAGCATGAGCCAAGGCAAAGGCCTTTGTCAGTTTGCACCACTGCCGTGTTTTACGTCACGTTTTTGCAAAATTGGTTGCTCCCCCTGATTCATTCTGCGTTTGGGCTTTGATATTAATAGCTCATGCTTTAAATCTGAGTGTGTGTATTATGTATTATGCAACAAATGTAATTCTATGAGAATAAATTGTGCCATCAATTAGCTGTCACATCATGGCGATGGTTTGTAAATTGAATTTACTTACAGACAAGGCTGATCTTACTGTCCCGTTGCGTAACATCTAATAGGGATCATTGTGATTTGTGATTTGCTTTGGTATAGATGGTCTCCAGGAAACAGATACATTAGACACATCATCTCCAAGGATGCTTGGGTTTGATATGGTTTTTGAATGTTCTGCTTTGTTTTGTTTGTTTATTGTGAGTATTATGATGAAATGTTAACTTTAAAGCCATTCTCTTTAATATTGTCTTAGCTAACTATATGAAAATGACCATTTAAAGTGCCACCATAACACTTGAAGCACTTTACCCTGGCATGGTGCCAGTGCCGGTTCCATTATCTTGAACGGTTCCGCGCTTTTTCACAACACAACAGGTTTTTCACCAGAAAAGTTGGTACCGTTCTGGCCCTATAATCTTGCCGTTCTGGAGCTAATCACCCTGTGATGAAGGGCGGGGTCCTAGTGTCACACCATAAACACGTTTACCTGCTTTTCCGCCATTTGTAATTTAAGAAAGTGTTTTCTGTAATTGTGTGAAATACTCAACTGCTAAAAGCCGTAACATCGTTGCATAATTCCTGCATGCGATCACAACAGATAAACAAACCTCTTTCCTTTCATCCTGTATGTGATCTTTGTCTATAACAACAGACGTTGGAAACTGGACGGTCAGATGTGCCCTCAAAGAACGAAGCAAAATATGCCTAAAGAGATCGCGTTCCGCCATGCACTTTACACAAAATCATCAGAATTCTCTTTCCAGATGAAGAAACGCCCACATCCACATATGTAATCAGTGGGGAAAATGACTAGAAGCTCGGGTCTGTAATTAAAAGGTTCGCTAAGCTCAAAGCGTCCGGCAACAGCTCCGGCACGAGCAGCAGCACCTCGTTGATGGAGAAGTAGTAATACGGTGCCTAGAAAGTCATGGAGTGGGACACTGCTTTGTGATCCAGAACTAATTATCCATCATCTCTGTGCATGTCTTCACTAACGCTCTCGTCGCTGAATTCAACCGTCCCCACAGAAACTACTCCAGCAATTAGTGTAGTCTTCCAGAGACGTCGTTAGGGGTGGGCATTCGGAGCTTAAGGCCCAAGTGTTTTGATGCCACCACTGAATGATCTCGAGATTTATTAAAACGACGCGGTTTAGTGCTACACAGCAGTATCCGCTGGGCACGGGCCCCTCCCTATAGAGGGACTCCTCAGTAAGCACACCAAGTTCTTTCCGAAGCAGCATAAAGCACTTCACAGGAACGAGAGCCGTCCATTTTCCAACCGCTCTTAGGTAACGTCATTAAAAAAAAAAACGTTTTCCAAAAATTCAAACACAAGAAGCTTGTCATAATATAGCCTGCAAATGTGCTAAATAGAAAAGTATGCTGGCATACTACAGTGGTAAAGGACTTTTACAGTACTGCTACAACACCTATTAGTGAATGACCCCTGCAATGAGAAATGAAACTGGAAATGCGAGACAATATTTTTGAGAAGGAAGCTGAAGTTAGCTGGACAGCAACAAAACTAAGACGGTTTAGAAACAGGACTCATTAGTTTAATGTGAAATGTAAAATTAGTTTTACTGGTAACTACTGAAAAATATATCGACACATTAATTCTAATTTACATTAACAATTCACAAACATTATGGAAGATAAAATGTTATTTTTATAATATTTTTTATTATTCTGCAAAATGATTAACTTTATCCTGTATCTTCGGTAATTTCAGTTTATTGTCCATGTGGGTTTCAATGAAGGAGAGAGGTCATGTTTTGAAGTGGCAACTAATAGAATATGGTCTCATAAAAGAGACACACTTTGGGTTGGTGGGGAATACTGCATTAACTGGGGGCAGGAGTCAAAAGTATACACACACACACATACGTCTCCAAAGATTTCATGTAATAGCTGCAATATATTGCGTTAAAAGATGTAGAGGTAGTAACGAACCCCAGTTGAATGATTTAAGCATCTGCTTTTTCTAATGTAAGCTGGATCCACCTCTCAGAACTTAGAAGCACTTTGCTTGCACAGTTGACGTCTCTCTGAAATGTCCTGTTTCTTTGGGAGACTTATGTAATTCACTACTTCACTATGAATTTGAATCTCTCTCCCCCTCTTTCTTTCTCTCTCTCTCTCTCTATATATATATACACACACACTGTATGTATATGTATATATATATATATATATATATATATATATATATATATATATATATATGTGCCATGTTTGGGGAAAAAGTCCACACTGCATATAAAGAGAAGAACCTCCTCCTAATAGTGAAGCATGGTGGTGGACATGTGAAGGTCTGGGCCTGCTTTTCTGCCTCTGGACCTGGACGACTCCATATTATCCAGGGAACCGTTAAATTCCAGGCCTATCAACAATTTCTTGACCAGAATCTCCTGCCATCAGTCAGGGAGTTGTAGCTAGGATGGAAATGGATTATGCAACAAGACGACAAACCAAAGCATTCTAGCAAAACTACCATGGATTAGGAGAAAGAGGATTTACAGTCTGGATTGGCCCAAAGTCCAGACGTCAGTCCCATAGAAATGCGATGGCAAGATCTGAAGCATGCAGTGTATGCTTGTCCCTCCAACCACTCTGATCTCTCAGCCAGGAGAAGTGGCTAAAAATCCCCAAAATAAACGTCGGTTATTTAAGATGCGGTCTTGCACCTTTTACTTGCAAGTAAATGTACCTTTTCCAACATTCAGAACTTTTTCCCAGCATTCTCACAGATGAGCAGTCAGGAACGTGCGCACGGCCACAAGCCCACACGCCCACACGCCAATGTCCAAACATATTCTGCTCTGTGTATTGTGCGCACACAATCCGTATTGCAGGCACGTGAGCACATGTATATCTGTCTCACTTTCCCTTCCTGCTCTATCTCTCTGTCTCTACATATGTCTCTCTGTTGGTCTGTGTTTCTCTATCTGTCTGTCTCTGACCCTCCTGTGATTTGTGACTCATCTGCTACACACCAGACATCAGGCCTCCTTCCTTCACCCAGCAAAACACAAACACATACATTGGTGCACCTGCTCACCTGTGTCTAAATTGATCCCTGGAATGCACTTACAGGCAGCTTGTATGTGTGTGTGTGTGTGTGCATGTGTGTGCCCATGCATGTATGACTCAGTAAAATCATGCTGCGATTGCTAACCTGGAGGAGCTTATAAACCCCCACACTGTGAATGACTGCAGGAAAGAAGACAGTACAGGATTTCACTCTATCCACTGCTATCAAACGAGCCACACGCAGCACACGCAGCACACGCAGCACACGCAGCACACGCAGCAGTGACGCAGAGGAGACGTGAGTGACTGCTCCTTCTCAACATGTTGTATGTTTTTGTAAAAACAATTATATTCCACATCTGGAATTTGTTATATATATATATATATATTTTTTTTTTATATATATTTTTTTTTATTGGATCAAAAGTCATTGTAATTGTATTATATTATTGTATTGTACGTGTGTTTGTCTATGTTGGGGTGGGGAGTGTATGCCTATGTTTGTAGTGTTTGCGTGTGTGCATTTGTTTGTATACGGAGTGTCTATATTCATGCATTGGTCTGTCTCGGAGAACTCCATTTATATTGCAGTGACAGTGTCCTTCTACGCTGAGGTATTAATGAGGGGAATACGAATGAACCGCAGGCTTCATTATGGGCGGAGAGGGAAACGACGCGGGGGCTAATATTCCTGCTAGCTCTTTAATTACTAGAGGTCTCTTTGTACTGCTGTGCACCACTGGTCTCCTAGACCTTCTCTACTACCACCTGCTTTTCACTTTGGCTAGCTTGCCTGGTTCTGAATGAGTGGCCTTTGTGATGAGGGGCTCTCCTTCTCTTAATATTGTCAGCTCTGTCCTAGCGGGGTGGAAGGTCTCTGATGGACGGCCTCGAGCCTCTTGGCGATCACCTAGCCTTGTTTTCTGGGCAAAGGCTGCCTGCACAGATGGCTACACTGCAGTGGAATTACAGAAGGGGGGGTTGGCTGGTTCAAAACAGGTCAGCCACATGGCAAAATCCCCAGTGCTGCTTTCACTGTGCTCAGTGTAGAGATTTTGGTACGAATTTCTTGCGAGATTAGCAAATAATCTCAGTGATTCGCTCGAGGTTTGCTACAGCCTTTGTGTGCAATCCCTCCTCTCTTCTCTATGGCAAAACTGCAGCAAATTCAGGCATTGTTGTAGGTTTCATGATGACCAAGCTGATCAAGGCAAGTGTCCATGTGATTCAGTCTGATCAATAAAGCAATTTCAAATGTGGCATAAAGACCTGGTGCTTGTAAATCAGGTTTATTCTGCGTTTACTCTGAGGTGATGTAGGATATTGAATTTTGCCAGGTGTTCTGTAATGCCTCATCCTGTCAGCTCTGTCAGACCTTCTAATGTGTAAGTTTATGAAACGATTAAACTCATACGCAGGCATAGGGGTTTTGTTTTTTGGTTTTTTAACAATGTGACTGAAACTGAACAATATTTTTGAGAGAAAAAATTGTCAACTGAAAGCTCTTTAAGAGTCCACCTTAAGAGTCCACCTTAAGAGTCCACCTGCACACCAGACTGAACAAAGAACAAAGTCAGTCATGAAGACTGAGGAGTACTCAGAGCCAGTCAGAGAAGTAATCCATTGAAAAGCACTGATCAGAAGAAGGGCACTAGAAGTATCGAAGCCTTTGAACATCCCTACAGGTATCTCTACTTCATGATCCTCAAATAAAAGAAAGATTGAAACCAAACAGATCAGGACATTGCTCTGAACTGAAGTATCCTCTTCAGAGGAAACTCCTGAAGATTTACAGTTGTCAGTGAGATTTGACAAGGAGGCCATTGCTCGAACATCTAGGTGCAATCTGAAAGAACACCTCAAATTCACAGCAAAGCAGAATGAACACCGAATTTCCTGATGTTTGTAGCTCATACAGTGCGGCATTATGATTGCAGCCTAAAGCCAAAGGGTTGGTTCACAGATAGAGTTATAGGAAAATACAGTGTAATGGTGTCGGCTGTCCAGCAAACCTTATTGGACTGCTAAAGATGAAAACTCAGTCTAATTGTTGATTACCTTAGAGAAGGAAAGTAAGTGTTCTGCTTTGGTCCTGGCCTGTAGAAAAGCATCTGTAGCTTACACTGCTGTGTAAGAGTTGGCTAGCGCATGACCGTGAGCTCAAGTGTACAAAATTGGCAGGGCTAAAACCAAAATAACTGTAACCGTTTATGGCTGAAGGTGCGTCTGCCAGTTAACTCCCGTTCATGGATCTGGATACTTTTGCAAGTGTGAGGCACTCGCCCCTGAATATAATCACCTGAATACTGAGGTGGACCCAAGGGGACAGATCTGTGTAGAAAAGCAGAAGGGAATGGTGATGAAAGCTCCCCCTGGTGGTGGAAGCTGTCCGCTGGGCCGACTGACTGAATGCATCTTCCCTGTATGCCATGATATGTAGCAAGCAATGGAAGCAGGGTTTGAGCTCTGGGGCCTCTAACCTGCTCCTATGCTGCCTGCTTCCATCCATAGCAGAGATGCTGAGGCCGTCAGGGGAGAGGAACTTCAGCACCCTGGAGAGCTCCAAGAGCTCCCACTGTGTGTGGAAATGGTGGAGCAACCTAATGTCACGCAAGCTATGGTGATTATATTTAGAAAGCAATATGATACCATACTACTTTATTTATCCCTTAGGACAATTATACTGCTCGCGCGTGTGCGTGCATGCGCGTGCATGCGCGTGCATGCGCGTGCATGCGCGTGCATTCCTGTGTGTGTGATGAGGGTAGCATGCTAATGAGAAAGCGGATCATGTGAATAGATTAAATAACTTTTACAGGCAGACGAAGCTCCCTGATGTCAACAGAGACAAACTCACTCGGGTCCTCTTTCCTAACTGATTAAGTTGTTAAAGGTGGCGATCTTCGTTCAGCACTCTGGAGCAATGTGACACATATGGCCCCTGTTGTAGCGCAGGAACAGGATTGGATCACAACAACGACCCTCTCTGCAGGGTCAGTGTTGCTGCCAGCGTGATATCTGCGTGCGGGTCGTTTCGTACAGGCAGGAGGGGTTTCCGTGGCGACTGGTGTGGAGTGTGGGAGCAGATCTAGATCCAGTGTCTGCTCACCTGTGGTGTGGCGATCCATCGCTGGTTCCGTGCCCCTGTAGGGGCGGGAGAATATCTGTGCTTTCACCCAGAATTCCCACTGCTGTACTTGCAGCACACTGCTCGATCGGCGGAGGGCTGAGCAAACGAACAATCCAAGAGAGGTTAAACCGAACATCTGGCTGGGCCCAGGGGTACGGGGCTGTGTGCATGCACTCCACGCTGCCCCCTGCTGGCCGATGGGCATCAGCACGTTTCCCCAGTGGCCCCTGGCTGCCAATAGCCACGAGCGTCACAGCAGGCCACCTGCTGTGTGCCTAGAGCTGAAGCAGTGACGTGCCAGCGCACCTTCAGCACTGCTGTGCTAATGTGACCCAAGCAGAGGGAGGTGGGGGGGGGGGAGGCTGGAGTCAGAGCTTGACTTACAAAGGAGGAGCACGTGAGCTACCAGCTCGTCTTCGTCCTTGATGGTTGCGCAGTATGGTGTGTATCGCCTTGGCTACAGCATGTCCGCCATCGCAGTGCTATGCAAATGAGCAGCCTCTTACTTTTTTAGCTGTGTACTGTGAGCATCCTGATTGATCTCAAACATCGCTGGTTGATGGTGGTGTCAACTTAGGTTATCTCCCTAAGTGTGTGTGTGTGTGTGTGTGTGTGTGTGTGGTGGACAGCTTGCAGTGACTTCTCTTTGTAGGCCCCATCTGTGTGCGTTGAATTGTCTTTTTTTTTTTTGCCTCCTCCTTTTATCAGTAGAGCTCTGCAGTCTGGAGATCTGTCTCACTGCAGCGACGTACGTGACAGTGACGTGTGTTAAATAAACACATGGAGAGGAAGAGAGCAAGAGAGCAAGACAGATATGGTCCCGCTGATGAGACATGAAACATGAGAAGTGTCATTCCCGAAATGCATTCCTATATATATATATATTTCTTTTTATTCTCAATCTTTGTAATCAGGACTGTAAATGAAAGATCAGTCCTGTGGTGTGTCGGGCAGAGCGGGGCGGCCTGACACGTCTGTCTCTCCGAGTTGCTGTCTTCGGCTTGGTCAAACTGAGGCGTCCTGTCAAAAATGTCATGCTTTGGCCCACACACTGCTGCAGTCCCTGGGGTACAGGCCTCAGCGTGTCTGCAGTGATCTGTACTGACGCGGACACCGTGCCCCCCCCTGCCGGGGGCCAGGAGCTTAGGAAAGGTGGCGGGCCAACGCTCGCGTTTGTGACCGACGTCCCTCGGAAACCTACACCAAGGTGTGGAACGCACGAAGCAGAATTGACATGTAACGGTGCTGACGAGCCTCACATAACGGAGGCAAGACTCCATGGGGCTGACATCTGATCCGAGTTGCCCGTAACGCTCTAGCTTTGTAGGGCCCAGTGACCTCATCTGTCTCTCCCCTTTACCATCGTCCTGAGCTGAGGAAAATTCATGCAGACAAGTTTCCTGAGCAAGCAGCCTTGGAGCAAGCGCATGAAAGCCTTCCTCATAATGTTGGATGCTTAACAATGTTATACAGGAGCAGTGGAGGTACAGAGGAATCCTTTTATCATCCCAGCATTTAGCTCTTGGCTGCGGCGTGGAAGACGTCTGAAGGAACACGGGAGGGAAAAAATAGCTTTAATGGCTCCATCGGTTCAGGTTCCCGCGGTCGCGTTGGCTTCTGTCGGCTGTAGTCCGCTGGGTCCAGCTTGCGTTGCCAGTTTTATTGTGGCCGGAGTGATTTTGGCTCGGATGGCAGGGCACAGACGTTACATACATCAGTGCTATTAATGAGGATATTAAATTAAGACAAAAGAATCATCTCCGCTTTAATGGTTGTAATGAAAGCAGCGATCACTTCCAGCTCTCAAAATAGAGATGAAATGAGAAGTGTATCTGCAGTGCGCCAGCAGAAGCAGGAGTCTCCCAAGCGGCCCCCGTCACTCCAAACGGCCGTGGGGCCGCGGAGACCTTCACTCCGTGGCTATCGAATATGTCGATGGGCCTAATCCTCATTGACGGATTCTTGAATTTTTGATTTCATGATGCATTTTCCGCATCCTCTCCGCTATCAAGAGTCTGGGAGCACCTGGGGACGGAAGCCTCCGGACGGTCACGGCCGTGACGGAATCCGCTGCGCTTTCAGTGGAGAAGATCACCATCAAGTGATTGTTACATGGTGTGGAAAGAGGGATTGGGTCAGGGGATGGGAAGGAAGATGGGGAGAAGGAGAGTGGGAGCAGAGATTGGAGATGCTCAGACAGTAATTATAAAAGACAGGAACATTGGCTCTCCAGCTGGGCGTGACGTGATTGGTGGAATGGTGCCATTAGCATAGCACACACTCTCACCGGCCTGCTGCAGATTCATGGCTAAATTAGCAACATCCCCCTCACAAGCCTGTAGTCTCTCTCTCCCTCTCTCTCTATTTCTCTCTCACATACACACACACACACACACACACACACATGCTTGCACACACAGAGACATACACATGTTTGCAAGTACACATGTACACACACACACACCATTTTTTGTGCATGTACACACACATACCCACCCACACAGACGCGACTCTGCCCAACAGGTCTCACAGAGGTTAAGGTGAGGAAGGGAGATGAAATGATGCTAACGCTTCCACAGAGGAACAAGAAGATGACAAACATTCGTCACCGGCAGTCACAGCGGAGGGGGATGTGATGGAGGAGGACGACAGAGCGTTGGAGAGAGCGCCAGATTGATTATCAGAGGGAGGAAGACAAAGAATCACTGAGGGAAACACGAGAAAGGTCAAAGAAAGAGGGGGAGAGAGAGAGAGTACAAGTAAGAGTAAGTAAGAGTGAGGGAACAGCAGAGAGAGTAATCTTATTTTAAGCTTAACTGTGTCAGAGCCAGCAATGCAAAAATCTAAAGTAGACGGAAAACGAAAACCGACTGAAGCCATGTATTATTGAAGACACCTTCCCCACCTTCTGTTTTCTTCGTTCTTAGTCATTCACCCCTCCTCTCCCCCCCCCCCCCCCCCCCCCCCCCCCCCCCCCCCCCCCCCCCCCCCCCTCTCTCACCCCCTCATTAATAATGAAGTGGTGTGCTGGCTATGCGCTTTGTTCCAGAATGGCGGAGCGGAGGGAAAGCGCTTAACTCCGTCCTCAGCTGCCGAAGCGTGATGTTTACCAGCAGGAGTTACCCTTCCCCCTTCACCTACCACCCAGCAGCCTTTGCGTCCCGGCTAATCAGGAGGAGCACGTGCACCGAGGGAGCTGGGACATACTGTACCTATTGCATATTGAATTGAGCGGGGGGGCAATAAGCTACTTAGGTGGTATATGATATACCGGGGGTTGATTCCTTCCTGTTTGATGAAATTCAGCCGAGGATTTGAGTTGTGGTGCTTGCCTCGAGGACAGTGGCCTGATAAATGACCTTTTAATGAGTGATTCAGTAATACAGTGTTCTCTTCTCTGCTCATAGTCTTACCGCCAGTGGAAAACACTCCCGGAGGTGCTCATGTCTTCATGTTATCAGTAGATTGTGGGAACAATGTTGACGAGATGTAGCTAAGATGTTTTTGTGTGTGTGCGTGTGTTTGCGCGCGCGTGTGTGTTTATGCCGGTGTGTTTTAAATTAGGCATATTCATGCCACGTCTCGTGCTGTTCTTCTGTGATTGTGCTTCCCCCGGTTCAAGGCGATACTAATCAGCCCCTTTCATTCCAGAGGCTAAAAGGCTGATTAACAGAAAACAGACGCACGGATCAGGCAGCACGACGCTGCTTTGAGCTCTGCCATCCAGCCTAGCCCTTTCTCAAGCACCTGTGAAGCTCCACATGTACAGACACAAAAACCCCCAGCCTCTTCCTGTTAATGATGCAGATGTCCCCCTGGACCCCCTGGTCCACTTCCCCCACGGGCTCCGGACCCCCTGGTCCACGGACGGTCTCAGCCACGGCTTGTGCCAGACACAAGCTGCGAAGCTCCACGTGTCCTTGCTGCTCCTCACACGTCCTGTAGGGGGCGTCATGAGTAATCAGGGGGGTATGGCTGGGAGTTGTCACTGTCCCTTTGGGTTTTTCTTCCTTTTGTAGCCGTCTTCATTAAATATAATGACGAGCAAATGAGCTGCAGCCAGATTAGACAGACATTTCCGTGAGTGGATGAGATCGCTATTTAATAACTCTCACCAACCCCTCTACTGTGTGTCCGTAAGCAAAGCGGAGAGAGGGACAGTGTGTGTGAGAGATAGAAGGGGGAGGGTGGTGGTGGTGGTGGTGGGGGGGTGGAGGGGTTGAGATTACAGCACACAGAGCAGGAGGAAAAGAAACAGCATTAGTGAAAGGTTAAGAGAAGATAAGAAGAAGATGAGGATGAAGATAGAAAGCCCCAAACGTCGATCGGTGTAGTCTCTCTCACACGTGCCACGCAACATCACTCCATCCCCCCCCCCCCCCCACCCGACCCCGAATGCCCCTGTATCGGCGCGTGTCATCAGTCAGCGAGTTGATGTGGCTCAGTGGTGCTCATAAGTCAGGCCCGGCTGAAATATGAATGGGACCCATCCAGCTCCAGGGCTCGGAGAATCACTTAGCTAGTATATCCTCCTCCATGCTACCGGCGGCGGGAAACCCATCAGGCTCAAGCATGGTTCCCTTCTGTTCTTCCCCCTCACGACACACAGGGGCTCACCGTCGCCTGTCAGGAGCCCTGCAGGTGCTGTGATCTCTGCATCGATGAGCTTTTAATGAAAGGCACACTGGCATAAATACAGTTCACAACACTGTGGAGCTACGAGTTCCAGAACCAGTGCGTTTTTGCACACCGTCAAACGGTAGGATGCCTTGTAAAACTTAAGGTCAGATCGGATCCAGTTATATGGCAGCGTGATCCAGTACCTTTTTCAGCAAGCAAAAAGGCCGGCGGGGTTCGTTTTGCGTTTACGTTTTTTTAACACGTTGTTAGGCAGCAGTGCTTAATTTTATTACCATTTATAAAACTTTGTTGCTAGGCATTATTCCTCCGCTCTGTATTGCCTTGTTTACGGCTCCTGAGTGGACCAGTTGGCGTGTGCTCATTTACTTTGCAGCTGCTATAATGTCCCTGAAGTGCTGGCCAAATCGCTGGACGAAACCGGAAATCAGCACTATTTTATTTAGTAAGAAATAAAATAAAAGAACTATAAGAAAATGAGCATGTTTTGTACATTTGAAGCAAGCTATATTAAGCAAGTGCAATAAAAGACCCTGAGTGTATCTTTAAATATAAAGTTTAAATATAAAGCGCTACTCATACGTAGCGGTGGATTCTTAATTGTCTGGTGCAAAAATAAGCAGTGAAGGGTCATGTGCATACTGTATAGATGCAGTCTGGAGTTCAGCAGCAAAAAAAGCATGTGTGTGTGTGTGTGTGTGTGCACGTGGTGTGCATTGGAGCATTTCACATAGTTGGACAGATAGAGCTCTTGGTTCAGCCTGAAGGCTTGTGTGTAAAAACTGTTTCTGACTCTGGTGGTTCTTGATTTCACACTGCTGAACCATCTCCCTGATGGCAGGAGTGTGAAGACCCATCCGTCGTGGGGGTCGCTTGTGCCCGTGATGGTGAGGTGTGCTCCTCTGGTCACCCTGGTGTGGTTAAATGTCCTCCAGTGATGGTGAGGTGTGCTCCTCTGGTCACCCTGGTGTGGTTAAATGTCCTCCAGTGATGGTGAGGTGTGCTCCTCTGGTCACCCTGGTGTGGTAAATGTCCTCCAGTGATGAGAACATTGCTCCTGTGATCTTCTGGCAGTCGTCACCACCCACCGGAGAGCCGTACGCTTCTATGCAGAGCAGATCCCATTCCATACTTCAGCCTTCTCATAAAGTTTAAACACTGCACAGCTGCTCTGATGCAACACAACAACCCCCCCTGGCCCCACTACCACCTCCTCCTGCCCCAGCTGCTTGGAAATGAAAGTTTATACAAACAGCACTTTTATTGTATTGTAGTATATATATATTTTCCAAGATATAAACCTTCTTAGCTTTACATGTAACTTTGTATGTGGTATACATGGAAGTGTACAGTATACACTAGACATGCTATGTTGCATGTTGCGGTAAACTGCGTCTGCTCGTGTGCCTGCGTATGTGAACCCGAGTGTTTCCTGCCGTCTGGTCTTATGCATGCTGTTGCCGGGCGGCATCCTCAGGTAAGATGAACCTCCAAGGGCAACATGACGCCAAGGGCACGAGAGGCGGTCGCTTCCCAAATCTCACACCCCATCCTCCCCTCCTCCCCACCAAGAAACCGCAGAGCTAACAGAACCGGCAGAACTTTCTGGAAGCGGGTTAGGACATTTTCGCGACTATTTTCGGGTGAGAAGAGGGCTGCGTTTGCACACTCTCGGGAGACGGCGACACTCGCGTCAGGTTTCCACTCGTGTCAGGCTTCCACTCGCTCCCTTCCTGAGATCTTTCTCCTCTCCCCTTTGGCTCTGACTCTGCTTTATCGCAGGGGCCATAGGTGACTGTGGAGTGGGAGGCAGGGAGAGGATGCGTGGTGTGTGGGACAGAGCTGGGAACGCTGGGAACACTGGGAACGCTGGGAATGCTGGGAACACTGGGAACACTGGGAACGCTGGGGCTGGTGTGGCTGTACATGACGTCATTCTAGAGTTCAGACGTCTGTTTCTTCTGTCACTCCACATCCTTCTGTCACTCCACATCCCTCTCTCTCTCACTCTCTCTCTCTGTCTCTCACTCTCTCTTCCTCTCTCCAGTTTTCTTTCCCTCTGTTATTTTTGTAAGTCATACCTCTCCATACCTTATAGCTTCTGAAATCGCAGTTTTCTGCACCTGTATGAACGTTTTGTGGATTTCATCACTTAAAGAATTTGTGACCCCTTACACCATCTGAAATGAGACCTCTGAAGAAAGGTTGCATGTCCTTCATCTGTGTGCTTACTAATATGTCAGATTGTTAGATTCAGCAGGGATTATCTGAAACACCCCAGTGCTTCTAATGGCTTAAAGCACAACATGTCCTGGATCACACACAAACACACACACACACACGCTCACTCACTCACTAAAGCATGAAATAGCCTGAGATCAAACCCAAATGACGCCTCTGATATAGGCAGATAAAGCATGGTGCAGTTAGATCAAAGGTTTATTAGCACACAGCTGGTCACAAAGTGTGTGTGTGTGTGCACGTGTGTGTGCATAAGTGCGTGCGTGCATGTTGGTGGGTGGATGTGTGTGTGTGTGTGTGTTTCTCTCCACGCATGCCGCATAACGCATCCCCATCTGCACTTTCCTCCCCGTCCGCGGAGTGAACAGAACATCACATGCTTAGTCATTCTGTGTTCCCATGTAGCAGTCAGCAGCCTAAATCCCCCTCATCTCCTTCTTACATACTATCAATATGCAAGATCTCCAACATCTCGCTCCCTGTCACTCAGACACATACTTGTACACATACTCATATACTCAAAGCACACATAGTGTGTGTGTGTGTGCGCTTCGTTCCATTCCTCTCTCAGGCGAGACACAATTTAGCTTCGTCTCTGAGCAGGCACCTCGTCTGATCCTGTTGCTGTGGCAACAGGGCCTGGTTTGTCTTGGGCTCCTGTCAGGGTCCTGTGTGGTTAAATGTCTAGGAGAAGCACTCTCTCTCTCTCTCTCTCTCTCTCTCTCTGTCCCTCCCTCTCTCTCTCTCTCTGTCCCTCTCTCTCTGTCCCTCTCTCTCTCTCTCTCTCTCTGTCTCTCTCTCTCTCTCTGTCCCTCTCCCTCTCTCTCTCTCTATCTCTCTTCCTGCTCATATGCTTCCCCCAGTGTCTCTATGACAGGAAGGCTGTAAGAAGAGCAAGTAACTCTCTTTTGGCAATATGATGCAGCTTATGAGGTGTTTAGTTCCACTGCTTCCAGCTCCTCTCCTCTCCTCTCCTCTCCTCTCCACTCGTCTCCTCTCATTCCTCTCCTCCCCTCTCCTCTCCTCTCCTCTCCTCCCAAAGGCAATGACCTCCCAGTCCATAAGTTTTAACTACATAACTGCTTAAACTCACATGTGGCATCTGCCTTTGAAATGATGAAAATTTCAGAAAATATTCTGTATGGTGGATGTCGTCTTGCAGTCTGAGTGATGTGGAGAGCCGGGCTAACGGGCAGGGGTTCGTTAAGCAGGTGTGAATGCTTTTCTGACCGTGACATTGTGTGACACTGTGTTTATGTCACAAAACTGTGAATACCTGCTTTTGTGTTGATGTTTATCCTTCCCATTTCATCTCAGTAACCATGTTATTGTATGTGTGTGTGTGTGTGTGTGTGTGAGACTGTGGTTTTCTAAGGGGTGTTACTAGACTTTTAGAGGCATGAAAGGTCAAGAAGGTTAATGAGTGGATGTGTGGGTGTAGGTGTGTGTGTAACTTTTCAGATTGTGACATTCAGCCTGCAATCTATGTGATGATTCCAGTCTGACACACATAAACCTGAACACATACACACTCACACACACACACACACAAGAACGCACACAAACACACACACTGCAGTATGCGCTTCTGAGATTTGGGCTTTGCTTAACTCTGTTCTCTGCAAATATGCTGCAGCTACAGGAGCCGTCGTGAGACAACACCATTAGTGTGAGCTGATAGGGGGAAGAAGGCTGACGTGGTTTTCAAACGCATCTCCTTATTCCCAACATCCCACCCCACCCATGTAGCGGGATTGGGAGCGGCGAGTGCCTGTCGCCTCTGTGACGTGGCTGCCGCTCTTTTGCGTCTCAGTCCTGCCGTTTCTCAAGCTCAGCATCAGTGGATGTGCTGGCCGCATTGGCGTAGGAAGCACGTGGGACGCACGTGTGTCCCCCCCCCCCCAATATCAAACTCACTCCTACGCCCTTGGATGGGCTCTGGAAGCACGGTTAGCTTTTGTTTGTCATTTGGGTTTTCCGTGGAAGACGGCCAGCTGACGGGAACAGGTGTGTTCTGCGTCACTGTGCTAAGAGCCTGCTATGCTGTGCACGTGTGTGCATCGAGTGCACCTGTAATGTCCCCCCCCCCCCCCCCCCCCCAACACACACACACACACACACATTCCGTTGCTACTCCTCTCGTGGCCCTGTCTCTTCCCATCAGTGGGTGGGGCCTCCTACCAACCCCCCCCCCCCCAACTCCCTGTCTCACTGATCTGACATCAGTGGTTTGCCAGGTGACAGTGGTTTGCCAGGTGACGGAGCGTGCTGCGACCACTGCTTCTGGATCTGTGGCGGCGAGTGTAATTTTAGCACCGGATGAGCACACGCCTCACAGGCTGCGCTTTCTCCACCGAAAACACATGAGTCACCTCGGCCGCCAGTTTCGCAAGGACACTCGCACAGTCTTCGGCAGCCGCGGAGATGCGTTCAGGAGTTCACGCGCCGCAGAGGAGTTCCAGACGACGTCGGGGTAGCACGCCGGCACTTTTACCGGCACAGACGGAAGACGTGCCAAGCAGCTCGGCTTCTCGCTCGTGGGAGAAAAGCACTAATTAAGCGTGAGACGCAGCTTGTGCGCACGTGCTTGCTAAACTGCCTGCAGGTAGAAAGTCAACGAAACTCTTAATAATAAAGCCATGCCTCCCAACTCGTCTGCGCGCGGGGACTCTTTATGCTAACGCTAGCCGTAATGCATTCTGTAACGAAACGTGTATAAGTGTGAAGTGTGTCTGCAGACAGCTGGCAGACTGTGGCATGTCAGAGGTCAAAAACGTGCGACGGAACTTCTTTTGTCCATGGTCAGTGCCAGGAGCGCTTTGGGAAGCGTCTACGGAGGGTCTGTAGACCCGAGCAGGGCCGTGGGGACAGGGAGACAGACGGGTGGAAGCGTGTCTCGCGGGGACGGGCGGGGAGATGGGAGACTCGCCAGGGGAGCTGTGTGGTGAAGCGCAGACAGAGACAGATGTAAGGAGCAGGGGGTGTGGGCGGGGTGTGGGCGGGGCTGGCCAACTGTGGAGAGGCAGCGTGGAAAGGCTGGGCCCTTTCTCTGGGCCGTGGGCAACCAGGCAGACAGGCCGGTGATCTGGTGTCAACCTCGATGGCTCTGTTAACGCTGCCGTGGGCCTCTGACTCGTACCGAGCGCCTGGGCTCCAGTTCTCCGGCTGACCCGAGAGAGGACCTACGTCTACGCATTCATCGTTTCTGTTTCTGCAGGTTTTCTGCACAAGTGAAGGCATTTAAATGCTTTTAACACCATGCGATTTGCCAGGATGATCACACTCGTGGTGTGTGTGTGTGTGTGTGTGTGTGTGTGTGTGTATGTGTGTGTTCTGGGGATCGCTCTCCCCACCCAGTCTCAGCATGCTAGCCTCGTTATCGAACTCTCCAGGGTATCCGGAGGAGTGCGATCACCCAAAATAGCTCCTCACTTCCGCATCTTTCCCTTCTCCTCCTTTCACTCTTCCCGCCTCTGACACTTCCCGCGGCAGCCCTCTCCTCTTCCTCAGTTCTCCTTCAGTGTCATCCTCATCCTCATCCTCATCTTCATCTTCGTGCATCTGACTGTTATTGGACCTTTTTTCCGCCTCCCCCATGTCCGGCAGGAGCCGTGGGAGGATTGAGGAGGTGCTTCAGCTTCAGACAGTGTGCGCTGAGTGCTGTTGGGGGGCCCTGTGCTGCAGGAGGTCAGGGTTGTGGGCCCCTCGTCCTCCCCGGCGAGGCGCTGCATTGCAGGGCCACTGCCTCCCTGCACCTCTGATTGCCTGCGCAAGGGGTCCGCGGGCAGCTCCGGTGTCACCGGCTGTCTGTCTCCCGTCCCCCCCGGCCGGGCAATTACGGAGCAGCGAGCCTGAGGACTGACCTGCTCTCTGTCAGCACAGTGGTAATGAAGAGGAGCCTGGGCCCCTGGCTGGAGGTGGCTCCTCCCACGCCCCGCCCCCGTTACGAGCTCCTCATGCAGCGCGAAGCCTTGCATTCGTGCACTCTCTCTCTCTCACACACACACACACACACACACACACTCTCACACTCACTCACATTTGCTTACTTTATCTGGAGTCTATTTTGGCCATCCCATTAGGTCCTGAGCTTTAGGTGTCCTGCTGTTTGCCTGATGCCACATTTCTACGTAGGACTCAGGGCTTGTTGACACTGTTGTCCGGATGGTGTTCCTATACACTCTGTCTGTCTCGCTCCATCCTTGCTCCACACACTGGGCCGTTGTGTTTTGGGCGCTGGACTCCATGCTGTCAACTCGTTCTTAAGCTTCCTAAGTGGTGGTAATTATCTCAGGTTAATAAGAGCAGTATGAGGAAGTAAAGCCTGTAGACCTCAGAGTATCTCCAACACCATAATGTGTCCAATTCCATCACTGTTTGAATGTATTCAAGTTGCTTTGCGTGTTGGTTTTGCCCAGTGGTGTTAAGTCTGGTTTGTCTATCCCTGCAAAAAAGGGCAACAAAAAGGTGGATAAGAGAATAAATATATATATATATTGTATATATGTCTGTCTGTCTGTTGTTCTGTCGGTGGGTCTGTCTGTCTGTTGTCTGGTCAGCGGGTCAGTCCTCCCTCCCCACTCTCGGTCTTCTTCACCCTCTCCACACCCGGGCCAGGCTGAGCGATTTCTTCTCTCACAGTTGAAGAGGGAGGATGAGGGGACAGAGGGGGAAAAATTCCCTTTTTTCCCCCGGCAGCTCTCACCTGCTGTCGACCTCTTCCCAGAAAATCAGTTCAGTCTGAGAGATGGTCCAGGTTAGACGCGCGGCAGACGGCCACACCAAGTGAATTCTCTCCCCCGAACTGGTGCGTACTTCAAACGCTGTGGAGACGAAAAGGACGGAAGCAGAAATAATATGTAGTGGCAAATGTGGGGGTCAGAGATTAGAGAGAGTGAGAGGTGTCGTATTCAAACCCCATAGAGGGAATATGAGAGAGAAATGTTGAGAAGGAGATGGTGTTTGGCAACCGGAAAAGGAACCGCTATCTACAGCCTTGAGCGGGTCAAAGGGGGGGGGAGAGGGCAGTGAGCAAATTGAAAATGAAATGGTCCATAAAGTGTCAGAAGATGAGCGCGGGACAGATTTAGTCGAAAAGCCTGAAGCTGTTGTTACGCGTGCGTTGATGTGGAAGCTCTGTAGTGTAGTGTGGAGCGTAATCAACAAAATTGAAAAAAAAAAAAAAAAGGACCAAAATAACTGCAGGGTTCTGTTTTTTTAAGAGAACACATTTGCACCACTTAACAAAGCACTCCTGGTTTTACAGGCTGTTATAATGCCCCAAATGCTGAGCGTTTTCATTGCCAGGGTGATGTTCTGCTGAGTGCTCTTGTAGGTGCTTGTGTGTGTGTGTGTGTGTGTGTGTGTTGCGTGTCACTGTTGGTGGACTTGTCCTTAACCCACACGCCCCTTCACGTGGTTCGAGCGTGTCAGCATCATGGTGATCCTGCTCAACTGTATCACCCTGGGGATGTACCAGCCCTGCGAGAACATCGACTGCACCTCCGACCGCTGCCAGATCCTACAGGTCAGTGCTCCTTCTTCCTCCTCATGACCTCCATGTGTCCTGCACCCTGTCCCGGTAGGGGCCTCCTCAGCCTTCCCCCCACCCCACCCCACCCTCCCGTTGTGGACGTACCATTGCACAGTGTAGGGTTTTCCTATTTTTACCATCTTGGGACGGTTCGTGAAACAGTGGTTATTGAATCTGGTGTTATAGAGCAGGAGACACTATTGGTCACCTGCCCAGCTTCTAGAGTGATGCCTTCCTGCAGACCAACCAAGATCTCTTAAAACCAAAACAGGAAAACCCACACTAAATTGACTGATGACTGAAAATATCCATTCCTGGTCTACTCTTAAAATAGGTTTGCTGAATCCTCAGAGGCCAAAGTATCCAATCACAGGCACGTCCAGGAAACCCTGTGGCCGTTGTTTATTGTAATAGTTGTTGCTCCAGTAAATAAGATGAGCTCACATGTGAATTAAAGTTCCTTGCTGGATGTTACAACAGAGCAACATCATTAATTACTGATATTAACAAGATGCTCTTGCAATTTCCCATCAGATACAACCTCACAGCCACCGGTCACTAAACATGTCCACGATTCGTAACTAGAGGAGCATGCGGTCACCTCTTTTATATGATCTGTATATCTTTTATATGATTTATATATCTTTTGTATGACATCACTTCTCTTGAGTGATGGATTATGATGACGTTCTTCTACACTTCATCACTGCGTCTGTGCTTCCCTTCTTCCTCGTTGTGCTGACGCGTGTAAACCCGTGGGCACATCTGGGTCTCTCTGCTGCCATGCACTCTGACACAGTTTAATCCCACCAGCTGTAAGAATTCCTGCTTTTTAAAACCAGGTGTGAAAGACGAGTCAACATGCAGACTGCAAAAGAGCAAGTAACGTTATTCTACCCATCCCCCCCCCCCCTCCCAACCAAACTTAATGAGCTCACGCTGTGTATGGCTAGTCTGTGCTACTTTAGACAGATCTGTTAGAGTTGTGTTGACTGAAGGAACACTGGCCTTTGCCAGTCTGATGGCTGGTGAGGAGGTGCTTTTCTAAAACTTCTGTAATGATCCCATAGGATTCACACACAGCCTCACTGTCCAGTGAGCCTAGGTGAGCTCATTAAGAGTATGTGTGTGTGTGTGTGTGTGTGTGTGTGTGTGTGTGTGTGTGTGCCTAATATATCTTTCACCATAAAAAAGTATCATGAAGCCAATTATGGAGCATATCTTACACTCATTCCATGATTTCCATTATAACCAGCATGTATAGCGCATGTGCTTCCATTCAGTCAGCCAGGTCCTTCCACACAGTCTCTCAGAAAGAGGAGCCGTAATCACGCTTTGCCTGCTGCCTCTGAAGGACTGTGGAGTGGATTTGTGCAGCGCATCCCTGCACCACAGTCTGCTCTTACACGGAGGCCTTCGCCTCTTCTGTTTGCCTGTGCCACTCATGTTTTTAAGCCACCCAATGACTCTAGTTGTTCTAGTCAGAGTCCTCTAATCTGTCAGAGGTCTCCTGTGGTCAAACTACCCCGGTACTGCCCCGGTACTGCCCCAGTACAGCCCTGCGTTACTGGCGCCGCTTTCTTTTCGCCCTTTTCCCTCCCGAAGCCTGTTGCTGTTTCAAGATGGCCGACCGCAGCCCCTCAGTGGCATTCTGCTCTCACTCATGAGCTGTGAATCCCTAAACAACAGGCGCAGCTTGAGCCGCAATGGCGGCGCAGTGAGTGAGCGAACCTGCCTGCGGGGCTGATGCTGCTGCCAGAATGAGGCGAGGGGAGTCATGCGTCAGACGTACAGGCCCCTTGATGTTTATGCTTGTTTTTATTCTCTCTCCATTTCTTTCATGAGGCGATGGGAAGAGATGCAGCGGCACGGAAGGGTAAAGGATGGGGGGCGTAGGACGTCCCTCACTCTATCTCTGTGTGTGCTCTGATATAGGGTACCATATGTCAGGTGAGGCTTGTAGAGTTAGATGGCAGGAGAAGAATCTGTGTGTGTGTGTGTGTGTGTGTGTGTGTGTCTTCTGCTCCTGTAGGGGAGCTTAAATCAGCTCTGTTCCACCCACCTGCCCTGGCCCTTTTTCAAACACTTCGTTTCACAGCTCGCTCTCTCTCTCTCTGTCTCTCTGTCTCTCTGTCTCTCTCTCTCTCTCTCTCTCTCTCTCTCTCACACACACACACACACACACACACACAAACTGGCTGCAGTACAAACTGGCATGGCTGTGTGTGCAGTGAAGGCACGGCAGCTTCCTCAATGGGGCCTGTCTTTCTCTCTCTCTTTCTCTCTCTCTTTCTCTCTCTCTCTCTCTCTCTCTCTCTCTCTCTCTCTCCCCTTCTATCTCCGTCTCTCTCTCACATTCTCAGTGCTAAATAAAACGTCTACATTCAGTATCTTTGCTGACAGCATCTGCTCAGTGCTGCAAACATTCCGCTTTTTTTATTTGAACGACTACAAGAAACGTTCTTTTAGGGTTCAGACCGCAAAGTTCAGCTGCACACGGAGCATCATTTAGCTACAGTAAGTCACCCTGCAGCGATGGCTGAACAAGATGGCGCGGCGCGTGTGAGCCCGCATTGCGCCGCTCCCATCTGCACGATCGTCTCTGCGGGAGAATAACACGATGAGCCTTTGAAAGGGCTGTGTCTCCACAATGGCGGATCGGGCAACAAAGCCTATGATGACGGGTGCTGCGGCGGGTAATCACTCACTCGATGTCGCTCTCACCGCCGTCCTAATGACTGCTCGCGGGCGCCCCTGTGCTCGGGGGCCAATTACCAGCCCCGCCAAAGCACCGCGCTTTCGTGTTGTTTAGCAAACAAGCTCTTCACAGCCCCGGCGTGCCGCCCCAGAGATGATGAAGATGATGAAGAGCCTAATTGGTTCGATGGGGTCACTCGGAGTGGAGGGCGCAGGCTCCGCCTTCCGCCGGGAGGCGGCGAGCCAGACGGTGGCGGGTCAAAGGCGCGGCGTTGTGCTGACGCGTGTAAACGTGTCCCACAACACGTGGGCACGTCTTGGTCTCTCTGAGCTGCTGCCATGAACTCTGACACAGTTTAATCCCACCAGCTCTTAAGAATTCCTGCTTTTTAAAACCGGGTGTGAAAGACTAGCCAACATGCAGAAGAGCAAGTAACGTTATTCTACCCATCCTCCACCTTCTCTGTCTCTCTCAATTATTAATCATTAACCATTAATTCTACACTTTCTGTGTTTTACACCACTTTTTACTTTTTTTTCCATATAGGTCAGTGTGGGGATGGTAGGGATTTTGTTAATAATTCTATGCAGACAGGATTTTACGATGGTGTTATATTTTGGACATGAAGACAAAAGTGACTCAGTTTCAATCTCTCTGACAGGCAGTGGGTGCGAATCCTGCCCTCTCTGTCTGGTTCTTCTGTGCCTTTCTGTTTCACTGGCCATCTTATGGTCACTTGTTTGTTGTCTTTAATTTGCTCATTTGTTTGTTTGTTCATTTATTTGCTCATAAATTGCTCAAAAGTTAATTTGCTCCTTTATATTCGTGATCAAGTCATTCATAACGTTTTAGTTTCCTCTGGTATGTAATTTAATTTTTCCAGTACACGGTATAATTTGTTTGTTATTGACTTCAATTTCTTTCAGTGTGGAGGCTTGAGTTCAGCTGTTTCGTAGTTGTTTTTTTATTGGTAGTAATAGGTATAGTGGGTTGCTTGGATATTATTGCTGATAAATTCTTAGTGATGAGTCTTCTGATTGGTCAAAGTGTGCATCTTTTCTCAATATCCAGAAGGAATGGAAATCTGCCCTATTCAGCTCTACTGGCCAGATTAGAACCATTAGTGTCCACCCGCTGCAAATCTCTGCAGAATTAAAGATATAATCATTACATTCTCTCCATAGTCTCTTCAGTTTGTTTCTAGTATTGATAGATTATTTTTAAGTGCTTATTCTGTAGGTATTACTAAACCACCTGCATACATTAGACATTTTGATTTCTTTGTCTTCTAAATTTAGTCCTGGGAGAGATGAATGTTGATATTTTGTGGCCAGTTGTTCATGTTATCATATTAAATAAAGTTGCTCTCAAATTGCAGATTTGTTGTCATTCTTGTAGATGATTGGCCTTCAATTAGCAGGTTCCTGTATCAGCATTTTTGTCATGTCTCCAGCGAGATGCCCAACATCAGGTTTCTCAAAGCTTCTTCAAATGTGGCCATGTTGCCGTTTGTCCATTTGAAAGTGGCTGGTAAATCTGAGAGTGAGGACAGGACTGGTGTGTGCTGATGGGACAGTGTGAGGGACAGGCTGATGGAGAGATTGTCTTGCTGCATTATTAGTGGGCGGAGCTAAAGGTGGTCCATGTGTTGCTGTGTGTCCATGGATGGTGATGTTGTCAAGCTTAATTATGCCTCTGGTTAACACAAGCATCTTGGCTCATTTTCAGCATCCTCTTTGTTGTTTCATTCATTTTTATGTCTTGAGAAGAGACGTCTGTTCTAGTTCTGTAGAGGGTTCTGTTCATAGAGATTCTCACTCCTCTCCTTGTCAAGTGTACCTGTCCAGATAAATGGCCAGATGATGTGCTAAGTGCACATAATGTAGAGATGTACAGTGATGTTCTACCTCCAAATTGATGCCATCAATGAGCTGTTGGACAGCAGTGTGGATAGGGTCACTCTGGCTGAAACTTCCAAAGCAATAGGTGAAGTCCTCTGGCCACAGCTGGTCTGCCTGCTGATGGGCTATTTGACCCAGAGTGTGTGATGTGTGTGATGTGTGTGAAAACCTCTTGTTCTCTAAAATATCAAGGGCTTGTTGGGCCTGGACGTTTGATGGGTTTTTTCTCAGGAAAAAGTTGGATATTCATAAATTTGCAATTTGAGTCACATATTAAGGCAAGCTTGGGACTTTTAGGTGAGCATCCTTTTGTTCTTGATTCTGGGGCTTCAGGATTTACTAGATCCCTGCACCATGGTGGTACCAGTGTGTTCCCCCCCACTTCTCGCTAACTGTATATTACAAAAATCTGACCCACTTCTTCCTTCCCTATCTTCTTCCTTCCAGAGTGAATAACCTTCTTAGTCCATACTTTTTTGCGTATTTCTGCCTTTTGTTCTTAAATACATATGTAATATAAAATCTGTCTCCCCCTCCCTCTTCTCCCTCTCCTGTCTCTCCCCCTCTCTGCTTCTGCCTCTGTGTCTCCCCTTGCTTCTTTCTTTCTTTCTTTCTTTCTTTCTTTCTTTCTTTCCATCTCTTCCAGGCGTTCGATGCTTTTATTTATATTTTCTTTGCACTGGAGATGGTGGTTAAAATGGTGGCTCTGGGGATCTTTGGTCGTCGCTGTTACCTTGGCGATACTTGGAATAGGCTGGATTTTTTCATCGTCATGGCAGGGTAAGCATGAAGTTATCATTTATACACACACGCACACACAGTTCCCAGAACAGTGCCACATACACAGCCGGAAGGCACCGTATGGTTGTGGAGTAAAACCTCCGAGGCCCCCTGTTCTCACTTATAGGTGCCACTGTCTGTTCTACCCTCAACCTCTGGGGTAAAACTCAGAAGCAAACAGAGTAAGTAGAGTCTGCAGTGGTGTAGAGAACAAAGTAAATACTGACCCTCCCCCATACCGCAGTTACATAACACAGCGCATGAACAAACAGCGCTTAGGAAACGTAATGGTGTTTACCTCTAACATGGTTGCCTAGTCACTTTAATGTCTGGCTTGCGTTGCGCTCACGTTACTTCCTCAAATGGGTTTTCCTTTGATTTTGCAGCTCGCTGCCACAAAAACTGCCACTCTGCGTCTTTTGTCCTGCGCGTCAGTCCTGTTGTCGGCTTTCACTCCCGGTCTCTCCGTGGGCGGAGAAATGAGCGGGTCCCGAAAGCGCCGCTCCTCCCCGAACCGCTTAGCTGAAGTGTGCAGGGATCAGTGCGGATGCTGCTTCTTTTCCCCCGGCAGCTGGTGAAAAGGGCGATTAGAGTTACAGTCCCTGTCCACGTTCCATCCTGGGAGATATCAGCGCAGCCCATGCTGAGTGTATACCGTGTACCTCTTGTAACTGACCAATTGGCTTCCCTTTCTTCTTTGTCGCTGTACATACTGGACCGGTTCGGTATTTTGGGGAATAAATGTTCATTGCGGTCGTTTACCCTACGACCGGGTTGGATTGGCGGGCATAGATGTCACATTTATTGTTTAACCCTATCAAAGGTGCAAAATATGCTTTAAACTGGCTCAAACAGCTTTGCAATTTTACTTGTATGGAACAGGCGTAGACATAAATAGACACAAAAATAGCAGTCATATAAAATAAATTTGCCAATATGCATACTGCAGTCATTAATCCCTGTGGACCTGTAGACCCCTGTAGTTATTTTCAGAATTATTTTGAAAATGAAAGTAGCAATAAATTAAATACAATACGGTGTCCATAGTGCAATAGTCCACAGTGCAAAGTTGTCTAGCTCAACGAATCGCATCACTTTGGAGTGTGGATGTGATTTCCCCAGCAGTCCTGCTGCTGTTCTCTTGACTCTTGTCAGTGAACTGAGGAATGAATCTGGCCCACATCGCTGATCGACTCTCAGGATTGGCCACTCTGAAGAAATAACGTCCGAAGAAGAAGGAACGGCTGAAGATCAGCTGATTCCAGTCCGTAGCTGATATCTAGCAGTGCACGTCCGCCACGTTTGTCAGACACAAACTTTATTGCAGACACAAAGGCCAACTCCCTGTGCCCTCCCCCTGTGGACTGCTGCAGACTTTGGTTAAGTAAATGATTGGGCTCGTTTAGACGTGGGCAGGCCACTGCTTCCAAGGTCCAGACAGCAGGGAGATGGGCTCTGACACAGAGCCACCATATCTCCTTCTCTGGCTGCTCCTCTCCCTCACCCACTTCCTGTTGGGGCCAGCACAGAGATTTATGGGTTAATTTTTTTGCAGCGACAGCGGTGGCTGAATGTGGGGGGGGGGCCGAGGGCAAGAGGGATGGAGGAGGAGGAGGCGGTGACTGCGTTGGCTCTGTCTGCCCCCGTTACTTACAGTGATGTGATTTAGGCCCGACTGTGTGCCGGTTGTTTGAGTTGGGTAACGCGAGCGGCCTCGAAAGGATTCGTTCGGTTGTGAGTTTTGCACGTTTTTGCGTAGCATTTCGATTATGGCCAAGCATGGATTGCTAACCTCTCAAAGTTCTTGACCTTTACTTATCTAGTGAATGTCTCACTAGGGGCCCATGCAAAACACTAGGGGTGTCTGGGAAATGGTTAGGTGGGAGAGTACCGGGCAACTTGTTCTGTGCTGTCTTTATGGAGAGAACCTTTTATACTCTGAGTGTGGCCCCACACTGGGAATGTGCTACCCCACACTGCTCCTGAGACCAGTGATAGCGACCAACGCACCTTGGTTCGACTCCGGGAAGTTTTGCTAATCAGATGATGGATCTTAGAGGGAAGGAGGGGCATTCAGGACCAGAGTTCAAGGGCCACTGGCTTAGGAGGAAATGGGAATAGAATTTCACACTCCGCTGGCATGAGCGGATCCGAGCAGGACCTTGGGTGAGGAGACCGAAAAGGAGTGTGATCAGTATGTATTAGCGCCTTGATATTAGCCTACTATGACATCACCACACATGGCCTTTCCAAGGAACAGGAGGATGCTACATTCAGCACACACACACACACACACACACACACTGCAGGCATTCAGGGCAGGTTTGTGTGTTCAAGACGGCAAGTGGCGGAGTGCTGAGAACCTGATGATAATCCTGCTACTGTATGCTGCGTAAGCCATGGCAGTAGTCCACCAGCATACGCCAAAACCAGCACTCAAATCTGTTGTTTTACAGACATGGTGGAGTTCCAATAAATCTCCTCTCCCCTCCTCTCCCCTCCTCTCCTCTCCTCTCCTCTCCCTCCTCCTCTCCTCTCCTCTCCCCTCCTCTCCACTCCCCTCCTCTCCTCTCCCCTCCTCTCCTCTCCTCTCCTCTCCACTCCTCTCCTCTCCTCTTATCTCCTCTCGTCTCCTCTTATCTCCTCTCTTCTCCTCTTCTCTCCTCTCCTCTCTTCTCCTCTCCTCTCCTCTCCTCTTTTCTTCTCTCCTCTCCTCAGAGCAGCATTTTTGAGTGTATATGACTTTGCGTTTGTGTTAAGCCCTGTGTAGTACTAACAGAGAAGTCAGCAGGCCAGGGCCATCTTTAAAGGCAAACCCAGATTACAAGACTCCTGCAAACCTAGATGACCTATCTACCTTAGTCACTACATATCTCTCTCACACACACACACACACACACACCTACTACATGAAAATGACGAAGATGAAGGGAGAGCAAGGAAAGCAGGTACAGAAAAGAGGGACCAATTAGAGAAAGTGTGCCTGGCGGCAGGTAATCATTTACTCCAGCACGCGCAACGCCTGATGTGCACCAGAACAGCTGTGTGGAGTTTGTGTTTTGAACCCCCCCCACCCCCCTTGCTGACTCTGTCTCTCTCTTTTCTTGGTTCCCTCATGCTCTGTCTCTTGCTATTTGATTTTCTTTCACTCTTTTTTTCCCTCCCTCGCTCTTTCAGTGCTTAACTTACAGATTCGACAGCCTCCCTCCGTGTCTGCTTTTCTTTACAATCTTTTCTTTCACTTACTTCTTCGTCCTGGCTGACGTTTAGGAAAAAAGAAAAGGAAGAGCTGCTTGTGATTTTCCTGTATTTCTCACGTTTTCACTCATTCACTATAATGGTCCTCTTGCGTCTGCCGGCCTCCTCTTGCGTCTGCCGGCCTCCTCTTGCGTCTGCTGGCCTCCTCTTGCGTCTGCTGGCCTCCTTTTGCGTGTGCCGGCCTCCTCTTGCGTCTGCAGGCCTCCTCTTGCGTGTGCCGGCCTCCTCTTGCATGTGCCGGCCTCCTCTTGCGTGTGCCGGCCTCCTCTTGCGTGTGCCGGCCTCCTCTTGCGTCTGCTGGCCTCCTCTTGCGTTGTTCTCTTCTCTCCCCGCTGGTTCCTCCTCATCTGCACCGTGCTTGAGGTAATTCTCCATTTATCAGTCTTTCCATCAGTTTGTTCTTGTATCTGCCCGGCCATCCCGTCCGTCTGTCCGTCTTCCCATTCATCTCCCTGTCTCCCTCCATCTGCGGCTCTTACTGAGAGTCTGGTAATGAGCTGCCTTAATGGGTCTGCATCTCACAGATTTGGTTTATTGGAAACTTTACTGTCTGAAATAAAACTCCACATGAAGATCCTCTGCATGGAGTTGCATCAGTTTCTTCTGCCTGTCTCAGTGGAGAAGCTCTTCTTCATGTCCCGCAGAACAGTTATGTGGTGGTTTTAACTGATGTTTTATAATACTGTTTTGTCTGGCCCACATGAAGTGTGATTCTCCTCAACGGGAGGCCTTTGATCGCTTTTTTTATTACAGAAGAGAGCTGGACTAAGTGCCATACCTAATTGTTCAGGAGCACAGAAATAAAACCGGTAGTTGTAACTGTTTAATCATACATGTGATTGTAGCAGTCTTTAGCAGTGCTTGGCTATTGAAAGACTGCTGGATTAAAAGTGGAGATTGGCAAAAAAAAAAAGAGCGTTATTTGTTTCCCTTATTTGCTGTTCATGGTGTGCAGGTCACCTCTTCATAACAAGCTTCAAGTGGACATGGAGAAGCCTATTTTGAATATATTGAGAAATGCCCTTAAGCTCAATTTCTTGTGAATATACTGAGTGCGTAGAGATGAAATGTAGTATGAGTAGTGTGTGTGTGTGTGTGTGTGTGTGTGTGTGTGTGTGTGCGCGTGTGCTCACTTTGTCAGTGCAAAATTCTGGTGTACAGTTTGGTCTTTTTGGTTTCCTTTTCCTGTGAGTAAAATATCACGTGAGAAGATATGGTCAGGTAGGGAGGCACACGTGGGCTTCTCAGGCTCTTTCCTTTCATGTGCCATTTCAGTTGGCGATGTGACATTTCTACTGATTCTGCAGCACTGAAGAAGAAAATGAAACCACTGCAGATATTTTGGACCACTGAGCCTCTTCAGCTTCTAAGGAAAAATGGAGTAAGGGGTATAAATCTCATTAAGTAATCTCATAAAATGACCTTAACCTCAAAGTGATTGTAATTTTAATTCATATTAACTAATTATGTAAGACAAATTTATTAACTCAATAAAATTCTAGTTTCTAATTGAAAACGATAATGACTTACTAAGTTCTAAAGGTTAGGATCTCAGTAATAATATGTTGGCTTCAATAAATATGTGAGTAAAAAGGCAAACAACAGGCTCAGTAAAATTAGGTTTATATTTCATGATAGTAAATAAATACAGCTGTGAGGAAAATTAATTGAATCAAAAGATGACTAAAGTATCTCAGCTTGGACTAGAATGAGGTGTGTGTGTGTGTGTGTGTGTGTGTGTGTGTGTGTGTGTGTGTGTGTGTGTGTGTGTGTGTGTGTGTGTGTGTGTGTGTGTGTGTGTGTGTGTGTGTGTGTTCTTGTGTGTGTGTGTGTGTGTGTGTGTGTGTGTGTGTGTGTGTGTGTGTGTGCATGAGTGAGTGTATATGTACCTGCATGTGTGCTTTCATAAGAAGGAGGAGGAGTGTGTGAGACTAACATTTCCGTTATCTAATCCTACATATGTGACCAGGGGATATGTAGCTTTTTGTCTGTAATGCTTGGTGAAGTCGAGCAACAGAAAGTCCCTTTGGAGGGAGATTTAAACATACCACAGCATAGTTAGCCCACGGCTAGAGTTATGGTGAGTCTACCAGGTAATTCCCATCATAGCGCGTGAAATTAAAGAGGGATGTATAATGGTGGACTAACTTGTAAGATTACATCTATCAGCAGAAACATTTCTTTAGACTAGAATGTACCAAACGAAAGTAGAGGTCAATTGACCAATCAAAGGAAGAGACGAATAAAGTAAAAGATGGCATGCAAGAAGAGCTAATTAAGAAGAGACAAAGGGGAATCAAAAAGGGTGCTGGGGATTTATTTGTCCAATCTAATTAGCTACGTGATATCCTGATATCCAAGGTTTACACTATCCAAATACAGCACATATGAGAAAAACCAAACATCAATTAAATGTTCTGTCCTAGATTTCGCACTGCCCAGATGTACAGTCTTGCTTTGGGCTCATCCGTTGGCTCAGGATAGCCAATCAGCTCGCAGACCTAGAAAAGTTGTTACAAGTGTGTAGAAAATGAATGTCCCAACAAAGCACATCATGCGTGGCATAATAAACATGTAGTTCAGTGTCCGAGGAGTGATAGAAGGTTTCTGTGGTTTCTTTCCTGGGAATCCTGGTCGACTGAAGAAAACAGAATTGCGCTGTGGTTCGGCCATCAGCAAGTTCCTTGAATCAGCTGTTTGTTCATAGGTGCCAACTTGTTTACTTGAAATGATGAATACATTTGCTAAGTGGAATTTAGTCTTGTCACACAGGGTCCAAGTGCATATCAAAGTCCTTGGTTTTACACCATTCAGAGAGCCTCCTTTGCTTTTAAACTTATCAGTGTAGGCGACGGGTCGCACAGTCCTTTGAAAGGTTTTCCACTGAGTGAAGGGTCACGTGTATCCACATCCGGTACTGTAAATGTAAATGTTTCTGTACAGTCAAATAAGGGGGCTTCTTCCTGTGGAGGCATGTTAGCCTATTTACATTCCTCCCTTAGTCTGAGGGTGGAGCTCACTGGAACCTTCAGAGCACAAATTTCACTTAAAACCCATAGTAGGTCTGAGTTTGCACATAAATCGATGTTTGGTTGACATTTTGTAGTCCATTATTATCCAGTGTTATTCCCACATCCGCAACGTTATTTCAAACACCACCTGGGCAGTTCATATCAGACCATAAACATCTGGGCAGCTTTGGTTGACTAATTTAACAAATAGGAAATGCAAAATATAAGATAATAAAAAAAAAAACACAATAGAAATTAAAAGTATTAAATATAATCAGTGAAAAGAGATGGAGGTGATCAGAGATCCCTTTTATTAATGATCTAGCTAAAAGTTTTGACCTCCAAAAGCATTAATTAACTCACGTTCTGCCCTATATTGTTCTGCAATTAGATGGAACAATATCATCCAGCTGGACAACAGTTCCTGGCAGAACTTTAACAAAAGTAGCCTGATTTGGGAACAGACTGACTTCATCGTAATGGGTGTGTCATGATAGTCATAAGTCTCTATCATTTCCTGTCTGGGTGTGTTAATAACATGTATCCCCTGCTATTCCCACCATAGTTTGATAGGTGGGATTTACACTTTTCAACTGTGGCTCTGGCTTGCAAGCCACACAAGGTTTAAAAAATAAATGGTTTGCTTCGTCAAACCCAGTGGATATCTTTTGGTATCTTTTGGTAGGTATGAGATTGTGGGATTATATTCATCATAGGCTACCATGGATGGAATCTCAATGTTAATGTGGATGTCATTTTCCAAAAATCAAACATTACATTACTGGTAGAGCCTGATTTCCATTCTTTGTGGGTGAACAGAGATTGGAATGGCACTTTACAGTGTGTAGGCCAAGCGCACCTGCAAGGTTTATCTGTAGTGGTTGTTACTGATCTTATGATATTTTCAACCATATTCAACCATATTCATATATCTGAGATTAGGTAAAGTCCTTGGATGATACCACCACTGATGCTCGTCACCTTTTCAGCACAGCTGCGTGTTAATCAAGACAACTGTGTTTTGTATCGTTCTGCCAAGGCCCTATAACTTCCCTGTAACTGAATTTTTCCTCAGATCTATTATGGATATAAAAACTAGTTCTGAAAATAAAAAGATTTGAAGGAGAAGAGAAAAATGACTTTAATAACCAAAGAAATATACAGAGGAGAATTGTTCTATGCAGTCACACACAAGAGCACACCCAGGAAGCCAGAAGCCAAGCTACCTTCTCTAATGTGCAAGGGAACAACACACATATGCACAACACACTGCCACATAAACCCTCCCTTAATTATTGAAACTAATAATCAACAAAACAAATGTCAAACAAATAACAAAACTAATAAATATCAGGAATGGGAATAGCCCACACTTTTGCCTCACCATTGGTCCAACAAAGTAAGTGTGTTAAGGAAATGTTTCTGGTAAGCTACCCTGGGGTCTAGGTGAACATAAACCCCTTGGGTATGAACATCTTGGAAGATGATACTGTTGGATGGTCCTGGTTCTAGTTTGCCATCTGCTTGAAGCATTTTAAGTGCAAGAACTCTTAACCCTTATATTGTGTTTGGGCAACATTTGACCCGTTTTCCAGTTCAGGTGTTCAAGCAAAAGCTTTTTTGTATTGGAACAAGATTTCACGATATCTTCTGAAACAGCTAATTTAACACATTAAAAGCTATTATTATAAATTTTGTCAATTCTAATGTCTCAAAATACAGAATACTTGCTGTTGCACCCTTTACATAAAAGGTGTGATTCCTGCTTGAGATGACCAACTTGGAAGAAAGAAGGGTGTTTGTTGATAGCTGGATGGAGATGGAGTAAACATAGATGTGTGCTTACATGGGGCTGTTGCTTCTTGCTGGGGTGTACAGATCCTGTAATGAGGCTACTACCAACTCATGGTGAGTCTGGTCACTCTCTACTCACTACTCTATCTCTTCAGACCTTGTGTTGTCGAGAGTGCTCCGCTTTGACAGTAAGGAGACTAGAGTTGCACGGCGTGTAAATGATGAACTTGCTCCCAGGGCCAGAGGTTACCATGGATGAATGGCTCGTCCCTTTCAGAGGCCACTGTCCATTCAGGCAGTATATGCCAAGCAAACCTGTAATATATGGCATCAAAATCTCTGCAGCATGAGATGCAAGAAACAGCTACACATGGAACATGCAAATTTACACTGAAAATCTGCCGGTGGAAAGGCAGAAAAGAACCAGGGCAAGTGAGTGGTCTTAGACATGTCAAAATGGTCTTCAAAGGCACAACGTAACATAACGTGATCATTTCTTGACTTGACCTCGGCCAATAACTGCAGAAGAACAAGCTGACCATGGTGGGACCAGTCAGGAAAATCAAGCCGGATCTTCCTCTTGGACATCTTGGAACAAAACAGGGCCCCTCTCTCCTTCAAGTTTGCATTCTTAGAGAGAACCACAACTGTGTCATGCTGTCCAAAAATCCCCAGAAATGTCATGCTCAGAAATGAGCAGAAGAGAAGTAAAAAAAAAAACCCAGAAATGATCCTGGATTATAACAATATAATTATATACGGGTCAAAATTGATTTGTAACAGCACAGATGTCATTATAGATAATAATGTTAAATTAGAAAAATAAAAACACAAGCGGTTATTGGTCAGTGTGTTCTGATTGCTCATTAGGGATCTGGACCCATGCTCTTGTAAAGCTGCTTTGTGACAACATGTGTTGTAAAACGCTATTGTAAAGCGCTATATAAATAAATTTGACTTGACTTGACTAGATTATTAGACTATTATACTCATCTCCCCTTTTCTTCACTATAAGAAATTCACTATAGTGAATGTAAAGTTTTGTTTATTGAAAATGAGTTACATTGTGAGTTGAAAAGTGTATGGAACCAACAAAATAACATTGAAAATGGTCTTTACGTGGATTTAAATACATACTAAGTTATCTATGAGGTGAGTAACAACATTGGATGATGTTGTTTTTGAGTATTTTCAGGCTTATTTGAATCGGGTCAAAATTGACCCGCTAACACAAAAGATGTGTGCAGCTTTCTAACACAATACAAGGGTTAAAAATCCAAGTGAGGAACATTCTGTAAAGATATGGACATCGTATGGGTGTTCTGTGTGAGGGAGTACAAGAGGAATAAAAGTCATAAAATGTCATGGAAATGTTAATCACATCTTTA
Source organism: Brachyhypopomus occidentalis (assembly GCA_020368025.1). NCBI lineage: Eukaryota > Metazoa > Chordata > Actinopteri > Gymnotiformes > Hypopomidae > Brachyhypopomus > Brachyhypopomus occidentalis. Next base: position 1,571,080 of record JAGXOD010000050.1, read on the forward strand.
GGGCTTGTGTAACACAACCTCTTTTTTGGTTAATAACCCGTGTTAGTCAGTTTCCCTCTCCACTTGGTTGAGGTGTTGTATTTTGTGATCTGCTTAGGGTGAACCCATTTGTACATTGGGCATTATGTAACAGGTGAGAACCATTATGCAAAAGCTGAGAACCATGATTTCACAAGGACCTGATCAGTTTGGTATAAGTGGAATTCCACTCACAAATGATCTTCTCCAGCAGTGAACAGTGACTCCAATATTTGAATAGACTCATAAGCCGCTAGGGAAATATTGTACTTGTGAACCAAAGATTGGTGGATCCTTACAATTGGTGGGAATGCACACAGTAAAGTCAGTGACTCAGCATAAATGTCCCTTGAGAAAATATGCACAGACATAAGAGTTGTTCTAGGTAGTCCTCCTTGGTAAGCACATCGTCTTTGCTCAAGCTGCTGCTGTATTTCATTTTTGAAGCATCTATAAATTTGTTCTGAAGCAGCAGTAATCCAGTCACCACGAGATGGGTGAAGTTTGAGTGCCCGGTGTCACGGCATGCAGGCCTGTCTCATCCTCCTTACTGAGGTTGAACATGGCATATTGTATTTTTGACTTGACTCTGTGTGGAATAATAGAAATCATCTTGGATGGAAGGGTGAAGAAGAGCATGTATTCATGATCTTCAAGGTTTGGTAATCTGGTCGTTCCTTGTGTAAGTCTATGGATACTGGGCATCTCCTGGTTCTTGCATCAGTCATTACATCTGCATGCATTGCAACTGCCAGGACTCTTACTGGTTTAGGAATAGTGACTTGTGCCCACAACCACCCACTTTGTTCAGTGGGGCTAACTTATCAAGACTTGACCAATGAACATCAATAAATAAATTCATTAATCTGTACAACAGGTGTACAGTCTACATTTCCAGACGTGTAATTCCATCCAAGCTCTCATAGCATTGGTATTCAGACGTTCTTCAAAGAAAAATAGATGAGAAATAGATTTTTCAGGTATTACCTTTTCAACTTGGGACCTGCAAGAGTGGAGTGCATGAAACCGAGTGGACAGATGGACAGTCATTTGAGAAGGACCCATAGGGAAGCTCAATGCTCATAGACATCGAAGATCGAAGTGTCTCTGATGACTTGTGCTTCTGGTCTAAGTCCAGAATTAGTTTGTAACTCTGATTCTCTATTTCTACATGTACAATGGCGTTCGTGACTTTGACAGCCAACGCCATGGTTATCTGTTCTACCTTTTTTATCAAAGTGTTTGACATCATGGCATTGGTAGTATTCACTGACATCTTTCTGACAGTCCAGCAATTGGTAGTAACTACCCGCCTTGACTTGATTTTGTCTATCTCCCCATCCTCGTGTCTCACCGTGATATTGGCATGTGTAGTTCTGAGAGGTGTTGGTATGAGGACAGGCAGTTGCAGGGGTCTCGGAGCCTTCGAGCTCTAAGGGGACACCCTCAGTATTATGAAGTACAAGGACCTGTGGACCATCGTCCTTCTTATCACAGGGGCAGAGCACTGTTTCCCAAGCCATATGTGCCATCTTTCGAAAGTCATGCATGATTGGATTGCCTTGCTGGGTGTAAAGGGTTACATGGGTCGGTTCGCATGGGGGAAGTTTGTGTAAGAAAACGGGTTTGATGGCTCTGCCTTCTTCTAGACCTTGTCCATTTTGTCCTTGAAAGTAAGCATGTCTCAAACGATTGTAAAAATTATGATGTTCATTTTGACTGTGTTTGACGTTGACGGCTGAAATTGTGGCTGATGTTTCATCAGCAAGAAGTGAGTATTCTTCCGCGAGCGCGTCACAGAGTCTGTGAAAGTTCTCCCGGATATAAAGTGGTTGTGTTTTTATAAATGCATGGACGGTTTGTGAAGTTGTGCTCCAGATAAGTGTGGCTTTTTCTTGTTCAGTGGAAAAGGGCAAGTGAAGAAGGCAATGTTTGATCTCTTTAAGATAGTCTTCAATGCTGTGTTCATGTTTTTCTGGATCAAAGCATTCAATGCCCTTAGCAAGGGCATCAAGCTGTTTCAGACAAGGACCATCATGGGTCTCTTGTTTCGACTCGAGAGCATAAGATGCATGACTACCCTCTGGATAATCACGCTCTAACTCTGAAGAGGGGTTATGATGGAGTGAGGCATGGTTGCTGCTCTTTGATTGTGGTGGTAGATCATTTTCTCCATTCCTATCATGGCGTGATGATCTTGCCCTTCCGCGGGAATTATCGTGATCTCTGTGATTGTGGGAAGAGGACGTATGACATGAATAATGAAGAACATTTAAGTGGGCTTCCTTTTGGGGATTAGCAAAACTAGCCTCACATGTGTGGTGTGAAGGGGAACATGGAATAGAATGGTGGGTAACTCCCTGATGCTGGGGTGGAAAGTACAGAGGAGATAAGTGAGCCGAGCTTGAATACCATTCCATTAATTGCCCTTCCTTCTCAGAATTCAAGGATAGTAATGCAGAATGGTTTGGACATGTTTGCAAATAACTATGATCTTCCGTGTGTTCTCCATGATATGAGTCACGGTGACAGATGGGCACTGTGGCACTGATAGGTTGCTGGCTTTGGCTGGCGGCAGTGCCTGATTGGCCAGCTGATCTGGGTTCCAGGGATGACAGGATTCTCTCTGGTGGGTACAAGCCCTCGCCTTGCATTGGAGCCTGGGCAGGAACCGTTGCACCTTGAGCAAAGGATAACCTGTTAACAGCTTTTGTCACATACCTTAACCCTTGATCTGACTCCGCTTCAGAGTAACCATTGTCCCATCTGCGTTGCAGCCGTGTCATGTGTTCTAGCCTCTCATGCAGTATTTCCAGTTGTAGTCTGGCTTTCCTGTGGGAAAGCAGAAATATCCAACCAATAGCATTCTGGAAATTGACATCAGGTCCCTGTTGGATGAAGGATACCACCTCTCTGATCTTCCTTTCACAGTCCTCCATAGAGTACTGCTCAATACTTCTTTTGTAATCCTCAGGCAGATGAATAAGTTGGCTAACAAAGTCAGCAAGGGAGAGATCCTGTGGTCCCTGGGAGGTATGATGGGAGCTTGAACTCATTTTTGTGCCTATGGTTTGAAAAAATGAACGTGAAGCACAAGAAAGGTTGCCCTTAGTATGAAGTATGGGGGATTTTACCAAATGGTTCTTGAGATGTAGCTCACAAGTGTAAAACACAATGTGATGGCTGAGGAACACCACCAATTAATGGAAAATGTTTACAAAACGGTAACAGCAATGGAAGACAAAGAATGGAGGGCAGGATAACTGCTCTTTTAAATGCAAGCAACGTACAATGTGGCACAAACTGCGCTGCAACTGTATACCTAATCTACTTAAGTATTTGTCAAGGCGCTATGACAAATATCTTAATGCCTCTGTAGTGTTTCCACAATGCAGGAATAAAATATATTCTGGGTTCTACCAGCGTACGCAGTATAGCGTCATACTGTGGTATTATAGTACTTTACAATAAACCAAGCTTGGAATGATGGAATTATTGTAATGTCTCTATGCTACTTCAGAAACGCAGGAAAGGGGATTTGCTCTTGATCAGTAATCACACAGGGTCTATTAATGCCACTGTAATTAATTCTCATTAATTATAACAAAACACTTAATCACACAAATATTCTACACTACTTCAGATATGCAGGTGAGGTGGTTGGCTCGAGAACGAGAAATAACATATAATAGAAATAATATATAATAATCTACTGTTGGAAACAATGTTGGCAAGTGATTAAACTGCTATAATACTAATAAGTTGTGTCACTTATATGGCTGTTTTATTTATTTCTTTGCTTTTCTTAAACATCAGACCCACTAGCTAAATGTTAGCATTCGCATTTGGTCTACGCATGTAGACAGCATTTTGGCACTTTAATGCCACCTCGTGTTAATATAGGAACTTGTTTGAAGACTTTAAAATTGTGGTGTTGGTGTCAGATAATATTATATAACAAACATAATAAAACAAATGTAAGCCAATTAATACAGTTTGAATTTCTAAGCGAAAATAATAATGACTCACTAAGCTCTGAAGGTTAAGAAGGCAATAACTGTATGTTGATTGCAGTCAATATAGTAAAATTACAGGTATTGTACTGAAGAGTAAATAAATACAGCAGTGAGGAAAGAATTAATTGAATCTAAAGATGGCACAAGCTAAATAGCCTAGGGTGAAATGAGACACGTTTGTATCTGTGTACGTCAGCTTGTCTGTGTGTATATGTGTGTGTTTTCACAAAAGAATGCACAGAAAGGTGAAGGAGTTTGTGAAACTAACATGATTCTGTTGTCTGGTGCATCATATGTGACCAGGAGATATGTAGCTTTTGTCTGTAACGCCTGTTGAAGTTGAACAACAGAAAGGCCTGTTAAATCTTCGGAGGGAGATTTAAATGTACCACAGCATGGTCAGGCCGCAGGTGGAGTTATGGTCTACTAGGTCATTTCAGTCTTAGAATGTGAAAATAAAGAGGGATGTGTAATGGTAGACTAACTTGTAGGATTACGTCTTATCAAAAGGATTACATATTGTCAAATTTTGTTTAGACTACAATTTACCAAACAAAAATGGATGTCAAATGACAATCGACCAGGTCAGTGAGAGGAAGAGGAAGAGAAAGAAACGACGAAGAGAGGAGAGATCTAATCAGCTAAGCAACATCCTGATGTCAAAGTTTACACTAACCAAACACAGCTGATGTCAAAAACACCACACATCATAAACTATTCTAGATTCAAAACTGCCCAGGTGCACAGTCTTACTTTGAGTTGTGTGTTTGTCCGCTGGCATGGATTTCTTTGGCTCAAGGAAAGATCTTCCAAACGCACATGGAATGAATATCCCACCGAAACGCGTTGTGTATCCCTTCAAATGTGTTCGGTGTCCGAGGAGTGATCAAGAGTCGTCTCGTGGTCTCTCTCTGGGATTCCGGGATGACTCCGAAGGATGTAGAACCTCAGACGGAGGACTGGTTGTCGACGAGGTCCGTCAGTCACCTGGACACACTAGATGACTTTATTTTAGTCTTGTTTCACAGGACCTGAGTGCAGAATACAGTCCTTGGATATCCACCAGTAAGAAAGTGCAGCCCTCTTCTCTTTAGATGGCAGTCGGTCATAGAGAGCGAGCACTGTCCTTTAAAAGGATTTCGCCTGAGTGGTGGATCATGTGTACGCACATCCGGTACTGTAAGTGTAATTGTTCCTGTACAGTTACGTGAAGGTCTGCCCCTTCCTGTAGAGTGTTTAAATACATATGTGTGTGGTTCTTAAACATGGTGTGTGTGTGTGTGTGTGTGTGTGTGTGTGTGTGTGTCAGCGAGAGAGCAAGCATGAGTGTGTGTGCAAGCATGAGTGTGTGTGCTTTCATAGAATATTGTTTGGAATCCACTTTGTTTTGTCTGTAATTAGGGGTCCTGCTTAGAGTGATGGAGGTGGGACAGAGTTGAACAATTCTCTCCATCTCGTGAGCTTTACCTTGAAACAAATAAGCTCAGCATATTCCCTTCATGTTGAAGCTGTCGAATCCTTTGTGCTGTAATCTCTTTATTTTAGTCACCTTTTTCTGCTCATGTATAATGCATGTATGCTAATGGCATGGCCAGCCTCTGCATGTGATTAGGCAGTGTTAATTGAGTTGTAGGTCGACATGCTCAAGCCTGAATGAAAAGAGGAGAGGGGAGGGGATAGGAGATGAGAGAAGAGAGGAGGGGAGAGGAGAGGATGGGAGAGAGGACAGGGAAGGAGAGGAGAGGGGAGCGGATAGGAGATGAGAGAAGAGAGGAGGGGAGAGGAGAGGATGGGAGAGAGGACAGGGAAAGAGAGGAGAGGGGAGGGGAGAGGGGAGGGGAGAGGAGAGAAGACAGGGAAGGAGAGGGGAGGGGAGAGGAGGGGAGAGGAGAGGAGAGAGGACAGGGAAGGAGAGGGGAGAGGACAGGATTTTGAGCCAATGTTTTTTTTTGCAATACTAGGTAATGGCATTGATTAGTATTTTAGTATTTTAGTAGTAGTGTGGTTCAAGGGTATCTTGAATTCTGACCTATCTATGGTACTATGTAGGCATTCTGTGAACAGATGGCAAAGCACTTTGTAAGTCGTTCTGGATAAGAGCGTCTGCTAAATGCCCCAAAAATGTAAATGCAAATGTAAACATGGAAAATAATGAGAGAGAGAGGGGGGGGGGGGGGGGGGGAGAGAGAGGGAGGAGTCCGATTCTGTAGAATGATCACCATGGTGCCCTCATTATTTGGGCCCGGCATTATTTCCTACTGCGTTCCCTCTTCACTGATAGTTGAATCTTTGCATGGATAGACAAAGACCATTGAGAGGACAGGATCTCTGTGTAAGCCACTCAGAAGGTCGGGACCCCACACATCTTTGCAGTACACAGCAGTGTTGATCAGCCTGATGAGGTTGTGGACTGATCAGCTTCATGGGGTTGTGGAATGATCAGCCTGATGAGGTTGTGGAATGATCAGCCTCATGATGTGGAATGATCAGCCTCATGATGTGGAATGATCAGCCTCATGAGGTTGTGGAATGATCAGCCTGATGAGGTTGTGGAATGATCAGCTTCATGTGGTTGTGGAATGATCAGCTTCATGAGGTTGTGGAATGATCAGCCTCATGATGTGGAATGATCAGCCTCATGATGTGGAATGACCCTGCTGGGCAGGGTCTGCTGGGCAGGGTCTGCTGGGCAGGAGAGGGGCAGGGTCTGCTGGGCAGGATGCAGGAAAATACAGAAACACCGTCACAGGTCGGAGAGCAACCACACAGCACACACTGTCCTGTGGAATGATAGAGAGTGTGGTGCTTTGGGCTGTATCCTGTGGCACTCAGGTGTGTGTGTTTGTGATATATCATGTATCTGCTGTGTGGGGTTGCTCTTCATCGGCAGAAGAAGCGTCTGGAGCAGTAGGCAGGCACTGGGGGGAGGCTGCCATCCCTGAATTATCATCTAGGGCAGAGAAAAATGTATAAGAAATAAATAACAATATATAACATATAATAAACAAATGTGCAAAAGATTGGCTTTCTTCTGACACACACGCACACATTCAAGTTTTGTATGCACACTTACACACTCAAATGTGATCATAGTAATTGTAAATAAATAAACACTAGACTAGGCTTTGCTTTGGTTGATTCTGAATTTCCCAAGTGTGTTCACATTGTCATACACACATTATGCTTGTTTATGTGCCCTTCCTCTCTCTCTCTCTCTCTCTCTCTCTCTCTCTCTCTCTCTCTCTCTCTATCTCCCAGGATGGTGGAATACTCCCTTGATCTACAGAACATAAACCTCTCTGCTATCAGAACTGTACGTGTGCTCCGACCGCTCAAAGCCATCAACCGAGTGCCCAGTGAGTGTCTCCTCTGAGCCCGCCCCTTTCATTCTATGTGTTGTGTGTGTGTGTGTGTGTGTGTGTGTGTGTGTAAAGCATATGTGTATAGCAAGTTTGTGAATAGCAAGTGTACTCAAGTATCTTCACACACAGGTCCCTGGATGTGTGAGTCCATGAGCCCGCCCAGTTCTGCCCCCCCTGTGTTTCACCAGCACCTGCCCCAGGACCCCTGTCTGTCTCCAGCCTTGCACATGGCCTGTGGAGTGAATTAGGACAGATTGAAAAGCTGTTAAAGCAGATTAGGACAGATTGGAAAGTCGTTAGAGCAGATTAGAGCAGATTGGAAAGCCGTTAGCTCTGAGTCGTAGCCTGTGACACAGCTAGATTAATCCCTCTTGTAATTAGGTGGGGAAAAACCTGTTTTCTTACAGCTGCAACTACCCATAATTCTCACTCCTAGATCTTGCGTTCTCCTGCGGCCACGTACGCGGCTTTCTGTCCTGGGATGCTCGGTAAATTAAATGGCTGTAATTATCAATATTTCAGTGCATGCGGGTCGAGCTTCATGTCATGTAATATGAATGCTGACTGAATTAGCATGCATGTGGTTTTACTCCTAGCAGAAACTGATGAAGCTGCACAGGGTCTCCAGTGGAAGTTAGCAGGGAGCATTAGCGTAGCTGGGAGAATCGAGCGCCCCCCCCCCCTGAACTCTCCCACACGGTCATGTGCGTCCAGGCTCGCAATGCATCACTCCCACTGTAAACTTACCCTGCCCTTTCCTACCCCTGTCAGCATCTATACACAGCAGGCCAGCTAAGAGTAAATCCAAAGATAAATGGAGGAACCAGCAGAGTTCTTCTAGGTGGTGCGGCGGGGGGCTGGGGGAGGGGAGTCTGTCTGTATTGATTTGCTAGATGAGGAATAGAGTTGGGAGAATGTCCCCTTCTGTTCGGACAGGAGCCGCTCTCGTTAGGACATCGCTGCGTGTTTGTGGTGCTCTTTTTGCTGGCGGTTTCCCACCTCCTGCATCACGCTCTCTTCCCTGCTGTCTTCGTCCCCTTCCTCCCTCCCTCCCTCGTCCTCTTACTTTCTCTCTCATCCAATTATGTGCGACGCGGTTCTCGTCTTAACGAGCAGCCCAGGGCACGGGGCTGTGTGCCAGTTTGACGGTGAGAGGCGAGGCAGGCACGTGTCACGCGCACCCAGCGCTTCCTGCTCCGTTAAACCACTACAGCACAACTCCCTGCCCTGCCCCCTCCTGCCCTGCCCCGCCCCTTCTGCCCCGCCCCTCCTGCCCAGCCACGCCCACAGCTCTCACTCCTTTGCTTCTCACGCTCGCTCTGTGCCAACCCTCCATCTCCCGTTTCTCTCTCTCAGCACTTTTCTCTCTTCCAATGTAACCAGCGCTCTCTATAATTCTCTCTGTATATAATTCTCCCTCTCTCGCTCTCCAGGCCTCTCGCTCACTCTCTCTCACCCTCTCAATTCAGAACAAGATGGCTTTATTGGCATGACTACATCATACTGCCAAAAGCTAATGTTTGTCATATTGCCAGTGCAATTTTGCCAAAGTACAGAAAGATTTAGAAAGGGCAACAGGTTGTGGCTAATCTAACACTGCTCAGGAAGTAAACAGTAGTATTTGTCATAATAATAATAATAATACGAGGAAGAAGACACACTGAGCTGTCTACGTGTGACTGAGAGCAATGATGATGAGTGAAGTACAGATGTGGAGGTCTCCTACTGCTCCTCATCTTGCTCCTCATTTGGCAGTGAGAGTTGCAGTGTGCCACTCTATGAAGATTGCCCCCTTTTTTCCACCCCCCCCCCTCCCCCCAAAAAACCTCAAAGTTTCAAAGAAGTTCAGTATTTCAGAACCCATTTTGATTTTTGAGTTAAGGAGAAAGCGCATTTCTCTCAGCCTCACCTGCACCCGTGATGCCGTCTACACTTTCTGTCAGCCCTTTATGGCAGCATCTAATGTCTGGCCTTTAGATGGCTCGACTGTGCTGGTACTTGGGGAGGATCTGTCATTGTGTTGTATCTTTAATGCCAGAAGGTGTAGTTTCACAGTCCTAGTGTTCCAAACTAGTGTTTACTGACATGACTTTTGTATTTGCGCTTGTAATGAAGAGACCTCTTTCATGAGCTCTTGAGTGTGTAGGACATTACTGTGCAGCTCAGGATTAATAGTTCAGGTGCTGTTCACTATATTACATTATGTGTAGTCATTACATATTGACTATATATTATATTCACTATATTAGTCGACCCCGCGAATCACATTCAGTACGAATCAACAGTCCAATTATCAGTGAGTTTCATTACTACATCTTCAAATCCAGTTATACAAACACACCTCATTACAACACAGTCACATTTCAGCGCGTCTCACGTTGCACAGCTATGTTACATTAACAAATTGTTTGTACTAGATTGAACTGCATATTTCAATATGGTAGAAGCTCCTGTTATTTAATAGAGCGCTGCAACCACTTTGCTTCACTGCATTCACAGCAACACAGAGATGTCAAATAAGAAGAAGAATGAGTGTACGCCAGTGCATAAGTGTCCTGCTCAGAGTGCGGGATGTCTACAGTGGGAATGTCCTGCTCAGAGTGCGGGATGTCTACAGTGGGAATGTCCTGCTCAGAGTGCGGGATGTCCTGCAGTGGGTATGTCCTGCTCAGAGTGTGTACAGGGATGTCTACAGTGGGAATGTCCTGCTCAGAGTGCGGGATGTCTACAGTGGGAATGTCCTGCTCAGAGTGCGGGATGTCTACAGTGGGAATGTCCTGCTCAGAGTGCGGGATGTCTACAGTGGGAATGTCCTGCTCAGAGTGCGGGATGTCTACAGTGGGAATGTCCTGCTCAGAGTGCGGGATGTCTACAGTGGGAATGTCCTGCTCAGAGTGCGGGATGTCCGCAGTGGGAATGTCCTGCTCAGAGTGCGGGATGTCTACAGTGGGAATGTCCTGCTCAGAGTGCGGGATGTCTACAGTGGGAATGTCCTGCTCAGAGTGCGGGATGTCTACAGTGGGAATGTCCTGCTCAGAGTGCGGGATGTCCGCAGTGGGAATGTCCTGCTCAGAGTGCGGGATGTCTACAGTGGGAATGTCCTGCTCAGAGTACAGGATGTCTACAGTGGGAATGTCCTGCTCAGAGTACAGGATGTCTACAGTGGGAATGTCCTGCTCAGAGTACAGGATGTCCGCAGTGGGAATGTCCTGCTCAGAGTGCGGGATGTCCGCAGTGGGAATGTCCTGCTCAGAGTGCGGGATGTCTGCAGTGGGAATGTCCTGCTCAGAGTGCGGGATGTCTTTGCAGTAGAGGAGGGAATCTCAGGCTCAATTCACTGTGCTCAGTTAATTCTCCACCCTTGATGTAGTACAGGACTGTAAGGGTGATTAATGTAAGGATTTTAATCTTCAGATGCCTTTCTGACATACATGGATAGTCCTTCATACACAGCTGCTGTTTCTCTGATGATGTATCCACCACACCTTCCGGACACACATATACGTATTTATGTGACTTTTCAGGTTAGAGGGCAATTATATGTGTATTATATATGTATTATTATATATGTATTATTATTATATACACATTGTAATTATATCATAATTATAATTATGGTAGAATGCCATGGATTCTATGAATAAAAAATTTACACATCACATAAAATATGCAAATAGTCAAATTCTTAAGTAAATAAGATGATTTGACAGATTTGAGCACCAAGCACAAGTCGTTCTCACTTGAGATTGTTGAATAGTTGAGGTTCGAGGCCAGCACAGGAAAATCCTTTGATATCTTGAAATGGACAGAAGAAGATCCCAATGATTAACCAGTAATTAAATTGGCATTACATAAATACACAGCTAATAAGCTCACACACCCTCGGCCACCTACACACCAAGTGCTCTGCTGGTATAGATAATAAACCGATAACATTAACATAAATAGCAATAAAAGCAGTTTATATTATGTTTGAAATAAAGGTCAAACATGATCATAGAGCAGAAATAGGTTAAGATGGGTATAACAACGGAAAGAAGTAAAGATCTCAGAAAAAGAGAAAGATTATTCCGATGAGAATCGGATTGGGCTTGGAATGACCTGTTTCCAACTTCTTGGAAGCTTCTAGGGGACAGAACAGAATGGATGTCACGGCTGTCTACGTGAATGTGAAGATCTCAGTGGAACAAAAAAACGTATCAAGTCAGAAAGACAATTAAAATAGACACGTGTAGATAAAGAGAACCCCTGAATTGCCTTCTGGATCTGGGCTGCAACCAGTTTAGCAATTCATCCATGAAACAATGAAAAGTTCTCTATAGACACGTCAAACCAATTCTACACATAGAAAAATAAACACAATTTAGAGGCCTAAGATGAGTGTCAGAGGTGTTCTGGTAGACAATGTCAGCATAATCAATAATAGGTAATGTCAACTGAGAAATATTTCTTTTTCTTACTTGAAATGTAAAACAATGAATTGAGTGATGGAGAACTCAGACAACCATATGTTCTTTTTATAATAAAATCAATCTGGAATTTAAAGGAAAGTTCACGGTCAATCCAAAGTCCAGAATCAAATACACACACACACACAAACAAATGTACGAATATACACATACAGGCACACAGAAACAAACACATGCAGATATAGCAACAAACACACAGACACACACACATAGGCCAGTTCTGTGTGGGCCGTCTATAATGGAACTGCCTTGCTCAGAAACACACACAGGTACACACACTTGTATACGCATGAAATGCAGAAACATACATGTGCAGATACATACAAACACACATATACACATACAGAAACAAACACACATAGAAATACAGAAACAAGTATACACATACACACCTACAGGAACACACACACCTACAGGAACACATACACATCTACAGAAACACATATATACACATATATACGTTTTCTGAAGGCACTCCCAGTGTGTGTGTGTCTGTGTGTGTGTGTGTGTGTGTGTGTGTGTGTGTGTGTGTGTGTGTGTGTGTGTGTGTGTGTGTGTGTGTGCGTGTCTGTGTGTGTGTGTGTGTGTGTGTGTGTGTAGGCATGCGGATCCTGGTGAACCTGCTCTTGGACACTCTGCCCATGCTGGGGAATGTCCTCCTGCTCTGCTTCTTCGTCTTCTTCATCTTCGGCATCATCGGCGTGCAGCTGTGGGCGGGGCTACTGCGGAACCGCTGCTTCCCTGAGGAAAACTTCACCCTGTGAGTATCGAAAAGAGAGGGGGGGGGGCATAAGAAGTGTGTGTGTGTGTGTGTGTAGAGAAAATAAAGGAGAAACAGTGAGACAGATATACTTGATAACAGTGATGCCATTACAGCCATATTGAACTGAACTGAGAGGGCAAGAAAGGGAGAGAGATGGGAGCAAAATGACTGCAGTAATTAAAATTATAGAACATTCTTGTTACAATTGCAAAAGGGCAATAGATAACATCATTTAGTTGGTACGTCTTCTGCCTTTATTCTTATAATAAAGTTCTTCCTAATGACCCCGTTCCTGTCTACCTTACACTCAGTAACAAGCCAGTGCCTTTGCTGTAAAACGAGCTGTGGCCTTTCCTGTGCACACTGTCCCTTCCTCCACATCCTCCACATCCTCCACGTCCTCCCTTCATCCTCTGCCCAAGTCCCCCCTGAACTCCCTCCCTGCCTCTGCGAATGCAAATGAGGTTCCACCCAGTCGATGGCTGTAGTTGATTAAAACTCTGTTTGCTGTCCATATTCATGAATGGGTGTCCGCCCGAGGTTACCGTGGCAGTGGCCACCTGCCTGCCTCTGCCTGTCGAGAGACTGGGCTCGAAAGCACTTGAGAAGCATGCATGACTCCATATATGTGTGTGTGTGTGTGTGTATGTGTGTGTGTGTGTGAGAGTGTGTGTGTGTGTGTGTGAGGGAGGGAGAAAGATGTAGAGAGAAAGGAGCAGAGAGAGATGTGGAATCCTAATATATAGTCATATCATTTTTAGTTTTCATGTAAATGCATTCATAAGGCTGATGATAGTGGGTTATGCAGGCCAGTCTACCCACCACGCTGTCCTCTGGACCAGTCACTTATGCTTTGTCTCCTTTGTCTCCATTCTTCATTCTCTCTCTCTCTCTTTGAGGAACTCTTTATTCACCGTGTTTGAGATTTTATTCATTATACACCTCACCCTCATCACAAGCTCTCTTTATTTTCATCCTCCTCTTTCTTGCACACACAGACACACACACACACACACACACACACACACGTGCACACACAGACAGAGCTCCTGTCTGTCACTCTGACAGCTCTATTATCTATCTGCTAGGCCTTCATTACTGAGAGCGCGGTGGCCCTCTCTGCACAGCCACACTGTCCCTTATCCTTGCTTGGCTGCACACCCCAGTAGAGCACCTGCACACCCCAGTAGAGCACCTGCACACCCCAGTAGAGCACCTGCACACCCCAGTAGAGCACCCAGTACACCCCAGTGGAGCACCTGCACACCCCAGTAGAGCACCCAGTACACCCCAGTGGAGCACCTGCACACCCCAGTGGAGCACCTGTACACCCCAGTGGAGCACCCGCACACCCCAGTAGAGCACCCAGTACACCCCAGTAGAGCACCCAGTACACCCCAGTGGAGCACCTGCACACCCCAGTAGAGCACCTGCACACCCCAGTAGAGCACCTGCACACCCCAGTAGAGCACCCAGTACACCCCAGTAGAGCACCTGCACACCCCAGTAGAGCACCCAGTACACCCCAGTAGAGCACCTGCACACCCCAGTAGAGCACCTGCACACCCCAGTAGAGCACCCAGTACACCCCAGTAGAGCATTCAGTACACCCCAGTAGAGCACCCAGTACACCCCAGTGGAGCACCTGCACAGCTCTGATGCTTTTTGCACCTTGCTGTACACCCTGCATTAGTGTATCAACTGCTACAGTGGCACGGTGCCAACAACCATCCACCTTGTCTATGTAGCTGTATATGAATTTATAACTGAATGCTAACATCTTCCAAGAAGTCTTATAGAAACGTGCACTAAAATGAAAGGCTTGCTAACTGGTCTCAGGGTGAATGAGAAACAATAATATGAGTGTGAAGGCATTTTCACAATAATAGACATTACTGCACAGTACCCACTTTATACGAAACACCTGGACACCTAATTAGAGACACCTTTTCCACACCTCTACTCCCTGGGCCCTGAGCTCATAGGAGCTATTTTATAGATGTGCTATTGCAGACTGGAGCCCATCTAGGCACAGTTTGTCCAACACCTACCCTGTTCACCACTGGTCATTCTGACACAGGACCACTGACTGGACGGGTGATGCAACACTCAGATGGTGGTTGTAGCGGCTGGTAGAGGGTGTAGCAGAGCGGCTGGAGTTGTGCAAGTGTCACGTAGATGCTGGGTGGCCCGTTAGCAGTGCTTTCATCGTAAACTCTCCACTGGTGAACGAGGATGGGGGTGGTCAACACATCTTGTAATGGACGTATACCTAAGAGGTTCTAATAACACAGGGTGATGACATATAGCCTGGACGCTATTGCTCCTCTCTGACTCACACTGCTCGCCCTCCTGCTCCTCCCGGTCAGGTGCTTTTCTCCCCGTCTGCTCAACCCACCCCCGTCTGTCTCGTATCGGGCTTGTTTATTTTTCAGAGCAAACAGTCTCCGCCATTGCTCCCTCTTATTGGACCGCTCGTTTTGAAATGAAGACCGACGTTTATCAGGGAGATCTGAGAGTTTGTTTAGCATCCCTACAGGGAAATATCTGTCTTTTTAAATCGTATGCTTATTCTGCTGTTCGTTCGTGGGTGAGGGTGGGATATGCTGAAAATTGAGTTCCTTCAACATTTTCCGATGCATCTCTTCTCAATTAATAGATCAGATAACTAATCAGCCAGCCAATCCGTAGCACTGAGGGTAATGCAGGCGAACAGGACCGTTGCTGCAGTCTTTTCAGCTAGCAGTGCAGACCGATATGTTGTATTTCCATCATCATTGCGATATCAACATGCAAAAGGCGCGATGAATAAAAATTCTTGTGCGTATGTGGCATGTGTGTATAAAACAATCACGTTAAGCCCAGCTAGCCACTAGCGACCCTCAGAATGTTCATAAGCCTTTTATTTTTGTTTTGGTGAGTGTGATCGCTCACTGAACGTTGTGTTGGCTTTCTTCTGTTCTGGCCAGTGCACTGTTACGCTCAGTTTACTTTAGATGGACATCACGTTTGCTTCCTCCTTATTTCCTGCATCTTCTGTGCCCTTGACTTTGAGTTTGGAAGAAAATATTTCAAAGGGAAAAAGAGAAAATAAACTTTAACTTTTATACTTGATACTTATAATTGTCTTATAATTGTCATTTATTTCTTTATACAGTTTATTTAGAGAGCATGTTAGCAGTGTACCTGTTAATGCAGAAAGACTGTATAGCTAATATGCATATTGTGCAGGTCTAGCTAGCAGTCAGTGCTGGTATTGATTAGTGCAGTCTGATCAGCTAGCAGTCAGTGCTGGTATATTGATCGGTGCAGTCTGATCACCTGGCAGTCAGTGCTGGTATTGATTGGTGAAGTCTGATCAGCTAGCAGTCAGTGCTGTTATTGATTGGTTTTGGCTGCTAAATGCTGAGTACTCAGGGTGGGGATGAGCCTTCTGTACAGGCACAGAGAGACAGCGAGAGCCTGGGGAGTGTGCGGGTTTCAGATAATCCATGAACACTACCCAACAATAGAGACATGAAATGGTTAGTGTCGCTGTGGTGTGTGTGTGCGTGTGTGTGTGTGTGTGTGATGAAGTATCTCTTAGAAAACACTTTTTTCTGAAGCTTAAACCCCATCTTTTCTCTTTCAGAGAAATAGACTACATGCACACACACACACGCACACACATACACACACAGGAAGAGAGAGGATGGAAAGGCTCCTCGTGTTTTTATGTAGAGATTTCATGTGTTACAGCATTAACTGTTCTTCCTGCTGTCTAATCACTTGGTGTTCCTCAGGACGCAGCAGTGTGGACCACAATAACACAGTGTATATCAGTCCAGCACAGGAACTAGAGACACACAAAGAACATGGGACATTAGAACTTTAGCCTGATTACCTTTCCTCTCCACCACGCCTTTCAAATGTAATATGTTATATGCATTGGAGCATCATTTATCTTTTGCGTATGTTTGTTCAAACTGAGCATCACACTGTTTCTATCTATCTATCTATCTATCTATCTATCTATCTATCTATCTATCTATCTATCTATCTATCTATCTATCTATCTATCTCTCTCTCTCTCTCTCTCTCTCTCTCTGTCTCTGTCTCTGTCTCTCTCTCTCTCTCTCTCTCTCTCTCTCTCTCTCTCTCACACACACACACGTTTGTACGTATTCACATAAACACACTAATGTCCATGAGGCCTGATCCCTTAACATTTTCTGTCAAGCCTTATCTGTCTTGGTGTCAGAGTGCATCTGTCTGCATGCACACACGTTTAGAGGTACAGAGGTAGAGGAGGCATCACGTCTCTCCTGCCCGCTCCCCTCTCCCCACCCTCAGCCCCTCAGGCGTCACGCTCCCCGCTCCCTACTACCAACCAGAGGAGGAGGACGAGCAGCCCTTCATCTGCTCCCTGGCGCAGGACAACGGCATCATGTCCTGCACGGATGTGCCTGCTCGCAGGGAAGGGGGCAAGGAGTGTTGCCTGGACCGGGAGGACGTCTTCCACCGCCACGCGCTGGGCCTGAGCGCCGAGCCCCTGGTCAACGGCAGCACCTCCGCCATGGGGCTGTGCGTGAACTGGAACCAGTACTACACCCGCTGCCTGACCGGACACAGCAACCCGCACAAAGGGGCCATCAACTTCGACAACATCGGCTACGCCTGGATCGTCATCTTCCAGGTGCGTAGAGGCGGCGCGGTGTGGCCGGCAGCCCTGGGGGGTGGTGTCGGGGCTGCGGGTGGAGATGTGCTGGTGGGGACCTGTCGCGGATGCAGCTGAGCGCCGTGCATGTGGGTATCTGCACATTCGAACTCCCCTGCAGTTCGATCAGCACGGATGCACTGGCCTCTCTCATCAGTTCAATGTGTTTTAATCTTCCTTGGCCATCTGCGCTGAGCATCTGTGTCTGAATTTGTTTTTTTTCCATATGAGGTGCTTGGTTTAGATACAAATGACTTATGTAGCTGAGACGTTTCCAGTGTTACCTTGTCATTAGCCCACTGCACTGCTGTGGAGACCTGCTGTCGTGTCACTGTGTCTGGTGTGATGTGGCTCTGCTGCGTGGTGTTCTGTGTACAGGTCATCACTCTGGAAGGCTGGGTGGAGATCATGTACTACGTCATGGATGCCCACTCCTTCTACAACTTCATTTACTTCATCTTGCTCATCATCGTAAGTTGGTATTTCTTTCTTTCCTTCTCTTTTGCTTTTTCTTTCTATCTTTCTATCTATCTTTCATTCTTTCCCTTGCTCTCATTGTCAGTCCGTGTCCTTGTTTCTCTCCTTTCCTATTTTCTCTCTTGCTCCTTTCTTTCTTCTCTCTCTGTCTGTCTCTGTGCATCCCTTGTGCTTGCGCGCGCGTGTTTGTGTGTGTGTGTGTGTGTACTTTAAGAGTGTGTGCAGGCCTGTGGCTCACCAAATTACGTTAGGTTGATGTTGAAAGATGCTCACACTACTACCAGGTCAGAGGTGAGACTCGTTCATGTCCAAGGTGGCACACAGACGAAGGTCATATCCCATCTCCAGCGTATCCCCAGACCTTTAGAGGCTCATCCCACGTAACGTCGCAAAGACAAAACAGTGCACAGCAAAGCAGACAGTCACACATGCAAGTAAAATAATCGCCTCTTGGTATCTCTGCAGTCCAGTGATAAAGTGCTACAAGGCCGCAGCAGATCAGCTTGCCCTGCAGCACTGGTGAACGGGGCCTTTAGCAGATGCGGTGACTGTGCTTGTCACGCTCTGCAGGCCTGGTACCTGTAACAGCCCTGCCTGCTGTGATGGCTGCTTCTCAGAGACCGATGCTGAGCACTGAGCATTTAGTGATCGTTTGTGCATTTTTCATGACTTACAGATATTCCCTTTGTCTTCAAACTTTAATGGGCACCTCTTGGATTTGCAGATACATGCATGCAGGATTATCATCAGGTTCTCAGCACTTCGCCACTCGCCGTCTTGAACACACAAATCTGCCCTGAATGCCTACAGTGTGTGTGTGTGTGTGTCTGTGTGTCTGTGTGCGTGCATGTGTGTATTATATATATACACACACAGAAATAACAGTGTAGTGCATCTGAAATCGGACAGACACAGCTGGATAGCCAGGACATATTTAAAAATGAATTCAAAATAACAGATTAATACATATTAAATATGAGTAAATCATTAAAACAACTCAAGTAGATAATCACGTTTAACATATGGTAGATAACAAGTTGGAAATTACTTGTAATAGTCAGGGCTAAAAAGGCCCATTAAAAGGATTATTGAATCCTTTTTTACCTCTCCATCTGGGCCTGAGTTATGCTCCTCCCTATTGGTGTAGTAATCAGTGCGGATATTAGCCGAGCCACACGTTTAACAGTATATAGACCTGCGAAGATCGATCGGCCCATTGAAACGTCGCGAGAAGATTCAATAGCACACTAAAAACAGAATTTATAGCAAGTTGAGTGAATAGAGATGTACAGAGGCAGAAAGAAAGAGAGAGAGAATAAAAAGAAAGAGAGAGAAAGAGAGAGAGAGTAAGGGTGGTGTGTGTTTTTGTCCCATCACAGGTAAAGTGCTATACCTGGTGTTGTTTACAGTGTGTTCAGATTGAGTGCTCAGATCACTAGTCTTTTGTGACGGCAGGCAAAGTATCTGGAGCATTGCACTCTGTTGTGATGTCTGGATAGATTACTGTGTGTGTGTGTGTGTGTGTGTGTGTGTGTGTGTGTGTGCGTGTGCGAAAGTCAGACGAAGGTGACTGGATTGCTGATGTCATTGAAGGCTGCAGCACCAAAGCCATTTTGGTCTGACTGTGACCAGGTACGGGGGTTCTAGGGGTGGGTGTGTGAACACTGGTGTGTAATGTTGCGTGAGCCAACTGTGTCGGTGCATTACCTTTTAATTAGGGCCTGTCAGAGTCAGATCCCTGCTAGCATCACAGATGGCGCTACGCTCGCCGGTAGTGACCCTGCCACGGCAACGCAAACACCCTGCCAGACTGTCATGTGACCTGTCCCAGCATTCTCTATGTCAGACTTTGGTGCTTCTTGATGAGCTCAGAAACTGTGGTCACGACTGTGTGTTTAAGGTGGTGCATATAGTGGCGCTCCACCTCTGTCTGGCTGTGTGTTTAAGGTGGTGCGTACAGTCATGCTCCACCTCTGTCTGGCTGTGTGTTTAAGGTGGTGCGTACAGTGATGCTCCACCTCTGTCTGGCTGTGTGTTTAAGGTGGTGCGTACAGTGGCGCTCCACCTCTGTCTGGCTGTGTGTTTAAGGTGGTGCGTACAGTGGCGCTCCACCTCTGTCTGGCTGTGTGTTTAAGGTGGTGCGTACAGTGGCGCTCCACCTCTGTCTGGCTGTGTGTTTAAGGTGGTGCGTACAGTCATGCTCCACCTCTGTACAGTGGCGCTCCACCTCTGTCTGGCTGTGTGTTTAAGGTGGTGCGTACAGTGGCGCTCCACCTCTGTCTGGCTGTGTGTTTAAGGTGGTGCGTACAGTGGCGCTCCACCTCTGTCTGGCTGTGTGTTTAAGGTGGTGCGTACAGTCACGCTCCACCTCTGTCTGGCTGTGTGTTTAAGGTGGTGCGTACAGTGGCGCTCCACCTCTGTCTGGCTGTGTGTTTAAGGTGGTGCGTACAGTCATGCTCCACCTCTGTCTGGCTGTGTGTTTAAGGTGGTGCGTACGCTCCAGTCATGCTCCACCTCTGTCTGGCTGTGTGTTTAAGGTGGTGCGTACAGTGGCGCTCCACCTCTGTCTGGCTGTGTGTTTAAGGTGGTGCGTACAGTCACGCTCCACCTCTGTCTGGCTGTGTGTTTAAGGTGGTGCGTACAGTGGCGCTCCACCTCTGTCTGGCTGTGTGTTTAAGGTGGTGCGTACAGTCACGCTCCACCTCTGTCTGGCTGTGTGTTTAAGGTGGTGCGTACAGTGGCGCTCCACCTCTGTCTGGCTGTGTGTTTGAGGTGGTGCGTACAGTGGCGCTCCACCTCTGTCTGGCTGTGTGTTTAAGGTGGTGCGTACAGTGGCGCTCCACCTCTGTCTGGCTGTGTGTTTAAGGTGGTGCGTACAGTGATGCTCCACCTCTGTCTGGCTGTGTGTTTAAGGTGGTGCGTACAGTGGCACTCCACCTCTGTCTGGCTGTGTGTTTAAGGTGGTGCGTACAGTGGCGCTCCACCTCTGTCTGGCTGTGTGTTTAAGGTGGTGCATACAGTGATGCTCCACCTCTGTCTCGCTGTGTGCTCCACCTCTGTCTGGCTGTGTGCTCCACCTCTGTCTGGCTCTCCACGGCTCAGACCTCCTCTGCACAGTTTGGGCAGTTGTGTTTGTTTTCTGAATATGAACCGATCAGACTGACGGAGACCCTAAACTTGTCAGCACGAGCAAAATATTTCATCCAGGCTAAGGTGCTTTTATTTTTTAATTCTTTTTCTGAGAGGGCAGTAAACTCTTATTTTGGAGGATCAGGTTACGGTTAAGCTAAGGCCCTCGAAAAACTGTGAAAAACATCTCTGTGACACATTCACGACTCCGTGTCAGACTGCGTAAACACGAGTATGTGTATGGTTGTGTTCTTTTTTCTCCTCAGCACATTTTATTTACTCCCTGTTTGCCGCGATGCCTCAGTAACCAGGCAACCGCACAGGCCAGACGCTGCTACCTGTTGGGACCCGACTAAAGTGTGTAGTACCACGGCGCTGAGACCTGCTGGGTCTCACCCATTCACTACAGCTTTTGCTGGAGTCCATTCAGCCCAGCTGGCCTGAGCACCTCTCTGTTTTGATTTACTTCTTTATGTTTTAATTTCTTTTTTTTTTTAGCCCTATTGTGCAGTTGACTCGCCTTGCTGGAAAACGTGACTGCGCCACACTGTTCTATGTCTACAAGTGCAGTGGTGTCAGTTTAACGATGAAAGCGTTGTGAGAGCTCTGGATTTATCTGATAATAGTAGCCATCAGAATGTAATTCAAGAGCAAAGGCTACACTGAAACAGAGGGTGTCTATGCCAGCTCTGTTACACTACATTAACTGCTTAATTGCGTATCTATGGTTTAACTGCTCAGTTACATCTCTGGCTCCACAGACAGCTGCATTGGTGGGGGGGGGTTTAAGGCTGGTGCTCCTCCGAGGACCTCCCAGAAGCTGTCCCGAGTACTTTATCGTCTAATTGGATAAGACTAATGTTTAAAGAAGCGACTCCGTCTGGACCATCGCCTCCGCTGAAGTCACCCCTCCTCTCTTCTCTCCTTTACTCTGAACCTCTCCATCCATCTTCATCTTCCTGTACATGTGCATGTAGGTGTGTGAGTGTGTGCGCACATGTGTGTGTGTGTGTGTGTGTGTGAGTGTGTGTGTGCCCATGCATGTGTCGATCGATGTATGCGTTTATGTCTGTGTGTGTGTGTGTGTGTGTGTGTGTGTGAGTGAGGGAGAAGGAGAGAGAGAGAGAGAGAGAGAAAGAGAGGAAGAGAGAGAGGGAGAGAGAGAAGGAGAGAGAGAGGGAGAGATGAATGCAAGTCTGTGCATTGCTTAAATAAAATGGCACATTGGTCTGATTGAGCTTGTTTAAGAGAAGAATGTCCTCCTGCAGGACAGATGTTGGGGTAGGACTCCAGCAGGGCAGTTGTTCGGGTAGGACTCCAGCAGGGCAGTTATTGGGGTAAGACTCCAGCAGGACAGATGTTGGGGTAGGACTCCAGCAGGGCAGTTGTTCGGGTAGGACTCCAGCAGGGCAGTTATTGGGGTAAGACTCCAGCAGGACAGATGTTGGGGCAGGACTCCAGCAGGGCAGTTGTTCGGGTAGGACTCCAGCAGGGCAGTTATTGGGGTAAGACTCCAGCAGGACAGATGTTGGGGCAGGACTCCAGCAGGGCAGTTGTTCGGGTAGGACTCCAGCAGGACAAATGTTGGGGCAGGACTCCAGCAGGGCAGTTGTTCGGGTAGGACTCCAGCAGGACAAATGTTGGGGCAGGACTCCAGCAGGACAGATGTGGACAGGAGTCACACACAGCTGCACAGTTGCCCCCTCATCTCCTCCCATCCTCCCTGCCGACATCTTCACTTTGATCCTCATTTCTCATAGCCAAGCTGCAGTGTGTTTTCAAGTGTGGCCCTGGGATTCCAGATACCCTTGCGAGCGTGTGTGCGTGCGTTTGAGTGCGTACACGTGTGCGTGCGAGCGTGCGAGCGTGCGAGCGTGCGTGCGTGCGTTTGAGCGTACGTGCGCGTGCTGACAGCTCTTGCTTTAGAGTGATACAAATGTGCAGCGATATGCGAACAGGCACTCTGCTATGATGAGTCTGAGACTGCTTCATGCTCCATCTTTAAAATGGCCCCTCATAATGTCACAGGCCTGACACATCCATCATACTGATCTTTGCAGCACTGAATCAGGTAAACTCACCCACAGACCCCCAAACTGCCCCTTAGACGGAGAGGGACTTTTTATATACATCATTCCGGCCATTTTTTTTTTTGTTCCTTCCACCAGTTTTCCGTCCCAGTGTAGTCTGTGTGCTTGATGGGAAGAACCATGGGAAACCTCCGTCACATGACTGTCCCTGCCCCTGACCAGCCTCGCAGGTCTCCCACGCACCTGCGCTGCCTCTCCCTGCGTCCCCACTGCCGTGGGCCAGGGCCTGAGCTCACCACTCTGACTTCATGGCTGCGCTGGGCTGTTAAAAGCCGCCTGCCGGCACATTTCAGTCATCCTGTAGGGCGTGAGCGTTTGCTGGCATTCGTTCGTTTGACGGACGGATCTAAACGCGCCCGGCCGAGCAGGGTGGAGCGGCGGACCCGGGCGTGTGATGTTTGACATCAGCAGAGGTGCTGCAGGGCTTCTGAACCCACGCCTGCACCACTGCCTCCACACACCTGCTCTCACGGCGAGTGGAACGCGAGTGTGTTCCTCACGGATGCAGGCTCATCACGACGACAGTCTCACAATGGGATTTTAATCATGAACATCGCCCCACTAAAAATGATTAACAAACTAAATGACTAAATACAAATGATTTGACTGATTTATTGAAAGGTAAAACAATTCCGTCGTGACTATTAACTGTGAGTCAGACAGTTGGCATGGCATTGCTCATGGAGAATGATATAATTTAAACAATTAGTCATATTACATTTTTGTAAATATTAATTTTGAGCAATAGTAATAATAATCATTTGTATAAATATGGAGTGCCACACACTTTGGAATGGCAACTCTCTGCTTCCCTGACAGGCCTGGGATCTGTGATTGCGGTTCCCACGTGCTTGCTGTCATGACGACAGTGTCACTGTGCTGTGTTGCTGCTGCTCACGCAGCTCTTAATGGGAGCGAGAGGAGCTGTGCCGCTCTGTGCTGGATCAGCGCCCCCTGGTGGTCACGACGATAACAAACAACACTTCTGACACGCCGACACCCGCCTGCACTTGTGCTGTGTCCACGACAACAGAGCCCATAGGTGAACACGACCCGACAGACCTCTGTCCACGCATCAGCAGGTCAGCTGTGCACCCCGGCACCAGGGCTGTATGGCAGGGCCACAATCACAGATGATTGCCTTCCACATCACTGCAGGGGTCATCTCCACTTTACAGAGTGCGGCAGACTGAATGCAAATGCTCCCTGCACCTCGGATTCTGTACTGAACCAGGCTCGTTCGTGCCGTGTGCACTGGTTCAGTTCGCCGTTGTGGGCCACACTGTGGTCCTGCCAGAGAATTAGTCACATCAGCTGATTTCCACTGATCAGGGAATAACTGTTTTTCTTCAGACCTTTAATTATTGGCTGGAGTTCCACCAGCCGTCCTTTCTAGATAAGACCTTATCACTTTTCACTTTAGTTAATTAAAGGTTGTCCCGGAGAGATAATGACCCCACAGAACGATGACGGATCACCCACCCCCCTTTTACTACTACTTCTTTTCTCTATTGTCTCCCAGACTGTATAACGGTCACCTTCCAGTAGCCGCTGTATCGTCATGAACGTTGTCTCTCTCTCTCTCTCTGCGCGACTGCCGATGAACTCGCGGCGCAGCTGGGGCCGTCGCCGCGGCTTGACTCGCGAAAGCGCTGACACCTTCTGTCCGTACAACCCCGACCCCCCCACCCCCCACCCCACCGCAGATCGGCTCCTTCTTCATGATCAACCTGTGCCTGGTCGTCATCGCCACGCAGTTCTCCGAGACGAAGCAGCGCGAGCACCAGCTGATGCAGGAGCAGCGGGCGGCGTGTCTGTCCTCCAGCACGCTGGCCTCCATGGCCGAGCCGGGCGACTGCTACGAGGAGCTCTTCCAGCTGGTGTGCCACATGCTTCGCAAGGCCCGCCGCCGATCCGCAGCCCTCTACTACACGCTCCGCGGCAAGACCCCGCCCCAGAGAGCGGGGCGGGGCCGGGGGAGGGGAGGGGCCGAAGGCCACGGGAGGGAGCGGCATCGGCGCCGCTCGGCTCAGAGTGAGTAGCGTCACCGGTGGAGGGTGGGGCAAGTCGAAAGGGGCGGAGCCATTAGGAGAGACGTATATGCAGACAGCTTTTATTGGACGGGAGGGAAGCAACCTGGAATATCGGGGTTGGTCGCTTTTACTAATGAGCTCTGTTGAAGCATCGTTTGGTGTGCTCGCATATCCTCTCGCTGTTCAAATACTGCACATTCTCGCCTCAGCTCAGTGGCGTCTGCTAAGTAAGAAAGCCCTGCTGAGGCTGGGACTAAGTTTGCTCTAGAGACCCCGCTGCGAAATATACGGGGAAACATTACAATTCCAAATACAAAAGCAGTGAGGTAGATTAATGGCAGTCAATGAATCCCAAGCATGAGAACAATAATGTGTACAATGCATATGGGTAAGACATACAAAAGCTTCAGCAAAGAGGGGTCCCTAGCCTAGACCTGGCCTGACACGTCATTTGCACCGAGCAGTCGCGGGTCTCAAAATCATTTTATGTAAGTAAATGTTGTTTGTTCTGTTGGTAATTTCTGTAACTTGTCACTCAGTCGTCCTTTTATAATCAGACTTTTTGTTGCCTGTGTCCCCGGTCTTGTCCCAGTGTCTCAGTGTCCACACAGGAGGAAAGTGGAGCATGGCTCGCAGCCTCTGGACAACGCCGTCTCCCTGTCCGTCACCCCGAACCCTGAAGACTGCCCACAATGCACTTCCTTGTCGCTCAGGGAGAGTGCGAGACCTGGGGTGAACTCAGCCAATGGGGAGGATGAGGAGGGCACCCTGGAGGAGACTGACAGGGAGGAGAACCACTTAGAGGACAGAGGGGATGAGGACTTGGACGAGGAAGAGGACGAGGACAAGAAAATGAAAAAACGCTCCTGTTTGGGGAGCACGAAGGACCTTTGGGATGAAATGCGAGTGAAACTTTGGGGTATTGTGGAGAGCAAGTACTTCAACAGAGGGATCATGATCGCCATTCTCATTAACACCATCAGCATGGGCATTGAACACCATAACCAGGTAAATGTTCCGGGCATCTAACCATGACCCTAACCTGAAAACCAGCCAGAAACGCCATTATCAGCATCGGCTGTGGAACTGAACCACTGCAACACACACAGTTTGGGAAGGTCTGTCTGATTTGAGCTGATAAATTTAGTTTCGTGTCTTGGGGCACTCGTGGCATTATTTTGGCACTTCCTGATTGGAACGGTGGGGCTTTGAAGACGTCCCTGTTGCCTGACTGCTTCCTGGTGTTAGTTATTACTGTAATAGCTGCTATCCCCAGTAGTGGCGAGTTCATAAACAGTGCTCGTCAACCTAACGACAACACTTGCGGACTCAGACGAGAGCGGTGCGGTGTTCCTGGGGAACTAAAAGCACAGTGCTTCTACTGAATACTCCAGCAATCTCTTATTCTCTCTCTCTCTCTCTCTCTCTCTCTCTCTCTCTTTCTGTGTCCCTCTCTCTCTCTCTCTCTCTCTCTCTGCTGTCTCATCCACCCCCTCACTTCTTCTATGCCTGCAGTGTATGCCTATTCTCTCATCTCTGTGAGGGCTAAAAATAACGTCTCACCCCTACATGTGCTCTAGAGAGACGAAGGGAGAGAGAGTGAGAGGGAGAGAGTGAGAGGAAGAGACACAGAGAGGGAGGGGGGTGGAAAGAGAGACAGAGAGGGAAAAAAAGAGAGAGAGAGAGAGAGAGGCAGAAAAGGATGTGTCTTGTTTCCGTTACACAGCAGTTTCAGCCTTCTAAATATGTAGTCTATTACAGATAATTCAAATATAAAACACACTCACACCCACGCACACACACACACACACACACACACACGCACACGCACACACACACACCCCACTATGCCTAGCTCTATCTCTCTTGTGACTCATAGCCGCTCTAAAAACAGTCCTCATTATTATGCAGACTAGAAATATTGAAAATATGTTGAAAAGATCATAATATTTACAAATGCGTGGGCAGCAGCCGGCGGTGGTGCGAGCATGGCTGACTGCTCACCGAGAGAGATTTGATATGCTAGACCCAAACACTCCTCATCATAGGCAGCAAACATGGAAACAGCTTAGGTGCATTTATGCAAACAGGTGAGGATAGAAAACAAGTCAAGGGGGAAGGAGAGAGGGGGCAGGAGAGAGGGCAAGGGTAGACCGTGGTAAGGCAGACAGGGACAAGGGGAGTTCAGCAGTGCTGAAACACAGGGTGAAGTTCTGTGGTGCTGAAACACTGATTGAGCTCAGCGGTACTGAAACACAGGGGGAGTTCAGTGGTGGTAAAACATGGAAGGACTTCAGTGGTACTGAAACACAGAGGGAGTTCAGCAGTGCTGAAACACGGAGGGAGTTCAGCAGTGCTGAAACACGGAGGGAGTTCAGCAGTGCTGAAACAGAGGGAGTGTTTTCTTCCTCTTCAGTGTTTCCTCTGGTTTGTCTCCATTTGTCCTTTTATTCTCTGGCCCAAGCTGACTGATGGAGGCAGATTGATCAGAGAGAGATGGACGTGTCTCCTGATCAGATGGTGTGAAAGGAGGGAGAGAGAGAGAGAGAGAGAGAAAGAAAGAAAGAGAAATACTGAGACGCATGTGTTCTCCTGTCCTATATTAATATGTTAGAGTCAGCAACACACACGCAGACAGACGCTGAGACGCTGGTCCTGGGCCTCCTTCACAAGCTTCTGGGGGCTGTGGTGTCAGGTGGTTGGTGCAGAGATCGTTTATCTGCACCTCGTGTGCACGGCACCAGACCGGCACCGCAGACTTCCGCGCTGCACACACATACTCACACACACAGCCCGACACCATCAGAGCCTGACGCAGATCTCCCAGGTGATGCCATTGTCACGGTAACCATGTGGTCTCTCCTTTATCCGGAGGGGAGTAACGAAGGTTGAAGTCCAGTTCATCTCCGTAACAAAAAAAGCCCCTGATCACGCGTTGCTGGAGTGAACGCAAGCTCAGGTCAGGTTCTTTAATGAGTACGGCGAACTTCGCCAGATCTCGTGATTGCAAAGTTTACACAAAAGCAAATGGATTCAAAAAGTGTCAAACAGCTGAAATCAGAGGATGCTGGACTGGTTTAATGACTCAGTGTGTTCACTGGGTTATTTGGTGTAGTTTCTGAATAATGTGTCTGAAGATTAATGGATAAATTAACTGGATAAATAACGTGATGTTTGCATGTTTACGGTTTAGCCAAGGAAAAGGGATTTTGTTGTTTTGCTTTCTTACTTATTTGTTTGTTTATGAATTGATTCTTTCTTTCACACATGTATTTACATTATTAAAACCCATGTGGCGTCGACAGTGGTCCTAGTCCTCTGTGTGGCCTGCCGCTGCTGGGAGTATGGGGCAAGTTTAATGTCTGAACCACCTCTGTGTTCTTTTCGGAGACATCCTAACTGGGAGGATGAAGCTTGTGAGTGCTCGCTGACCCATGCTGGGTCTTCCTCTACTGCAACAGTCGCCATTGACGAGATGTTCCGCAGGGCGTCGGTTTCCTTAACCTCTCACGGTTCTGCCTGTACAAATGACCACAAAGCTGCACAGAAGCCGAAGGCCTTTTTTCCAATAGTTTCTCTTCCTTTTCTTTCCTTCTCTATCTGTCTTTCCCTGTCTCTCCCTCCTTCGATCTTTCCGTCCCTCGTATCTCTCTCATTCTCTCTCTCCCTCTCCAGCCTGAGGAGCTGACCAACGTCCTGGAGATCTGCAACATCGTCTTCACCAGCATGTTCACCCTGGAGATGATCCTCAAGCTGACGGCCTTCGGCTTCTTCGAGTACCTGCGGAACCCCTACAACATCTTTGATGGCATCATCGTCATCATCAGGTCGGCCGAGCCTCTTTGCAGGAGGCTTCATATTAAGCCGGCAGCAGGCACGCGTGCGCTGGATTATTCCGAATCTAATGTCAGTTCTGAGTGCATTGCTAGTGTGGCAAAGTGATGACGCTGGAGATTTAAAAGGCACGTTCTGCAAATAATTAGCAATCAAGGTAGCTGTGCAGCTTTGAAAATGTAATTGGGAAAATTAAATCTGCCTCTCGCCGTGTGTGTCTGTCTCGTGGTCCCTCTGTCTGCTGAGCCCCTCCCTTTCTGTCTCGCTCTGTCTGTGGCTCTTGTCCTCCCCATCCCTGTCCACCCTGTCCCTGTCCACCATGTCCGCCCCATCCCTGTCCACCCTGTCCGCCCCATCCCTGTCCACCATGTCCGCCCCATCCCTGTCCACCCTGTCCGCCCCATCCCTGTCCACCCTGTCCCTGTGCAGTGTCTGTGAGATCATAGGCCAGTCGGACGGCGGTCTCTCCGTGCTGAGGACGTTTCGGCTGCTGAGGGTCATCAAGCTGGTGCGTTTCATGCCGGCTCTGCGCAGACAGCTGGTGGTGCTGATGAAGACCATGGACAACGTGGCCACCTTCTGTATGCTGCTCATGCTCTTCATCTTCATCTTCAGGTTAGGAGTTGTACGCAGGCTCATGATCGCACGTCTGTGTGTGTGTGTGTGTGTGTGTGTGTGTGTGTGTGTATACACGTGTGTGCATGTGGGTTACATCCAGTTCTGTACACTCAGTGTGTCATCATTCTTTATTCCTCTCTCAAGGTGCTTGTGTGTAAACTTCCATACTGTGTGCACTCTATCAAACACCATCCATACACCTCATCCCTCTTCTGACAATGGCAACCTTGTCCTGTATGGAAGGAAACTGGTGGGAGCATGCGTGTGTGTGTGTGTGTGTGTGTGTGTGTCTCTACGTGAACACCACCATTAGCCCTCTCCACTATGACAGGCCCCTGAGGATGCATGCGGGAGGCTGTTTGGACGGATCGCGGGTGGTGTAATAACACTGAAACCCCCCCCTCCGACCCCTATTCCTCCGGTGTCCTCCACACCGCCCCTTCCCCCGGCTGCATTGCCCCCCCGATGAGCGCTCCCAGACGGATGGAGGCTAACGGCGGATTGAGTGCATTAACCGCTCCCGCCCATCCGTCATCTCCTCCCCCGCGCCTTCAGCCCGTGCCTCTCCCCCCCCCGCCCTACCAAATTTACAGCCCTGATTTATGAGGCTTAAACGGGTGCAGTTAGCGCCTGTCTCTGGCCCTGCCTCCGGGAGCGGGGTGGGGGGCCAGCAGATGGACGCGGTGCGTCCGCTTTGGGGGCGGGGCGGGGCTGAACGGGCAGGGCGGAGGGGTGAGCAGCATGCCTCAGCAGGGCCGGCCCAGCTCAATCGGAAACGGCTCGATCTGGGTCTGGATGCCAAAAGCATGGCGGTGTAAACACTGAACAGTGTTAAATGGTCGCACGGGGCTGGTAATCACAGGGTAGGGTTAAACGGTAGTGTGTCTGATCTTATGCAGTCGTTCTGTGGGCTTATGCAGAGTCACCAGGTGGTACTGGCACCTCAATCCCCATAGAGCTTCATTTATTAGAAGAGCTGGTGGAGGCACACAGGTTATTCCCTTGTCTCTCGTTATGGGGTCCTTGCTGTTAAGCGTGCATTTACATAGCTCCTGTCCTCGTTCCACTGCCCTGTAGCCCCGGCGTCTCACCCTGCGTCGCGCTGTGTCTCTCACCGACATCCCGCAGGGGTCCTTATTTGGCTCCTCCTTCAGGACACGTGTCCTGTATGTCCCTGTCAGAGCCACCCATCGTCCCTGAGGTTTCCATAGTGGAGGAATGAAAAGTTCAGAACATCTCAGTGATGCAGGGGAATTTAGCCTCCGTTTCCAGGCAACGGTGTCAGCAGGAGAACTGAAGCCTTTACTATGGAAGTGTACCTCCCCTCTGGGGAAGATGACGGCGTTATAACAACATGCCTGTTTTTGTTTTGAATTTGCTTTGTTTTTTTTGTGGGTTTTTTTTTTTGTTTGTTTAGCAAATCACCAGAATGTCACAGCGATTAGTAACTGTCTGTGTTCTTGCGTCCCAAATCGCGAGCGGTTGGCATTTGGCCGTCGCGATGGAAGAATCCGCATTAATCTGCAGCCCACGAGCTGAAGCTACCAGGAGCCCAGGAGCAGTGGGGACTAAACCACATGTTGTTGAATCTTTGAGCAGCATCCTGGGAATGCACATATTTGGCTGCAAGTTCAGCCTGAAAACTGAGGCCGGGGACACCGTGCCAGACAGGAAGAACTTCGACTCTCTGCTCTGGGCCATCGTCACCGTGTTTCAGGTACAGACGCTTCCTTACACTGGCTGTAGTGCCTAATGGCGCAGCACCAGAAGGTCATTGAGGTCACCAAGACTTTCTTATATCACAGAGGTCATCCGAGGCTGCAGTTTATAGTGACGTATTACAATTAAAGCTGCTGCAAATCATTTTTTGCGAGATGTTCTACTAAATCCTGATCACTGTCACTAAATGTGCTTTAAGGACAGCTGCTAGAACAGTTCCTCTGTAATCTGCAGTAAAACAATTGAAATAATGAAACAAAATCCAGTCTTATTAACCAATGAGAGGACGGGATGCTTATTAGGTCACACGGTAGGGCAGCACATAGAGGGGCGGGGCTAAATGCTGAGTCTTTGGAGGGTGGAGAGCTGTAGAAAGGCTGGGACGTGGGGGGTGGGATGAGGGGCAGGGGAGGACTGTCTGAAGTAAGAACGTTCTACTCAATTACTGCTGCTTTAGGGACGGTATGAACATCTGTGTATACACCAGCAAGCATATGGTTCTTCTGGTTTTTCGTGGTGTTCCTGTAGGAAAAAATATTTGATATATGTGTGTGTGTGTGTGTGTGTGTGTGTGTAGATCCTCACGCAGGAGGACTGGAACATGGTTCTGTATAATGGCATGGCTTCCACCTCCCCGCTAGCTGCCTTGTATTTTGTGGCCCTCATGACCTTCGGGAACTACGTTCTGTTCAACCTACTGGTGGCCATTTTGGTGGAAGGCTTTCAGGCTGAGGTAAAGTTCATCAGGGCTGCTGGGTAATTCAGGTCTGGATTGGGTCTCATGCCAGAACCTTTGGGTACAGTTGCAGCGAGTGTACGTATGAGAATTTAGGGGTCACGGGATTACATTAAATACGGCGTGGAGTGTGTGAAATATTTTCATCCGAGACATATAAACGAAAGGGTGGAACTTGACTCTTTTGAGAGTTTACAGGGTCAAATCAGATGTGAAAAGAGTGGATTCAGCATTGAACCGCACGTTAAGACCACTCCTCGCCCATATTCAACGACGGCGTTAAAGAGAGCCTCGTTTCTGGTGTCACTCTTCCTGCACTGAGAGCATTGACAGAGGCTCGTTGGCTGTTGTCCCTTACCTATATCATTAAGTTATTTTCTATGTAGTCTCAGGAGACATCTGATGGCAGCAATTATTTTTTGACACACACACACACACACACACACACCGGCCTGTAAAGTGGGCTACCCATGGCAGGTAGGCAGACTCCTGGAGTAGGTCATCTCCCCCGAGAGCTTGAGGAAGTGGGCTTCCAGGCTGTGGTCTACAAAAGTGAAGCAGACCGAGGGCACACGGGGACAGAACTGGGGCGCCAGCAGCCGCAGGAAGGTCACCACGAGCGACGTGCCCATTAAAGATCGCTCACAGCTGTTTAGTAGCTTTTCCTGTATGCCAACATTTTCTCTCTCTCTCTCTCTCTCTCTCTCTCTCTTTCCTACAGGGTGATGCTAACCGGTCATACTCAGATGACAACAGGTCTTCCTGCAATTTTGAGGAAATCGAGAGAGAGAAGGAACCCCTGCAGTTGTCAGGTACAGTGCCTCTGGTGGCTGGTAGGTTTAGTAACGGCCTCTCTGTGTCTGGACTCTGATGAGGTTCAGTCTGTGTGTCTGGACTCTGATGATGTTCAGTCTCTGTGTCTGGACTCTGATGATGTTCAGTCTGTGTGTCTGGACTCTGATTATGTTCAGTCTGTGTGTCTGGACTCTGATGAGGTTCAGTCTCTGTGTCTGGACTCTGATGATGTTCAGTCTGTGTGTCTGGACTCTGATGAGGTTCAGTCTGTGTGTCTGGACTCTGATGATGTTCAGTCTCTGTGTCTGGAATCTGATGATGTTCAGTCTGTGTGTCTGGACTCTGATGAGGTTCAGTCTCTGTGTCTGGACTCTGATGATGTTCAGTCTGTATGTCTGGACTCTGATGATGTTCAGTCTGTATGTCTGGACTCTGATGATGTTCAGTCTGTGTGTCTGGACTCTGATGATGTTCAGTCTGTGTGTCTGGACTCTGATGATGTTCAGTCTGTGTGTCTGGACAGATGCCGCACGCCAGCAGAGCTTCCAGGAGAGAAGTTATGCTGGAACACTGTGTCTTAAATTGTTTTCTTTCATATCCATATATCCATATATATAAATAATAATATTGTGAAAGTCTGCAGTTAACCGAATTACACAATTAATAAATGCATAAAGCATGTGTAACTAGTCTGGGGATGACTTTAAAGGCAGGATGGCTCCAGAAGTCTTGGTGCCTTGTGGCATGACACAATAAATAATGCAGGCATACAGAGAGCTTTTCAGCACCTCCCAGCTGACAGAAGACAAACTTCTCTGCCAAAGGAGGCTTCAGATGTTCTGAAAGCATGACATTTTAATAGGCTTCACAGAACACACTGGAAATTGCACCTCGTGAACCGGAAGCGCTCTCTTGCTTTGTGTGTCTTAATCTGACACCTTGCCTCAGTGAGGCCAATGACTGCTGACTGGCACGGCCGTGCAATAGGACGCGTGATAAGTTGTGCAATAGGACGCGTGATAAGTTGTGCAATAGGACGCGTGATAAGTTGTGCAATAGGACGCGTGATAAGTTGTGTAATAGGACGTGTGATAAGTTGTGCAATAGGATTTGTGATATGTTGCGCAATAGGACGTATGCTGTGTCATGCAATAGCAAATGTGGTGTGTCAAGCGATAGGACGTGTGATAAGCTGTGCGATAGGACGTGTGATAAGCTGTGCGATAGGACGTGTGATAAGCTGTGCGATAGGACGTGTGATAAGCTGTGCGATAGGACGTGTGATAAGCTGTGCGATAGGACGTGTGATAAGCTGTGCGATAGGACGTGTGATAAGCTGTGCGATAGGACGTGTGATAAGCTGTGCGATAGGACGTGTGACAAGTCGTACAATAGGAAGTGCAATAATCTGCAGATTTACGCTTCTCTTCCAGATCCCAAAATCTGCACCCTGACCCCCAACGGACATCTGGACCTGGGTCCGATGCCCAACGCCCTGGGCGTGTACCCTGCCGAAAGGTTAAGCTTCACCCTGGGCTCTCGCAAGAGCAGCGTGACCTCTGTGGAGAGGACCAACCCCGAGCAGAGAACTCTGGTGAGCTCAGGCCCCAAATGGAAGTGCAGGGAGGGTCGGCCGGCACACTTCAGCACCGCAGATCGCCCAAAACCCAGCACAAAGGAGCCTGTAATTAGCCGCCATCTCAGCATGTATTAGCATTTAACACACCATTAATAGGACACTTACGTAGCACTCAGAAAGCTATAACTAGCCATCAGCCGAGCTGTGCATTAGCATATATGCGGAAGGTCGTTGAGCAGGCACTCAGAAAGCTGAGAGCAACTTACCCACGACAAGCATGGCAATTACTGTCCTGTCTGAGAGTGGAGTAATTGATAAAGAAGGCTGATCTCTCATCGGGGGGGCTCTTTAAAGTGAGCGGCGCAGTTCTCTTCACGACCGTTTCTTTCTTGCGCCTCCAGTGTCCGGGCCGAGGCGCCCTGTACCAGAACTGGGGCTGCCCGGCTCCGCACGCCCCATGGAGCCGCAGGTCCAGCTGGAACAGCCAGATGCGGCCCTCGCGCAGCCTGGCCGTGCGGGTGGGCGCCGGGGGGCAGCCTGCGTGTGCAGGGCTCCCGCCGCACCCGGCCGAGCAGGAGTCGCTCCTGGCCCCTCTGCCCGTGCCCCTGCCCCCCGCCCCTCCTCTCCCGGCAGTTGGGCCCCCAGCGGGAGCGCCGCGCCCTCTCCCTGGAGCTCCCGGAGCTGCTGAGGGTGCCCAGGCCCCCGCCGCCCCCGTTGCACCCGCGCCAGCGCAAGAAGAGCCTCTCCGGAGGCCTGGGCGGCGCAGCGGAGCACCGCGACTGCAACGGCAAGACCCCAGTGGCGCAGCAGCAGGTGCTGAGCGAGGTCTTCCCCGAGGTCAACCCGCGCAAGGACAGGGAGGACCTGGAGGACGAGCTCGACTATGTGAGTCCGCACATAACCCCCCCCCATCCCCCCGCCCACCATCTAGCACGGAGGTGTCCAACTGGTTAGCCAGCCAAAGTTCCAGCACACCTGAGTCTTGCATAAAGAGGTGCAGGTCTCGATTAGCCCGACTCTGCAGTAGCAATGCAAACGTCCAGGACTGGAGTAGGACACATGATGCATAATCAAACCAAATAACTTTTACTGACTTTTTAAATAATCGTTACATATTATTTTTGCATAATCCGACCTTCGATTAAGCCAAACGTGAGCAGCGTAGTCACCGGCTGGCTGCTTGTGCCCTTTCATGCTTCTGAGCGGCAAAACCAACCAAACCACGAGGCTCAATTAACGGCATTGCGAGGAGGAGGCCTGGCAGATGGCAACGGTCTCGCACATTTTCATTTACGCCCCTCCCTCGTTCTGCATGCAATTAAGGACAACATTACTGCTCCTCCAGGGAGACAGGAATCATTGGATGGCATTGTTGCAGAAATGCTCAAGTGCATTTCCAGGAATCCGTTCCCTCGTTAGTCATTCCAGAACGAATCGCAGCCTTCGCTTCACAACCCAGCCGTCCACGCCTCCCCAAACGCACAGGCGCGCGCCGGGGCCGAGGTTAAAAACAAACAAACAAACAAACAACAACAGCTTTTCCACAACACGAAAATAATATATGATCACTTTTGCTGGCCAGAGCTTGTGTTTCCGGATCCAGAAGATGATCGAGGTGTACCGGCCAGACTGGTGTGATACGCGGGAGGACTGGTCCATCTACCTCTTCTCCCCTCAGAACAAGTTAGTCCGGCGTCCCCCGTCTCTGTGTTTTTTTAATGTCGTCACTGATGAGCAGTGAGACATTGTACTGTTTCAGTAATGAAGATCAATTATGCAGTATCATTAGTTCGACAGTATTTGGTCAGTGCGATCAATTGAATGGCATGACACATGAATGAGAACCGATCCTTTTGTTGATGTGTTGGTGCAGAGTGGCCCTTTAAATCTGCTACACTATAAGGAAAGAGACTATTTGCTCAATATACTTTCACTTGGTATTGAACTAAGAATAACAGATGCTATTTATATACAACCAGTGGAGTCCTGCTGGCTCAAGACAGGCTGTCCAGGCTAAATGAAGACAGTCAGAAAGATTAGGACACATTGGACAGCTCCCTTTTTAGCCCAGTGCTGTAGGCAGAGCAGCTTCTTCTGACCACTGACACACACACACACACACACACACACACACACCACACACACGGAGCAGATCAATAGTCGTGATGGGCTGGCAGTTCTTTAGAGACCGGTTTGATTAGGATATTGATCGGCGTCAGTGAGATAGTAAGGGGTAATTCCCACCCGCTGTGTGTCAGCCCTCAGTTTATTTGAAACAGCTCCTGAGTCAGTAAATGAGGAAACGTCTTAAATATACACAGCGTGCGTGTGAGCCGACCCACTAACGTGAACCCGCTCACTTGGGGTCAAGTAGGGCCTGTGCAAGAAGAGTGGACGATGGTCTGGTCCAGCCCACCTCTGTGGGTTTCGGATGCGGTTCTGCAAGGAACATGGTAGAGCTGGATCAGAGCTGCCCATTAATTGTGTCTACCTACAGAAGTGCTGCTCATTTCTCTGTGTTCTCCGAGCAGCAGATATGTGCATACTGAGAACTGCAGGTGCTTGAAAGGCTCTCCTTCACCTTCAGGACCTCAGCTCTGCTCTTTTAACTCTTTTACAGTTATATATTGAATTCTTTTCTTTTTCTTTCTCTCTTCTCCCTTTTCATCTTTATTGTTTTTTCCTGACGCTCTGCTTGTCTTTCCCGCGTAGGTTCAGACAGCTGTGTCAGTCGATCATCGCCCATAAGCTGTTCGACTACGTGGTGCTGGCCTTCATCTTCTCAAATTGCATCACTGTGGCTCTGGAGAGACCCAAGATCCTCCAGGGCAGCTTGGTAAGCCCAGACGTATGCGCAGACGTCTAGACAACGTTGACGTCTGGAGGCCGTGGCGCTGACCTGCTGGGCAGCCCGTTATATAGCTCAGTAGGCCTACAGGGCTTTCCTCTGCCTGAGGAGCTGAGGAGTTATGCAAGGGAAGTGATGCCGTCCCTGCTAGTGAAAACAGTGACATCGCGAAGTCCCCATGGTGACTCTGAATGCATCAGCATGTACAGGAAATGGGTTTCAATAACCATATCACACGATACTGTTCAGAATTCCATCAGAATTCCAGCTTACATGCTTCTTATACTCTTGGCTGTCTCCTGAATATCTTCAAAAAATAATAATTGGCATGGTCAGTGCCACCAACAGGATGGACAGTGTACTATAAACCAGCCGTAAACACTAGTGTTTATTTATTGGGAATATTTATAGAGGCTTCTCCTTAACCGTCTCTCTGTCCTTTCTCTTCATCTTCGTGCCTCAGGCGAGGCAGAAAACGTGCGTCTCCAATTTGTGTTGACATTATCCCTCTTTCTCCCCAGGAGAGGCTTTTCCTCACCATCTCAAATTATGTCTTCACTGGCATCTTTGTTGGCGAGATGACACTAAAGGTAAGTGATCTTCACCCACTCCTGCCACTGCCCTAACGATGTTGCTGATTTCAGCGCCGTGAAAGCACTGCTTCATGCTGTAGGCCGTGCTGACAACTCTCCCCTGATTTGTAATGCGCAGCCAGGCTTTTTGTCATAAAATCAGCGCTGTGTGTCAGCAATGCCCTATTTAGCTTCATAGGCAGCGGTTCGGGGCAGTTCATATTTAATGTGTCGTGGGTGTTAAAAATAAAACCATCAAAATGTGCTTGAAATATTTAAGGCTATTATTACTCCTCTCTGCAACTATATGGGATCTCAGTCAGAGATTTATATGAGCGCAGTTTTAAAAAGAGCAAATGTTTAATCAGCGAAGCAACGCAGGTCATTTTGCGGACGGAGATGCGTACGCGGAAAGGCGCGGTGAGTAACCAGGCAGGCGGGGTTAAAGGTCACCAGGATAGACGTACAAGGACCAGTGTTCAGAGTCACACTCGCTGACACCACTGCGAGGGCTAGCATGTGGCTGCCATGGCTACGGGGGTCGGGAGCAAGAGCGTTCGGAGGTCAGGTCGGGCGGAGCAGGGCGATGCTGGGGCGGGTGCGGTCGCCAGCGGGCGGTGTTGCAGCAGGTGCAGCTGCGCGTTGGGCCTCTCCGCCCGTCCTCGCCTGGGTGGGGTTAGCTGGGTTTGCTGGCTCTCTCCATCTCTCTCATGGCGAGCAATTAAGCAATGCTATTAATTAGAGGCAGTTTCCTCTCCCACTCGCAGGAGGTCTCGCCGCCAAGCCCTGTTTCTGCAGCTCTGTGCGCTTGGCACATGTAGGCCACCCATTACGTAAGCCAATCAATTATTAAACAGCGCAGCAGACGAAGGGTGGACCACTTAGACCATACACACAGTGCATTGTGTGTGTGTGTGTGTGAATGTGTGTGTGTGAATGTGTGTGTGTGTGTGTATGTGTATGTTCGTTTTCAGGACAAAAAAGACAATGTAGAGAAAGAAATTGGGACATCCCATGTTGTCAAAGGAGCTAAATGGTGACATGGTGAAATCTGTTTACAAAGCTGACAGTGCCGTGCCACCTCTGTATGGCATTTACATACATACACACAGTGTATGTGTATATACAGTATATAAATATAATGTGCTGACAGCATATAACAGCAAAGTTGAGTGAGTTTACATGCACTCAGTGTTTGTGTGTGTGTGTGTGTGTGTGTGCATGTGCAGGAATGCATGTGTGCTTGTGGTCATAAAAGCCCTCCTTATATAACGCCTGAAGCTCACAGTCAATCATAATTTAGTTTTATTTATTGAACTCTGAGTTATTTGTAGTTCCATTTGCATTTATAGTGATCGGCTGATAATTTAATTGTGGTGTAAATCATTGTTTCATGTAGCCAAGTTGATGTAGGTGTACATGGGCGTGTATAAAACCAGGAACATACATTACATATACTGTAAATGTAGATGAATAGCAAACTATTAAATCTTTTTTTCTCTCTCTCTCTCTCTCTCTCTCTCTATCTCGAGGTGGTGTCTATGGGATTATACCTGGGAGATCACGCCTACTTGCGTAGCAGCTGGAATATTCTTGACGGCTTTCTGGTGTTTGTCTCGCTGGTTGACATCGTGGTGTCGATGGCGGGTGGAGCCAAGATCCTGGGAGTGCTCAGGGTCCTCAGGCTTCTGCGCACATTGCGCCCCCTCAGGTACAGAGCAGGAACTGCAAGCAATTATAAGCCATCGGCTTATTACCCAGTCAATTTGTGCCAAAGTTGCTATATGTGCAGGAAGTGTAACTGAGATCTGTGTATTCATCTCTCCACTAACAAAATGAATGAATACTGAGTGTACAGGACTGAAAGTGAACAGCATCGTCTGTAATGTAAATTCTCCATGTGAAAAACAGACAGAAGACCTGTTAGGTGACCTGCGGTTTGATTGCAGCGCTGGGACTGAGCACCAGTGATCTAGCTTCACCCATTGTGTGGGTGTCCCTGATGAGGAGGGCAGGGCTTGTGGTAACCCCCTTTTCCCATTGCCCCTCTCACGCACCAGGGTGATCAGCCGTGCCCCGGGCCTCAAGCTGGTGGTGGAGACTCTGATCACCTCTCTGAAGCCTATTGGGAACATCGTGCTGATCTGCTGTGCGTTCTTCATCATCTTCGGCATCCTCGGAGTCCAGGTGTTGCACGGAGCCCCTCAGGCCCACGTCTGTCTCTGTCAGCTCCTTTATCCCCTCCTGGGTTTTCTCTGTGGCTCTGAGCTTCTCTACCCAGTAAAGTGCACTTTGCGTATCGCTTCTGTCGAATTATGGTTGTTTTTCCTCCTTCTATTATTATTCTTCATTTTTTCATTATCCATCTTTGCCTCTTGAATGTTTTTTTTTTCTTCAGCCATTTCTTTTCTTGCCTCGCCTTTATTTGCTCTGGTGCCTTACTGGCATAGCCGGGGAGGGGCGCGGAGGCGACAGCAACCAAACGACACCTCCGAGTCTGAGTGATCCCATGTGTTTGTTTTACCTTGGCAGCTTTTCAAAGGCAAGTTCTTCTACTGCCTGGGTCTGGACGTCAAAAACATCACCAACAAGTCCGACTGCCTCCTCGCCAATTACAAATGGGTCCATCACAAGTACAACTTTGACAATCTGGGCCAGGTCGGTTCGTTTCTCGTGCTTTCAAGGCATCTGGCCTGTCATGTGACATGAAGGAAGCATGCTGATTGGGAGCAGAGAGCAGCTGTGGCTGTCATGATTTGTGATCCTTTTCCTGTACCTCTGTGCCTTTTGCAACATGCTGACATTGTTACCCGTGTATCCCTTTTTTGCATATCTGTGGATTGTCTGTGTGTATGGGAGTGTGATGTGATAGTGGGAGTGTGATGTGTGTGGTGGTGTCTATATTCTCTCTAAAATGTGTGTTTATTGTTTCCTTCTGTCTGTCATTTGGGGGGGGTGTGTGTGTGTGTGTGTGTGCACATCTTTCCAACATAGGCTCTGATGTCCCTCTTCGTCCTGGCTTCGAAGGATGGCTGGGTTAACATAATGTACCATGGTCTAGATGCAGTGGCGGTGGATCAACAGGTATGATCTCCATGTATGATCTCCATGTAGGATCTCCATGTATGATCTCCATGTATGATCTCCATGCAAGATCTCTATGTAAGATCTCCATGTATGATCTCCATGTATGATCTCTATGTAAGATCTCCATGTATGATCTCCATGTATGATCTCCATGTATGATCTCTATGTAAGATGTCCATGTAAGATCTCCATGTAAGATCTACATGTATGATCTCCATGTATGATCTCTATGTATGATCTCCATGTATGATCTCCATGTATGATCTCCATGTAAGATCTCCATGTATGATCTCCATGTATGATCTCTATGTAAGATCTCCATGTAAGATCTCTATGTAAGATCTCCATGTAAGATCTCTATGTAAGATCTCCATGTATGATCTCCATGTATGATCTCCATGTAAGATCTCCATGTAAGATCTCCATGTATGATCTCCATGTATGATCTCCATGTATGATCTCTATGTAAGATCTCCATGTAAGATCTCCATGTATGATCTCTATGTAAGATCTCCATGTATGATCTCCATGTATGATCTCCATGTATGATCTCCATGTATGATCTCTATGTAAGATCTCCATGTATGATCTCCATGTAAGATCTACATGTATGATCTCTATGTATGATCACAATGTATGATATCCATGTATGATCTCCATCTTAGTGCCCAACCCTTCACATAGCCCCATAGTCTTAAATGTAGCACACCTGCCCCAACCCAGAGCAGATGGTCCCAACAGGTTCTAGTGATCATTTTCACTAAAGTACATCAATCCTAATAAAAATCTTCACCAGGCTCCAGTTCCAGGGATGTCTCCCAGCGTAGGCCAAATCTCAAAATGCCATCTACATAATTGTCCTGCTATTTAGAAGACAAAAAAAACAGGAAGCTTCCTATAATCTTGGTTCTGAAAAAGCTCTGCGGCTAAGGACCCTTCAAGCCCAGAACAGTGACCTTGAAGTCTTTAGCAGTCAATAAGGAGGTGGTGCCTACAGCCAGAGGTGTCGCTCAGCCTGGGTGAGCAGAAAGGGGGTTACAGAATATTGCGTGTGATTCTTCTCAGCTGAGACCAATGACCATGACCCATGTCCGATGACTCCATCATCTCCTCCCACTGCTTTGCTATTGGATGATGCAGGTGCAGGATCATGGTAGGGCCTGGAGCAGGCCATGTTAACAGGCCCGTGTTTCCCGATGAGACCCTGTAAGTTCTGCACTCCCGGGGCCTAGAATAACTGTGGAGATTTTCCTTCTGGAGCTCAACTGATTTCTGCTGTGGTTCACGTTGTTTGAGAAACGTCCTTCCAGGCAGTGGTTGGGCATGGTTGGGCCACGTGTCGGCTGCCTCACAATGATGTTCTCCCCGATCATGTTCCCACTTCTCCTGCCTCTCTGATTAGCCCGTCACCAACAACAACCCCTGGATGCTGCTGTACTTCATCTCCTTCCTCCTCATCGTCAGCTTCTTCGTGCTGAACATGTTCGTGGGCGTGGTGGTGGAGAACTTCCACAAGTGCCGGCAACACCAGGAGGTGGAGGAGGCCAGGAGGAGGGAGGAGAAGAGGCTCCGTCGCATGGAGAAGAAGAGACGGAGTAAGAGGGGGAGAGGGAGAGGGAGAGAGATGTATGGAGAGAGAGTTGGAGAAGAAAGGGGAGAGAGAGATGTGTGGAGAAATGGAAGAGAGAGATGTATGGAGATGAGAGGAGAGAGACATATGGAGAGAGTTGGAGAAGAGAGGGGAGAGAGAGAGATGGGGAAAGAATGGAAAGAGAGGGAGAGGGATACAGAGGGAGGAGAGGAGAGGGAGGAAGACAGATATGGAAATGTTCAACATGGTAAACAGAAATTAGTTCCAGTAATTAGAGTACATCAGCCAATTAAGATTTGCTGGTCCATTCTTGTCATAGTCACAGGAATGACGATCATCTAGGATTTCTAACTGCTGCCAAACTGTGTTTGGCCGAGTGCTTAGGAAAGCTTTTGCTGTAAAATGTATTTGCTTCTGCAAAAGATATATTTAACGCCTTCATTTGTTTGTTTTTTTTCCTTACTTATTTTTCCAAGTTCAATTATCCACATATTGAATATGCTTAAATGTGTGCACAGTGCATTAGCGGTGCAGCGGTTGTAGGCAGACGTGTAGCACATCAGCGGCAGTGATGCAGGCCCGTGTTCGGGGCGAGCCGTGAGCTCTCTCCTGCCTTACTGCTGCCCCGGCTCTTGTTCGCAGAGGCCCAGAAGCTGCCCTACTACTCCAGCTACAGTCACGTCCGCCAGATGATCCACACCCTGTGCACCAGCCACTACCTGGACCTCTTCATCACCATCATCATCTGTGTGAACGTGGTCACCATGTCGCTGGAGCACTACAACCAGCCCCACGTAAGCCCCACCCCCGCGTAAGCCCCACCCCCGCGTAAGCCCCACCCCCGCCACCCGTCGCCCTGTCCGTCTTCCCTTCCTGACCCACCTCCACTTGCAATGTTCTCCCAGCTCACGAGGCTTCGACTTTCCAGCAGGGATTTCGGGTGTAGTACTGGTAGTTCGTTCGCAAATGTCCCATTGTGCTGTGCACTTGTGTATGTCTAGAGCAACAGTAAACTTGAATAATCTAGATGGTACCTGGAGCAGTTATTTTATAGGACCCTATCTCTAGGAATGGTAATTCAATTTCTGATTCTTGTATTATCCAGAGGTTATAAAGACTTTCCTTGCCTCTCTGACTTTTCTTATTTTTTCTTCACCCTTCTTTATCCTTTTTCTCTCCCTCTCTCTCTCTCTCTCCATCTGCTTCTCTTGCCTTCCTCCTAGTCCCTGGAGATCACTCTCAAGTACTGTAATTATTTCTTCACCAGCACCTTTGTGCTAGAGGCTGTCTTGAAGTTCATTGCATTTGGTGTCCGCCGTTTCTTCAAAGACAGGTACAGCACACGCACACACACACACACACACACACACACACACACACACACACACACACTCCCTACTCTCTGAAGCTGCTTTGCTCTGCTCTCTGTCCTCTCTTCCATGGGCTCAGTGATGCCGGGACACCCTTTTACACCTGCTTACATATCCGCCCCATAGTCTCATAGCCCAGATCGTGG
The DNA here is from genome assembly GCA_020368025.1 of Brachyhypopomus occidentalis. Classification (NCBI taxonomy): domain Eukaryota; kingdom Metazoa; phylum Chordata; class Actinopteri; order Gymnotiformes; family Hypopomidae; genus Brachyhypopomus; species Brachyhypopomus occidentalis. The sequence continues at coordinate 1,615,028 of JAGXOD010000050.1, forward strand.
CCCCTCACGAGCTCAGCCAGCCCTGAACCTGGTCAGGCGGGCGGGGCCGTGGATTGGCGTCAGACATGGGAGGCGCAGGTGTGCGACACGTCACGGGCCGCTGTGGCACGCACGGGTCATGACCCCGTCGACACCTGGACCTGCCAGTCTGACAGAGCCAACACAACAGGCCCTGGTGCTTCTCGTGCCAAGTTAGCTTAACGAGGTCGCCTGGCCGTCTGGGACGAGGTCGCCTGTTAATTGTCTTTGCAGTAATTGCGCCGTGCTAAACGCTCCCATGAGCTCTGTGCCCTCCGAACCTGGACTCAATTTGGACAAAAGCAAAAGAAAGTGCTGAAATGAAGGTGCAGCGCAGAGGACTAGTCTGCTGTGTGAATGGCTGATATCATTATTGGTGAATACACGTTGAGCATGTGTCTGGTCTGTGTGTGTGTGTGTGTGTGTGTGTGTGTGTGTGTGTAGGTGGAATCAGCTGGACCTTGCCATAGTCCTGCTGTCTATTATGGGCATCACCCTGGAGGAGATCGAGATCAGCGCTGCTTTACCCATCAACCCAACCATCATTCGCATCATGAGGGTGCTACGCATCGCCCGTGGTCAGTCACACACACACACACACACACACACACACACACACACACACACACCCACACACACAATCAACTGCTTCATGAGGCCACTTTCTGGTTCTCTGAACATTGCCCTCTGCTAGGAAGCAACACAAACACACACATACACCCTCAAATACACAGCATCATCTTCCTAATGAGTTCTGCATATCCCCTGCAGTTATGCTCATTTAACAACACACACACACACATAAACACACACGTGCGCTCTCCCATACCTGTATATTCGTATGTGTGTGTGTGTGTGTGTGTGTGTGTAGCCAAACACACAAACACAATTGTATCCACACTATGATCATCACAATGGGCACATTCCCCACAGGTATTGTCATATTCAAAGATCACAAACACACACTTTCAAAGAAAAAAAATGCCTACCCAGAAATGGCATTTCGGAACCCACTTTAAAACTGTCTTGTTAATTTCAGCTGTCATATTGGAAAATATTCATCCAGCCATTTCCTGCCCCCATCTTCAGCCCCACCTACCACTGCAACCCCACCCACCGCTGTGGCCACACCCACCCCTGCGGCCCCACCCACCACTGACACTGTTCATCTGCTTTTAGGATTCTTTTATTCTCCACTCCATTTCCTCCTCAATGGCTGATCATCAGTCTGTGTGCTAATATGCACATGACTTAGCAGAGCTGGTTATTCTCAGATTCCCATTACTTACTGTGAGCAGGACAAATATCAGCACTGCCAGTGCCCATTCATGCCCAGCAGAGGTTCTCCGATGTCATTCGGTGCGCCGTCATCTCGTGCGCTGACTGACGTGTCTATGGGGCATTTATGGTGCATGCTTACAGCTGAGCAGGGATATCAGTCGCCCACACGCCTGGTTAATGTGGCGGGAGTGAGGCACCTTTAGTGCTGACCTTTACATCCCTGATTAGCATTGCGGCAGATTGGGCTGGAATTAGATCCTTGTGTGTGTGTGTGTCTGTGTGTGTGTGTGTGGTGTGGGGGGTTCTACAACTCTGTAACCTGCTTCTTCTCACTTTTAACTTGAGTGACATCATCATGCACTCCCTGTTGTGTGGAGGAGGCTCTCCGTAGCCTCTTTGCTTTCTTTCTTTTCTTTCTATCTTTCTTTCTTTCTTTCTTTCTTTCTTTTCTTTCTTTCTTTCTTTCTTTCTCTGTGTTTTGGCTTCTGTGTATTTTTCATTTTCTTTTTGTTTCTGACACAAACATCCTAAGACACACAAGTTCATACACACAACACACACACACACATACACACACACACACACACACACACACACACACTTTACCTCACCCTCTGTGTGTGTCCTGCAGTGCTGAAGCTGTTGAAAATGGCCACCGGAATGCGAGCTCTGCTGGATACAGTTGTCCAGGCTCTGCCTCAGGTACATCTCCAGAGCACTCTGCCTCTTCTGCACACACACACACACACACACACACACACACACACACACACACACACACACACACACACACACACACACACACACACACACACACACACACACGCACACACACGCACGCACGCACGCACACACACACACACACACACACACAAGCACATTACATTTACACTCTGTGCCAGCCACACAATACTATATATAGATCAGCACCAAACCAAACATAGACTACTGTGTTTTCCCATCTGTACACTGACGTCAGCAGTTCTGTAGGTTTTATTGCCAAGGAAACGCCTGTAGTCTTTATAGACATGTAAGAGCATCTGCCAAGTGTTGTAAATATATAATGTTGTAAATATATAATGTTGTAAATATGATGACACAAAAGTCATTCGGTGACTGTTAGGGCTTCTTGTGTATCCTACACTGTGTTGCCGTGCTTGTGGGCACAGTGATGCATAGATGCGTTTTATTTTCTCAGACCAGACAGTTTAAGGTCTGAAGTACCTTTACTGTTGTCCTTGGTTATTTCAGTTCTTGCCTCAACACCTTTCACATGCGATGTGTGCCCAGTTTGTGCGGTGAAATGGCCGATCCAGTGTAAGGGTTTTACAAAAAGTCTAAAAGTAAATCTGAAGTCCCAAAGTCATATCCTGTGGTCTTACAAGAGAGACTCGACTGTTTCTCAGAGATTGTTCAGCACTGGATTGGACCGACATTTTACACCTAGTAAAGACGCCATTTGGCAACAATGACAAAAGCACTGGCTGTTAATTTCCATTTGGTGTGTAGGACAGAGAACACAAGAGAGAATAAATATATGGAGGTTTCAGATGCATGACCACCACTCGTATTCGCCAGTGCACTGTGCCCTTTGCACTTTGCGTGTAAGTATGCAGTGAGTGTGATCAATGCACCTGCCGTGTGCTCACTGACTTGTCCAGGCTGGTTGAAGCGTAATCTCGGTCGCTGATGGCCTTTGCTCCTCTGCCTGCCTACAGAGAGAGGAAGGCAGCGGTGGAGAGAGTAGCCCTGCTGCATGAAGTCTGCAGTAGCTTAAGGTGGATGAAGCTGAGGTTTGGTCTGGAGATTCAGGGGGGGGGTGCTGGTGGAGTTCAGTGGACCTGGGCCTGCTGTAGGGAAGTGTAGTCCAGTGGACCTGCTTTACGCAAATGTAGCTTAGTGGCCTTGATGTGGGCAAGATTAATTTAATGATGTAGAAAATGTAGTCAATTGGACCTGCTCTAGAGAAGTGAAATCATGGGTTCAAGTTGTTGGGATGTGTGGTCATGTTGGCCTGCTGTAGGGAAGTGTAGTCCAGTGCGCCTGCTGTAGGGAAGTGTAGTCCAGTGCGCCTGCTGTAGGGAAGTGTAGTCCAGTGCGCCTGCTGTAGGGAAGTGTAGTCCAGTGGGCCTGCTGTAGGGAAGTGTAGTCCAGTGGGCCTGCTGTAGGGAAGTGCAGTCCTTTTTATAAATATATATATATATAATGTATTTATTATGATTTTTTGCTACCTTTTGTTTTGGGCTGATAGCTTACTGTAATTTTTAAGCCCTAGAGGAAGCATCTCAAAGAAATATTATTTCATCTAGTGTCTTTAAGACACAAAGCAGCAGGAAAAGAAATTTGATTTCAGAATCATTTTTCACACACGTTCAGTTATTGCAACTGGGAATATCCACAAACCTTTAAAAAAAAATTATATTTCTGAGAAAACTGGGCTTTTCTGAACACACACACACACACACACACACAAAGTCAGCCTTTTTCACTATATTATCACACTTTACGACACCCATAGACACTCCAGACAGCCCAACAAAACCTCGCGATTCAAGACATCTAAAATGGAGTATATATTTTCCACATACATTATGAAGTCATAGAGCGCAGGTCTTTTGCGATTGGACATTAGCGACATTGATATCCATGCCATACAATGTAGTGCTGGTTGAGCTCCACAAAATGGAGAGAGCTGGCTGGCCACTGCTGCTATAACAACCCTCACTGGCACTGTGCTCGGCGAGCGTGGTGTATGGGATAATGGGCGAGGGCCGCTTGTATTCCTGGGACAGTGGTGAGAGCTGGCGCCCCTGCAGGCAGTAACCCTAACCCTAAACCTAAACCCTAACCCTAACCCTAACCCTAACCCCTAACCCTAACCCTAAACCCTGGAGTACCATTTGTGCGCAGAGCCACAGATTTGTTGACTTCGTTCCCATCAAATTATACAAATTATTATATATAATGAAGAACATTTTTTATTTTTTCCCCTCAAAGCAGTGAACACGGAGCCTGAAATTGTCTTGGCACGTTTTGGCGGACGGCCGTGGAACTGTGGCTGGAGTCATATCTGTTGGGGTCTGAACTTCATGTGCTTGCACAGCATCTTAAAGAGGTGTCCAGACTTTCATGTTCACACTGTCTTCCTATTAGTTTCCAGATAATTCACTCTGCAAATCTACTATTAGCCTGCAGAATCTGTAGGCTTACTCCAGATGTACCCGTGAGCTAACGTATAACATGAAGTCGTTATATATAGTCTTAGGTTAATCACTGCTGTTATGGACCATACGGAGATATACATCAGGCATACATCAGTCTAACTCCAGAATACATTTACACAATCTATCTGAATACCACAGCTGGTCAATCTCCTGCTAAAGTGACGTTTGATAAGTGAAGGTGAATAAATGTCCTCCTTTATACCACCGTGTAGAGGAGCAGCAGCGTGCTAACATGGCCACTAAATTGTATGGGTTAACAGAATGGTCTGGCTGTCTTCACTATAAGCTATATCACCACTTTCATCCATAATACAAACCCCACAGAGACAGCAGCCGCGATGCCCTTCCACCACTCTGCAGTCATGTTTGTCTCTCCTTATTCCCTTGAAGACATTGCAGACTTGTGTGTTAGTGTTACACTCGCGCTAAAACTCAGGCTTTATTTTATGACACCCACCGGCCTAGTTGATGGACCAAAATGGCTGTCGGAGCTGCACAATTGCACAAATTGCCTTAACCTGAACTGTCGTTTTATACATTTATTTCACCCCTCCCCTTTCACGTTGGTTAATCAGCATCATTTACGGCTGCTGTCTGTGGCTGCCCTACAGTTTTATGCTATTTTGTTTTAGTTATGGCTTTAGAATGTAATTTTGGAGTGTGTTTATCTCAATCAAGGAATCATGAGTATGTGTGTGTGTGTGTGTGTGTGTGACTGGGTCTTTTGTGTTCCCTGCACTGTGTGTGTGTGCCAGCTGCATTTGGACCATTACGCGTGCTAATTCAGTACCTGGCCACAGCAGCTGATGTTATTTATTAGCTTGTCGTTAAACCACAAGTGTGTTCCACTTGGTTCCGCTCCAGGGAGGCAGAGCGGAGCATGCGGGACCCGTGGTGCCCTGATCAGTCAGAGCTCAGAGAAACCTGCGAATTCACACGCTTTATTTTTCCATTTACGGGTGCGCTGCGCCTGCCTGCCCCTTGGCTGTGGGTTAACCGCGCGCCCACGGTTCTTTATCCCGGGCAGTATATTAAACGCTGCACTTGTGCTACTGCGCCTTCCAGTAGGAAGTGCAGCTTTCTGACTCCACTCGTGCATGTGACTGTTAGACGAAGCTTGTCAAAATGCACCTGCGTATGTCTTCCCACCCAGGTGGGGAACCTGGGCCTCCTCTTCATGCTGCTTTTCTTCATCTACGCTGCGCTGGGAGTGGAACTCTTCGGGGAACTGGGTAAAAAAGACCTTTGCGTGCAAACATCTCTGTAAAGACGGTTTCAGGTGAACTGAAGGCGCATGTCATTTGCTCAGTGCTACAGCGGAAGCTTCCACTTTATCAGTCTGTTGCTTTCCCAGATGTGTTGGGGGGGGGAACCTAGCGTGAACTCCCCGTTTATGTCCCGCAGTGTGTAACGAGGATTACCCCTGCGAGGGCATGAGCCGTCACGCCACCTTCGAGAACTTTGGCATGGCCTTCCTCACCCTCTTCCAGGTCTCCACTGGCGACAACTGGAATGGCATTATGAAGGTATAACCCCCACCCGCACCCCCACCCGCACCACCCCATCCCCTCCACCTCGTTCTGTATTCTAGAGGGAAGATTCGAACAGGTCTGCTTCTGCTGCTTGTGGTCTGAAACGTGATTGCGGTTTGAAGTGGGATTTCTCTCAGAAAGCACACATCGGTTGCACCGTAGGTTAAAAGGACAAAAATCCCTTGGCTATGAATTGTGTTTATGACAAAAATATTCTGGAAAATATTTCCTCCGTTCACCTCCCACAGTAGCCTCCTCACACAGAGAGAGGGGAAGGAAAAGAGAGGGGCAGAGAGAGTGGGGCAGAGAATGAAACAGATGCACAGAGGGGTAGAGTGAGCGAAGGAGAGAGACAGAAGGGGAGAGAGACAGGCAAGGGAGACAGAAGGGGAGAGAGACAGACGAGCGAGACAGAAGGGCAGAGAAGGAGAGAGTGAAAAGCAAAGCTGCATTTATGTTGATAAATGAGACCAGTTGTGTGGCTACTCTGTTCCTCTCAGACAAGGTTTCGAAACCACACAACACACTCGCCGCCTCTTGCAGAGGAGCTGTTTGGTGGCGACGCCTTGCAGGTGGACAGCATCGCTGACGCCATGCGCACTTCTGTTAGTCTCCCAGGTCCTTCTGACCGCAGAACTGATGGTATATTTTCATGTGGAAGACCAGTCCTAACCCAGCAGTGACACTGACACATGTAACATCTCCATCAACACGGCTGCGTCTGACATACTCATACCAACACCCACTTCCATGCCACTACGATATCAGTGTCACTGCAAATAATCTACAGTCAACAGCAGTGTGTGTCAAACTGGATTCATATTTTAGGATGGATGGTGGGTTTTTTTTTTGGATTTCTATGCAGACAAGTGTGAGCATGTGTAGCTGCTGCTGGAGCTTTTAGGTTTACAAATGTGCATCGCCTAACAGTGTCACCAAGGCCATGGCTAAGGGAAATAACATGTCAATCCAAATACAATCCAGATTCAAGTGTTCATATACAGTACGGAAGTGTTTTCTGTGTGGGTATTGCCTTAGACCAGAGATGGACAGTCTTATCTGCCCTTGGGGCAAATAGTTCTTGCTCCAGCCGAGCAGGACCCTAATTCCACATGCGTATTCAGCTGGCTTGAGTCCTGAAACAGCTGGATCATTGAACAGCTGCCTGGTGGGAACCTGTGTGTGTGTGTGTGTGTGTGTGTGTGTGTGTGTGTGTGTGTGTGTGTGTGTGTGTGTGTGTGTGTGTGTGTGTGTGTGTGTGTGTGTGTGTGTGTGTGTGTGTGTGTGTGCGTGTGTGTGTGCGCGTGTGTGTGTGTGTGTGTGTGTGTGTGTGTGTGTGTGTGTGTGTGTGTGTGTGTGTGTGTGTGTGTGTGTGCGTGTGTGTGCGCATGCGTGTGTGTGTGTGTGTGTGTGTGTGTGTGTGTGTGTGTGTGTGTGTGTGTGTGTGTGTGTGTGTGTGTGTGTGTGTGTGTGTGTGTGTGTGTGTGTGTGTGTGTGTGTGTGTGTGTGTGTGTGTGTGTGTGTGTGTGTGTGTGTGTGTGTGTGTGTGTGTGTGTGTGTGTGTGTGTGTGTGCATGTGTGTGTGTGTGTGTGTGTGTGTGTGTGTGTGTGTGTGTGTGTGTGTGTGTGTGTGTGTGTGTGTGTGTGTGTGTGTGTGTGTGTGTGTGTGTGTGTGTGTGTGTGTGTGTGTGTGTGTGTGTGTGTGCATGCATGCGTGTGTGTGTGTGTGTGTGTGTGTGTGTGTGTGTGTGTGTGTGTGTGTGTGTGTGTGTGTGTGTGTGTGTGTGTGTGTGTGTGTGTGTGTGTGTGTGTGTGTGTGTGTGTGTGTGTGTGTGTGTGTGTGTGTGTGTGTGTGTGTGTGTGTGTGTGTGTGTGTGTGTGTGTGTGTGTGTGTGTGTGTGTGTGTGTGTGTGTGTGTGTGTGTGTGTGTGTGTGTGTGTGTGTGTGTGTGTGTGTGTGTGTGTGTGTGTGTGTGTGTGTGTGTGTGTGTGTGTGTGTAGGACACGCTGCGCGAGTGCCCGTCGGGCGAATATAACTGCAACCCCAGCCTGCAGTTCATCTCGCCGCTCTACTTTGTCAGCTTCGTGCTGACGGCGCAGTTCGTCCTCATCAACGTGGTGGTGGCTGTGCTCATGAAGCACCTGGACGACTCCAACAAGGAGGCGCAGGAGGAGGCGGAGATGGACGCCGAGATCAAGCTGGAGCTGGCGCAGGGCGCCATCTGCTGCATGGGAGGCCTGGCGGGCGGCGGCGCCGGCGTTGGCGTTGGCGTTGGCGCAGGGGGCAGGGAAGAAGGGAAGAGGGCGGGAGAGAAGCAGGGGGGAGGCTGTGGCTCCGCCCCCCAACACTCGCCCAGCCCCCAGGGCCACGAGGTCAACGGCTCCCGCAAGCTCTACACCCCCGCCCAGGTAGGACACCACGAGAGCGCATGCCAAACAGATGCGTGAGTGGATGCACACTATTGGACGGCGGTATCGACCAATCGGCCAGTCAGTCAGAGGGGACGGCTGATTAAAGTGTAGATGGGCTAGACTGATGTCTCTGTTTCACAGTCGTCCTCAGGGACTTGCTCGGTTTTCCTGAACGCGTAGAGAAGAAAGGTCGGTGACCTTTACAGTTGCAGCCAGAGAGCGGGCGTGGCCTGTTTAAAGGACAAAAGGCTCATCATTTGCCAGAGAATGAGAGAGACATTTTCATTACGCTGCCACCGCCACTCTGGCTTCACCTTGACTTCTGTCACCATGGCAACATTCCTGTTTCGTTTGGTGTGGCACAGACACATGCAAACACACGGAGGGGCTGTTAATCACGTTTTTAATTAAGTTCAGAATTCTGACCCACACACGGAAGCCATCAATATAAACCCAGGCGAGAAACCGAACCCTTTACACCCACACAGATAACCAGATGCTATAAAAAGAATTAATTCTGTGATATGTACACACACACACACACACACACATGCGTGAATTCACGCAGATGTGAGGACTATCAGGCATGTTCTGCAAAGCTGCAGCTATAATTGTTGGTAGTTGTCCATTTTTAGCTGGTGCAGGCCGGTTATGTAAGTGAGTGCAGAGGCACGATGGGGAGGGGGCGGCTGAAACACATATCTGGGCAAAGGAACTCTGTACTGTGCAGAATGCATGGGCCCTGCAGTGAAGCTGGCTCTCCACTTATTTACCCGTGTGTGTGTGTGTGTGTGTGTGTGTGTGCCCGCACACACGTGTGTGCATGCATCATTCTATCTATCTGTGTGTGTGTGTGTGTGTAGAATCTCAACACCGTAGAAAATAGAAATCTAAGGCTCAGATGATGAGAATAATGCTGGAACAAATGCCTTGTGAAAAAGCTGATGATGTGAATAATATACTCCGTGTCCCTTTTACTGAAGTGAAAAATTAGAGACGGGAATGAATACAAATTTCATTTCTTTCCCTCCTCAAAAACCGCCCTTTGAAGCCAAACCCATAGAGATTAGCTGTCTGCATTGATATGCCTTGGTAATCTGTAACGCAAAATCTGGGAACTCTGGAGGGGAGAGGGACACACAGATATTGGCCGTTTGGCCTGCGTGGTCTGGGCCCTTCTGCACCCGTCCGTGTGAGTGTGCAGCTGTTCAGCGGCGGTGGACCAGTTGCAGGTTCTCGCACACAGCTTGCGTCATTCTTTACTATTCCAGTGTCCCAAAGAAAACACCTACAGAAACAAATACTCTGCACTCCCTCGGGGGTCTTGGATAGAAAGACAGGTAGAAAGACAAGGGCACACACACACACACACACACACACACACACACACGCACAAAACAGGAATAGCACTGCTCACCAGACAGCTCGGAACCTTCTAAGCGGTGAGCCGAGCTTATCTGTGCCTATGGACCCATGGGGTTTGGAAATGGAGCGATGGGTGTGTGTGAGTGTGGGGAGTGGGAGTGGACAGGCGCACAGCCGTGTGAGTGGCAGGCCTGCTGGGAGAGGGTCGTCGAGGAAGTGCTCTGAAGGACACACGGGTCAGGGTATCTGGAGTCAGCAGAAACAAAACGAGAGGGGCGGCATCGATAGAAACTCGCAGAGGAGGGACTGACGTTAACTTCACACAGCAGTTGAGTCAGCATAGAAGATAGAGGGCTTTTTTTCTGTTGGGGGGAGATAAAGGTAGTGTAGAGAGAGAGTAGAAGAAGAAAGCAGAGGGAGAGGGAGATGTGAGAATTCAAATGGCCAACTGTGCTACAGCATTCAAAACGTGTGACATGGCAATCTTAGTCATAACGTTGCCATGGTGATAACTAGCACAACATTGTGGTCAATCAATCAAAATTGATATGTAAATGAGTCCAAGACCAATACTCATGCCAGATATCTGACTAACTGGCCATGAGACCAGTGGTACGCTGGGAACAGCCAGTTACATTAAAAAAAAAATCGTATCTGCTGGAAACTGGATGGTTGTGTTGGAGGTCTCCAGTAAGAGACCCATGAAACATATAATTTCTCTGAAAGCCACAATGAGAGATGTTTGTGTGTGAGTGTGTGTGTGTGTTTTCAGTGTAAAACAAATAAAGCTATAGGTACATGTTCATAAATGGGTGTTACACTGGAATCTGTGACCATCGAATTCAGACCACGGCTGCACATTTTCTGCCTGTGTGTTGTGGAGAAAAGCATGAAGATGATCGTTTACACACAGCTCATAGATACTGGAGTCCAGATTACTCCATATTCAAGCTGGTAAATGCTGGATATCACTGCTTCCTATGGAAAAAGAGACAACGTTGGTCAATTGTACTGAACATCCTAGGCACATCTGAAAATACAAAGTTTTAGACAGTTTTATTCTTACTACGATACGTGAAATTAAATGTAAACTTCTAAATTGTATGTATCTGCATGCATGATGTACATGTGATTTTGGCCTATGTGATCTTTTTGAATAGGCTTAGATTAATTTGCTCCTAACTACAATAAAGCTATAACAGAAGGTTGGTGGTGGATGGGTAAAAGTTCAATAAGAGGCACCGAATGGAATATTGAATGGGTATATCATAACATGGAAGACAAAAAACCAGCAAAACAAATTCTCCATAAAGACATCAGGATGTCCAAGGCTGAACACTGAAACAACACGCCCTAACTGAGGGGAGAACAAGGGGAGAATCTTACTAACCTGGGGAGAAACAAAAGGGTAAACAAACACTTTCTCTTTCCTAACTAACCAAACCAACGAAACAGCAGCAAACCCCACATCTGGTGTGGGATTTGCAACAGGGAACACGAACAGCACAAACTACACAATGCTATTTATACGAATCCATCTAGATATGTCCACAAAGTGCGGTTGCATCACGCAAACACTAAAATTCAACGTCAATCCACATTTGTTAATGAGGACACCTGTTGGCGTCTTAATAGTGATCACCTTTGCTGTTAACGTCGCATTAAATCTGGTGGCAAGTTTTGTGAGTTTGGCCCTAAGTGTGTAAAAGGGTGTAAGCCAGGTGTGGTAGTGTGGGCGGGGCAGGAGGAGGGAGGGCATGCAGAAGCAGGCAGTGAATGCATTGCTGTAATTAATATAAGGAGGACCTCCTTTAGCATACATACAGAGAGGTGTGCAGCAAGTGCTTATTGATAGAATTGAACATGGAGCAGATGGGTCCCTCTGGACAGTAGGGATATATTTAGCTATACTAGAAGGAGAGAGAGGAGTAGAGATGGAGGGTGAGGTTCGGAGAAACGGAGATTCATGTCTAGGATACAGTTCGTGGTATTTTTTTAAGGGAATCTATCTGCTGCAGTAGGAGGCGGAAGAGGGATGGAGGTGCTGTATCCCCCCCCCTCTCTTCTCTCCTTCCCTCTCCTCCCCTCCCCTACCCTCCCCTCATGCCCTCCCTGCTCCTCCCCTCCCCTCCCCTACCCTCCCCTCTCATGCCCTCCCCTCCCTGCTCCTCCCCTCCCTCTCATGCCCTCCCCTCCCCGCTCCTCCCTCCCCTCCCCTTCTTGTGCCTCCACTGACACAGTGACTCTAATACCCTGCTTCATTTGGGTCACAGTTCCTTTCCTCTATGCCATCTGGCATCCTCCTTTCAGCTCGCTGGTGATTTTCACACAGCATGAGCTGATTGATTGAATGCTCCATGTTTTAAAGGCTGAGTCAATATATTTCATCCTTTTTTTAAGGGTCTATATTGATTATTAGGAAGTGATGGTCCCATAGAAATCAGTGTGCTGCTGGGACTATTGAAACGTTGGCTATTGAAATCTATTGTTGGCTCAGTTTGTGTCCTGCAGAAAACTTTTTTTTTTAATTTAAGTCTTTGATGCTAAAATGTATTTACGTCCGATATATTCCTAACTTCCTTTTAGTTATCATAGATCTGAAGGAGCTCCAGTTTCTTCCATACTGTGTTTGTGTGGGAATAGGCTGCACTCCATTAATCTGTCCCCCAGAGACCCGTCTACACATCATTACTGCTCATCAACACAATGGAATAGAACACTGCTGTCAAGGTCACAGAGACAGAGAGAGCGAGACAGATAGACTGAGAGAGAAACAGAAAAAGAGAGAGAGAGAGTGAGAGAGAGGCGGAGAAAGAAAGCCTTGCATCACTATCGGGCGTGTGGGCTAATCTGATAGGATCCATTTATCTTCCCCACAACCTCAGTGTCTGCGGCTCTCTGTGGCTCAAAGAAGAGCAGGAATAGAGGGAAAGGGGTGGGGATGAGAGGCCTCGTTAAGGGAGCACTCGTTAAGCGAGTCGACACACCCACTTGCTTAGAGTAATGGAGCCCTGTAGACTGTGCCACCTGTGCCCTTTGAGCAAGCTAAACTACACTCCCCATATGCCCCACCGCTTGTGAATGCCACAGTTCCACTGTGTCAGCGGGTGAGAAGCATGTAGGTACCAGAGATTTTCAGGTCTTGTGCAGGGAACAGGTGCTACGACGGCCAAACACCCAGGGATAGAAATCTTAGAGCTTGATGTGTTAGATGAGGGAACATAAATGATTCTGAAGGACTTTAGCTCTCGGGCAGCAGTGAGTCCTGAGTCATTGTAGCCAAAAGCAGATGGAGACCTTCAACCCTTTAACATAAAACCTCTCTGTTTCAGTTAAGTGTTCTGTGGAATAAGTGTACATCATCCCTGCAGAACAAAATCTGCATTTTTGTGCTTCAACTTTAAATTGGCCCCACATAAAGCCATGAGACAATATACGCATCATAAATACATTATTTATCTATTTTTGCAGTGCCCAGGTCTCTTTTAATATGTACTACATGTATCTCTGCATCTAACCATCTGCAAATTCAGAAGCATAGCGTTAAAATTCTGGTTGTTTCTAGTTCAAGGTGGTTGCATAGGTTTGCTCTGCATGCCATCTGGCCTGATCACATTATGTCATGCATACAAGACTCTTTTGCATCTACTTGTTTATTGGTATAAAGGAATCAGAAGCAGGCTGCCCTGGTGCCTTAATGAGGACCTGTTATTGCAGTAAGCAGAAAATAAAGATCGCCATTAAGTAACACAAATTGCAAGTTAAATCAATCCTTAAGTTGTAAACCACTAGTTCTTCAGCTCTTTCAGAAGGGCCACTTGTATTACGTTTAACGCTCACCATTATGACTAACACATTTTTTTTTTTTTACATTATTTGAATGAATGTATAATATCTGTGAACTCTGATGGCTGATATCTGTGAACTGATGTAAATGCGCTCTTCCTGTGAATGGATGTATTCAGGATGACATCATCCGGATGCTCTATTACACATGTGCGAGACCCTTTTAGATATTAGTTTTCACATTTCCAGTGTGAAACGCAGCATGTCAGTATGGAAGCCTGAAGAAGTGTGAGATACTGTCCTGTGCTGCTGCTGAGTCATGCACCACTAGAATACTTACCTCTGATCTGAGAGTTGTTTGACTGACTGACACGTTAATGCACGGATTTAGAAACAAGTATAAATGATTAAAAATGACCTTGTAATAGTTCATAGGAGAGATAAAGTATTTGTTAAAGCGTAACAAGCGTAACGTAAAGTAATATGCAGCGGATTTTTTCAAGTAGAAAGTCCTGCCAAAGTCAAAGATGTCCCGCCAACGAAACCCATAATTCAGGACCACTCAAGATGAACATAAAACTACCTTAATAGTCGAATCTTAAATGGTTTATGAATGCTTTAAAAGAAGTTCATTAATGGTTATTAATTAGGTCATATGCTCTTTAAAAATTATTATAAAGCACTGGTAAGCATTTGGTCAGAAATTAATGTCCAGTCCTTCCTATGGTGGTAAATGGTGGTAGTTTATGAACATATATCTGATGACGTTGACAGGTGTAATAAGGTGTAATACGTAATACGGTTTAACAGTACAGATGATTTGGCACAAATTCCCATTTTATTTATTATAACTGCTTAGTGATTACTTTAAAGGTAAATTACAATTACCTACCCATTCATGAACCCTATATAGTGTTTATGAGATGGTTTCATTTGCATGACGCTGTTATTGAACGTATTAAATGCGTTAAAAGCGGCACGCTGCACTGTGTGTTCAATGAAGCCATAATTCAGTCTGATTTGCATTTACTGCTTTAATGTGTGCCGCTGTTATGCATTCAGTATGACCCTCCACCCCCCCCCATCCCCTTCTCCAAACGCCTTCAATGAGCCATGATGGTTGTAATCACTCCGGAGTAACGTGTGCTTGTGTCCCAGGAGAATGTATGGCTGGACAGCGTCTCCTTGCTCATCAAGGACTCTTTTGAGGGGGAGATGCTGTTGATTGACAACCTCTCCGGCTCTGTCTTCCTCCACTACTCCTCTCCGCCACTGTGCAAAGACTGCAAGCGACACCCACCGGAGGTACGTCCCAGGGCCCTGTTGCTCCTCCACCCGGATGGCACAAGGTTGCATAATAATGGCTGTTGTATAATAATGGCTTTTTTTTTTTTTTTTTTTTTTACACTTCACAAGAGTCTCTCACCTGTTATGCCAATACACAACACATCGTTGTATACTGGAGGGAATACCTTGACCTACATTACTGTTTATTCAGTGCCGTAAGCAGTTTGGCCTCGTGAATGCAAGTCGCTAAAATTCTGCTTACTTGTTCTCCATAGCTGCTCTGCTGAGTGCTCTGGCTTGAAGTGGTATTTGAATATTCTTGTCAGTCCGCTGCGTGTGGAGTAAATCCAGGATGCCCTGAACGCAGCATTTATTTCAGCTTGTCTGGCACACAAGGAAAGTTTATACCCAGTAATAAAAAAAGACTACTGGCAAAGCAGCCTACACATAAAACATGTGACAAAAATACAGTAATGTACATGTATATATACAATAACGTATATATATATATATATATATATATATATATATATATATATATATATATATATATATATATATATATATATATATATACTGTATATACTATCTGCGACCTCCAGGGAAAGACCCACCCACAGGAACATCACATCCATCTAACCTCAACAGCATCATATCTATTATACATACATACAGACCCATAGACTACATATATGCATTCAGTGACATGCATACAAAGAGTCCCAGTTGTGTCCATCACCATGACAGACAGGTCAGCGATTGGTTGGGGGGAAAAGTCGTTCAAGCAGTAACCTCCTCACCTGCCACTCCTCCTTTCAGTTTGTCTGCTGGCCATGTCAACCCATCAATCTGCCCCCTCTCATCTCCATCTGCTCTCTGTCCAGATCTTGATTTATGGAGTCTCCCTCTCACTCTTTCTCTCACTCTTTCTCTCTCATTACTCCCAATTTTATAATATAATAATAATTCTTTATTTTTATATAGCGCTTTTCAAGAACCCAAAGACATAATGGAACAAACAGTAGAAACAAAACAAAGTACAATCAGCAGACAATAAGTATAAAGCTGCAAATGGGAAGAGATCATGCAGCATAGTAACATACTGAGGGCTGATGATAAAGTCAAATAAAGTAGACCAGTATACATAAAGTTGACAGTGGTGTCGGGGTTTAGTCAGGTATTGAAGGTATAAGGGATGTTGTAGGCCAGCGCAAAGACATTTGTTTTTAGGTTTGTTTTGAAAGTGGAGAGAGAATGTTTGACTGGTGAACGGAGAGAGAGCTCCAGAGTCGAGGTGCCATTCGAGAGAAAGCTGAGTGACCAAAGCCTTGGAGGTAGAATAGAGGGATGGTTAGTAGTCCAGCAGAGGAAGACCTGAGAGAGCGAGATGGTTAAGCCCAGCCCAGCTAACTCGCAGCAGACGGTGAGACGATTCCCGTTCAGGGATTTCGAACCATGGAGACCCACTCAGGACTCTCAGCAGCCGACGAACTTGCAGTTTGGCACCTTGCCAAAACAATGGGCCGGCGGAAGAGCCGGAGAGGCTGAATGCACAAAATGTTCCCTAGCAACACGTTAACCTTTACTAGCTCTCTTATGAATCAAAGCTATTTCTGTGCTAGTTGGGGATGTGCAAAGTCCTGACCAAGTCCTGACCAAGGCTGACCTTATTTGGGTTTTTATGTGTTGTGTTTTGCTTTGTTTTGGGCTTTTTATAGTACCACAAAGGGAACTTGTTGTAGAGATGGAAGAGTTTCAAATCTGTGGGTTTGTTTTAATTCTCGCTTGTCCGGACAGGAGATCCACATGGCAGAGCTGGAGCAGGTGTCCCTTCACTCCGAGCAGCTCTCGGACAAGTCCTCCTCTCCGGCACTGCCAGACGACCTCAGCCTGGATGAACAGAGCATGTACCATCTGGTGGTGAAGGAGACCAAGGTGAACTTTGGACACAAGCAGGCAACATCGTTTCCCAAATATCACTCTGTCGCTTTACCCACACCGGTGATGCACTAAGCTGGTTTATCTCAGTTTATACCCCCACGAACTATTCAGAATTCCCTGTGCTCAAAAGAGGTTTTCATGAATGTACTTTGAATGTAGTCGTGCTCCTACTCTGTACTGTACGTAATCCACCGCGATAAGAGGCCCGGCACGTACCAGGAGTTACCTGCTGCTGTTTTTTCCCCACTTCCATAATCTCTTAAGACTCTCTCATTGTCGGTTCTTAATGAGACCTAAGTGGCCAAAATGGCTGTGGACCCAGCCTAATTAGACCCGAGAAATGAAACGAATAAATCCCGCAGACCCACGGGGTGCTGCTGATTCACCAGCTTCACCGCTGCGCTTCTTTGCCTGTGCGATACACACACAGTGGGAGGACTGAGAGACCACGTGGAACGGAGTAAGATTACATTTGCCATTTTAATCCGCATGGAATTAATCCATTTGTGTCATTTTTTTTTAAAACAAAGACAAAAACGATGAGCTGTAGGAATTTCTGTAAGTGCTGTATGAAGTTCTCTGACAAGAACTGGTGTAGGTGCTTAGTGGCTCTATTTTGCATCCACCATCTGTGGTAACGGCCTTGAAGAGCATTGTCAGACGCCGCCGTGTGGTGGACGGAAGCCGGGGAGGAGCCCTTTTCAATCGGCTGTGACATGAGGAAGGAAGTGGCGGTTAGCGTTAATGCTAAACGCCCCGTGCTGGGTTCTTTCTCCACGCAGGAGGAGGAGAGCCACGGGGAGCTGGAGGAGGCAGCGGTGCAGCGGCCGTCGCGAGGCCACAGCGCAAGGTCTGAGGAGAGGCCGTCGGGGGCGGAGGACGGAGCCTGGAGGAGCCCACGTGCACGCTCGCTAGCTCGACACAGCACAGGTGACTCACTATGAGGGAGTTGGGTCGAGCAGACGTAGGACTTGTGCATTTAGTGCACAACGTAGGGAGTTGTTAGGGGCATCAACGTAGGGAGTTGTTAGGGGCATGATGGGTAAGGGTTCCGGGGCTCCTTCTGCACGCAATGCACGCGGCAGGCTGCCTGACTGGTTAGGTCCGTGGTGGGAAATAAATGGGACTTAATGTCTTCGTGTAGGTGGGGCTCCATGTAGCGACAGTGGAGGCGGAGATGGAGGCACGGGTCAAGGTACAGGCAACCCCCGGGCTCTTTACCCCCTCCCTGCGGAGTTCTTCCACCCAACAACGGCAGCCCTGCCAGCCCCCCCCAGACCTCGGCTGGGGCACAAGTCCCGGGGGCTCCGGATGACCTCCCCTGCATCCTGGGCCTCCTTACGCTCCCCTGGGGTAAACAGCCAGCTGCTCACTGCACAGGTAGGGCATGTGTTGACTTGCTGACTGATATCAAGCCAAAGCCTTGTACAAGCTTAATAACGTCAATTCTAAAGGACCATCCAAGTGCTGTACATTTAAATATTGAAGCAAATACTGAATTGTTGTGGGTTGGAATTAATTAGGGCTGAACTCTATAAGTTGAACTCTGTGGACTGTGGGGATTTTGCAGTACAGTTCTGTTTATACAATTCATGACCACTGTCTTTTGCTTTTGCTCTGGGTCTGCGTCTCCTCAGTACGCATCTCACAGTGATTCCTCCCTGGCCACGGGCAGCTCAGAGGGGAGTCTGCAGACCACCATGGAGGAAGGGCTCAGCTTTAGCGTCTCGCCTCCCCAAGACCCCGTGTTCCCCCTGGAGCAGTTGGAGACCCTCTCCAGCTCCAACAGCCCTTCCACACAGACACTAAAACCGGCTCCTTCTATCGCATTCAACCTCCATGCCACCAGGGGGCACCAGCGCAGGCAGAGCAGTTGTGGAGACGGCAGCAGCCCTGGAGCCACACGGCAGGGCTCCATAGAGGCGTCGGACAAGGAGGCGGTGCTGCGGCGATGCAGCGCTGGCCAGGCCTGCAACAGTGAACAGTTGTCAGAAACGCTGAGTAGCCTGTCCCTAACGTCCCTGCTTTTGCCCAGCACTCTGGTGCCCCCAGTGGTGAAGAAGTGTAACAGCACAGGCAGTTTGGAGCAAGGGGTGGGCCCAGCCTATGGAAAAGAAGGAAAACAGCTTTTCGCGACAGACCCCCAGGGCTACCTCACTCCTCCATGGGTGGAGGGGAGGGGCGGGGCCAAAGAAGAACATTTGGAAGCTTCGGGATTTGAAGGAGAAAGTACGATCCAAGTTACAATGGTGCGCTCCAGGAAAAACAGATGAAACACTCTCTTTTTTTTTTGTCATTCCACTCTAAGGCCCACCACTCTACCTCTCTTTTTTTCTTGGTTTTTTTTTTGGACACGTGACGCTACATGCTAACTTTTCCCTACAAACAAAACAAATGAGCTCGAGCTCACCCTTCATTTTGTGGCTTGTTCCCATTTTGTATTCGCTTGCGGGAGTGGTGGTTCCTGCCTATGCCTGTGGATGGGCGGAGCTAAAGTGCACCTATGCCTGTGGATGGGCGGAGCTAAAGTGCAGAGAGGGGACAATTGTCCCTTTGGAGCAACGGTGTCACCGGATGACACACTTGGAGCAACCACCAACAGATACTGATAGCTGAGTCAAATCAGGGAGTGCAAATGCAAGAGTTGTAGCAGTCGCATAAGGTTTAGCAATCTTTGCTGATGTTCTAATGGATAAAATGAGATAAAAATTAAAAATGCAAAAAATCCCAAAGTAGGTAGATAACGAAGGGACTGCGGTTTAGAACTTTCACTTCTTGTAGAAAGGGCATGCAGATTTGATTAGGAATAAAGGACTATGTGAAAGGCTGCAGAATCCCTGCTATTTTTAGATACTTTATGTATTCAAAGGAAATGCAGGACATTACTGTGTGCTTGCATGCGTCTACGCGTGTGCCTGTGTTCCAGTGTCTGCGTGTGTATGCGCATGTGGTGCGTGTATGCATTGTTTGGGGGGGGGGGGTGGTTTTGAAGCTGAGCTCGGTCACATGACACAGGATGCACATGGAGGAGAAGGCCAATATGGATGCCACTCCCTCGGCTGGCACTGCCGACGGGAGCAGGATGGGAAAGGAGTGACAAGCAAGGAAAACGCACTGAACGACGACCAAATGGAAAAATGTGTAACTGCCTGCCTCAAAAAAAAGAAAAAAAGAAAAAAAATGAATAAAGAAAAAGCCCAGCAGTGTGGGGGGGGGGGGGATCATCTGCATGAAGGCATCTTTATCAGATAAGCTGATATTTTAAACACACAGACCCGTGTGAAGATGTCAATGCCGGATGACCATAGTATGCTTTTTATTCAGATATTTTTTTATAAATTGGGACATTACTGTTCTTTAGTTGGAGGTAAAGGAAACTGGGGGAGTACATATGTCATGGTTGCCTTGTCCTTATGCCTTCCCTAATGTTTCTCTGTCTGGTTTGAAGCTGCTTCCTGCAAGTGACTTCCAATTTTATAACTTTGGTAAGGGGAGGGGCTTTTATATGTGGTTTTAAAAAAAAACCCAGCAAAAAAAAAAAAGGACAGAAAAAAGAAAGCGTATTTTTTTTTTTTTAATGTGGATTGGAGTTGCTCTGGGATTTTGGAGGTATCGTCAAAGAAGTAAAGAAGAATAGGGTGTGTATTGCCTTGCACCACAGGAGGACAGCAGTGGCTGTCACAGCAGGAAGCAGTTGTCTCTGCTGTCTGCAGGCCTTCAGGATACCCCAGGCCAGGAAGAAGACATCGATGATGTTTGGAGAGCTTTAATTTGGGTGTCATATGCCATAATGAGGTTTATTAGATTTGCAACAGCTCCAATAATTTCAACATCACTGTTCTTTGGCATGGGTTCAGGACTGCAGTAGGATGCTTCTTGTTAATATTCCTTGAATTTTACTAATTGCACTCAGTCACTCTATACGCCATCTTTAGCCGGCTTAGATTGATCAAACACTCAATTCATGTACAAATGGAGCATCTTTTAAACCTATAAGTATGACACTCGAAATATTCAAGATGAAATGGTGTTTTAGCATAGTCTACAGTTAGTGTTTAGTGTGTCTCTGATGTGTTTTGTTTCATAGAATTCGGGTGAATCTCAAAATTTGGCTTGACTTGTTGATGAACTTCATTTGATCGATTGTGGTTATCTGTCCATAATGTGGAGATATCATTGATTTACCATTATACAGTATATCAATGGTGTTGTGGTATATAATCAAGACTACACTAGTTCTGCACACATTGCTTGACACAGTATTAGTGTTAGGTTAGAGAACATTAAAAATGCTAGGGTTTATTTTAAAAAGACACAAACAGGAAGGGCTTTCTCACTCTCCAAGATTGTCTTGGATATTTTTAGACAATTCTGCTGTCAGTGGACAAGATATGAAAGGTTAGTGTGACAATACAGCAATAAATAGTAGCTTTGTATGCCCCAAATATGTCTATCATATTATTATTTCAACATAATAGTGTTGCCCACCAAAAATTGTGCAGTATGGGGAGGCAATCAGAACACACAGCTTTCCCTTCATTTGAATAATGGGCTGCCATTGGTTGAGAGGGATAAATGAGGTCATTTAGAACTCAGGGCCTTGGAACATACCACTACTGACTCCTATTTGTTTTTTAGGGCCAGGAGTCAAGAAGGAATGGAGGACCAGGGATAAATTGAGTGCTACTATTTCAACACCTCTTTTAATGCCCTTAATTCATAGGCTTACTTTAGTGTATCATGAATATGGGATAGCACTAGTACTGGCTATTGAATGGAACCAGCCCAGTCACACTAAAATGTATGTAGCAATTATTACATCTGATGGCAAATTAGGGTGTATGTAAAGAATAGGTTTAGAAGAAAAGCTTCAACCAGTGCTCCCAGTCCTAACCCCCAAACATTTGTAGCATCTTATATGTTTGTTTATACAAATTCCTACAATTTTGCAAATGTGATAAACTATTAAATAGACAGACTGATAAGATTGATATTTGGTTCTGTGAGAGCAGTTGCTATATTTTTAGCAATAGCCTGCAAGAAAGAAAGTGTCAATTGGTTAAACGTATTTAATAAGTCTGAGTCTGGTAGAATAAGTAAATGATATTAACTCTTTGTGTGTCATGTCATGTTTATTAAAGGCTAGTGTATGGTTAATGTCCGATGGCATAGAGTGTTAGATGAGGTTTTACCAGGCACTCTGTGATGGACTTTATCACCACTTTATCATGAACATATGTACATAATTTTGTATATTGAATTGCATGTGTGCTATGCTACCAATGACAATGAAATCATGCATTTTCGAGAGTCTGAGAGTGAGAAAGATTTCTCTGGATTTCATTTTGGACACAGCAGTCCATTTTTTCACACTCTGAAAGTCTTCCTTGTTTTACGTGGAGCTGAAGCAGTGTTGATGTGCAGCCTACATTTCCCAGGAGAGCAGACTGTAGTTTTTTTTGTGACACTACATTTCCCATGGGACGCTCATCATTATGTGTAGCCGAGACAGAGCGCTCCTCCAGTCTGCGAGACTTGGCACCTGTCAGACAGCTGCCTCGAGACTCCTTGTCAGAAATTTCAGTGACCACACGTGTGGAAGTGGAGATCATCTGGTTGGCCCTTGTAAATCGTAAAGAGCAGCCACCATGTAGCTCGAGCCTTGAGCGGATCGAGAGTGGGTTAGGGATAAAAATGCCATTACTCCACAGTGAAGGGCGGAGCAAGACAGTGAGGTGAGCTCCCATTGGCTGTGTGCAATTTCCCCGCCCCCACCTAGAAGTCCCTCTCTCCTCCAGCAGTCCCTCCACTGAAATGTCAGCAGGTCTGCTGTACTGAGGTCTGGTCGCCCACTGGCAGCTAAGCTTCCCCTCGCGCATGCCCAACCTTCTTCCAACGCTACTGCTCATGCCAAAATTCCCTGTTAGATTTATGTGCACAGGACATTAATCCTCTTTCACAGAGGCAGCAGAAGATAATGAGCATGACATGCCAGTAAACGCATCCGGTACAAGTTGCCGCTCCGTCATGCCATGGATGAGAGCTCAGAGCATAAAGATAAAGATTCAGTGGTTGTTTGTTTGTTTGTAATTTCTTAACCTGCCTTTGGCAGTGTGTGCTGTGTAGCGGCCTTCTAGCATCACAGCATCAAAGGTTTATCTGAAGACTTGATAATGACTTTGTCTGTATGTTGCTGGGGGTCGAGGTAGGAGCTAATTGCGAGGGAATGTTTTTGATTAAAACCGAGGGGGAATCATCCCACTTAGCAGAGAGAAATGATCTCCTTTAATGATCACTGCTGCTTTGAGAAGACAATGTAGGAGAGACTCAAATGAAACAATCCATAGTCTTTAGTCTGCTGGTGTTCTGCGCAGTAGAGAGAGTTAAAAATACTTGTGGATGTTGGAGCTGTGGATAGTGCATAATCTCTTCCTCTCCCTCTCTGTCCTTATCTCCATTTCTCTGTCAATTTAATTGACAGTGGCTAAATCAACTACATTGACACACCATGGTCACAAAAGCACACACCACCTCACACACCTGATGCCCACTGACCCGTGCTCTCTCTCCCTTCTCTCACTGGTCCACTTAGACACACACACACACACACACCTCATCAAGTTTACAGAAGGCAAACAGCTTCTGACACCCTCCCAGGGCAGAGCGATTCAAGCTCTGTTGCATTTACCTCAGGATCAGGGGGGGGGTGGTGGGGGGGATGTAAATAGACATAAAAACAGGAGCAAGGCAAAAACAAAAGAACCTGCACCAGCGAGGAGGGCAGGGGAGAAGGTACAGGGTTCAATCAGGGCCTGTTTGTTGCGGGGGAAAGCAGAGCGGATACCTGAGGCGCGGTGCTCCCCACGTTATGTCAGTGGCAGGTGGGGGGTCGTCTGCAGCTTCTAACGAGCTGCTGCGTGCGCGTGCCAGCCGGGCTTTGAAGGCCAAAGCGACGGGGAAAAGAACTGGGCAGGAAGGGTCTGAGGGTTTGTCGGATAAGGGAGCGTGTGCTCGGAGACTCCAGGTTGGAGGGCTGAGTTTGTAGGGGGGTTTTTTCCGCTCTATTCGTAGCCTAATGTAAGTGATGTAAGCACATCCTAATTTTATTGCGGACAGCAGGAAAGCTTTGGAGTTGGAGTCTGTGGGAAGGTGAAACACTCAAATGGAAATGTTCCAAATAAGAATGCGCTTTTACTTGTGGGATCAAATTTCAGTTATTCTATTGCCTAACTACGCAGTATGGCACTTTTTCAATTTTTATTAAATGTAAATTAATTGAATGATTTCATATAGTAAATTGGTAAATATCGCCATATATTGACAACACCATGTATGGATAACACCCATCATTCCCCAATTAATGTCCAAAGTACTTTGAGAGCTCATTAGTGTGTGTCCAATGGCAGTAGTCTAATCTGATTATCACAGCATTGACCCAGTATTTGTACAGATTAATTTATGTTTAATTCAATTCTCTGGGCTATTATTTTATTTAACTTTTGAACCAACATGGATTGCTTCTCTGAATTAACACACACATAAATCTGGGAGCACAAATAAATAAATAATTCGCCCATTACACATCAAAAGGCTCTTTGGGCTCTCGGTTAATACGTGGAATCCTTCCTACAACCCATGGACCGCCGCGTGCAAACGAACCTGCAGCCCCTGAGATTACTTTAGAACACAGAGCTCGTGATAGGCGAGGTTGTAATCCGCCCTGATCGTCCCTGCGCTTTAGAGGACTGTATGAATGTTCATTGATGGCGTTGTAACTTCCTGTTTGTAAAGACCAGGTCGTCCTTATTCGCCTGCTGACTCTGACACAGGAGTTTAACTGCGCGGCATCAGAAAGAACGTTTTACGGGTCGGTACATTTGCAGCCTTTACTGTTTAGAAACATAACACGGGAGCGGGAGTATTCACAGAAACGGGAACAGCGGTGTGCTTCCTACGCACTACCGAGACAACGCCAAGTAGATGCCGCTTGTGTTTAAGCTTTCCGAGCTTGCATGAATTATGCGTTGACCTAAGTTAAATCAAACAGAATATAAATCGGAAACATTCCCCTCGGTAGTGTATGGCAGGCGTCCTGTGATTAGTAAAAAAGCCACTGGAGTGTTTTGAAAAAACGTCCTTGACGTAGGAATGAAATCATACTTCAAAACCACTTTTTATCTATTCACGCCGTAAGATCAAGAAAAGTGCCCCAATGAAATCAAATTGAAAAGACTGCAGGTGTGTGTGTGTTTATTATTATTTTAACGCAGTAAAGTGTTTAGTTTGTTCATTAAATCATTTCCACGCGTTTTTGGACTGTTTGACAGATCAGAAAGAGCAGAAATGCAGCATTTTGACCTCCGTGAAAAGCTCAGGTGAATCCAGCGCGTGGCGATTTGTCATCGTGCGGTGCTTGTTTAATGACTACAACAAACGCTTTACTAAACTCTACCTTCCACAAACCTCACAAATGCACTAACCCTAAAACCCTCCCTCGTTTACTCCACTTTTTTTGTTTATTTGTTTGAAACGCATTCCAGCCACATCATTAATCATAATGTTACGCATCAACGTTGCTTGCTCTGTCTGTGCAACTTCATTAACTTTGTCCTTTGATGCAGTGCTACTTTACATTTGCGGACGGACCGTTCATCCTCACCGGAGTCCATAACTTGCTACTGTGTTCATCTTCATCTGGAAGCACTGCAGACGATCCCCGTCGCTCCAGTTTGCTTTCAATTTGTTCTGATTTTACTCCAGCTGACCTGGGTTAAACTCTGGTCTGGTAGCATATGGCGCAAAAACAATCTCAGTTTATATTTGGATTAGTCAGATTTGCAAAAGCCCAGTAATTATGATGTTGGTGTATTATCTAAGGGGTACAGGAAAAGCCAAGCTCTTTGCCCAGTTTACGGAGTATGTTTTAATTATAATCATTTCAGAATGGGCCTGCTTCTGTCTCTCCCTCCCTCCCTCTCCCTCTCCACATTTCCACATCTCCATTTCTCTTGTTCTTTTTCTCTTGTAAATGCTGAGCTGCATATGGAATTTGCATTTGAATGGTTTAAAAAACCTCGGACTGCCAATTCCTGGTTGTGCAGGTCCGAATTCAGGTCCACTGCGCGAAGGCTCTGGGGCCCGGATTACATATTTATCGTGGCGGTTAGGGTGTGTGCGGGCGGCCACGCGTTGAGAGCAGTGTGTTCCAGTATCGATGCAGCCTCTGTGCTGTGTGGCGGCCTGAGCCAGGGACTCTGGTAAAGGGGCAGGAAGAGCCCCCACACACTCACACTCACACACACACACACACACACACACATACATACACACATGCAGCCACTCGCTCACTTTGGGGTCTAAAATAGCCCTTTATTCTGGGCAACGTATGCGGTGGAACCACAGGCTCCAGGAAGTTCGTTCAAAGCCAGCACCTTTACCACAGGATGCTGCCATCATGCACATTTCCATTCCTGGCCTCAGTCGCTCACAGTGTGGAGGCAAAATAAGAGGGTTCACACGTTAACCTCTTTACATTGGGCGTCATCTCATGCTTTAGCGGTGATGCCTAGACCCTTAGACCCTTAGTGCTTTGTCCCCTAAAAGCTCAACTCCAGTATAGCATAAACATTCTCAAAAAGCAAGCATGCTCCAGTCTCAGGGTAATAGAGATTCTTTAGCAGGCTGTGAGCTGCTGATCCCTTGTTCCATACCAGCACAATCCCATCAAACGGAATCGGCTTTCCAGATGATGCAGTGCAGCGCTAGCTATGGACACATGCCTTCGCTCTGACTGCAGACTTAAGACTGCTCTCCAGCCATGCCACGGGGCTCTGCTCAAATCCAGCCTGCTGCTAGAAAAGACCTCTCTAACGCTATCCCCCCTCACCTGTCTGGAAGTGCCCGCAGAACAGGTCAAGTCAGAATGCCAATGGCAGTTCATGGGGAGTGTGTGGGGAGTGTGTTGTGGCGTGACGTCCGTGGATAGGGCCTCTCCAACGCAGAGCTGCCCATTCTAAGCTGTGGCCCACAGCACGTGACCAACCGGCTGTCCCCTGACACCTCAGCCACTTTGATGTGTAGGAGGATGGACAAGAAGACGACCTCGGGGAGGGAGGAGGAGTTGAGGAGGAAAGGAGGGGTGAGGAGGGCCATGCGTGATGAAGGATGAGAGACTGGTAGAGAAAAAGGCAGAAAAGAGGATTAGGGTAAAGCGGCACTGGGTTCCTACAATGGTGCCATAAAGTTTAGTGTGGATATGGGCCAAAGTCTCCTGTGTGTCATTTAATATATGTCTACAAGCAGTGATTTGCTGGACTGCAGAATTCAGTGTTAGAATTGAGACACTTTCTATTTATAAGGTCGTTGTGGTCGAAAAAAATCTTTGATCTGCTCTATTGTAAGAAAAATAAAGATTTTTCTATGCAACAGCGGTGAGAACTAACATCTATATAGAACTCGTGCCTCTGGTTACTGCTTTTCAGAAAGGGTTAGACACAACACTGAAATCATGACTGTTTTCGAACTTCCCACTTTGTCCATGTCACTGTGCTCCAGACTTCTCATCATGGCACAATGAACCGCGAGCGCGTGGACGGCGGTTCCTTCGCTTCGCATAAGTGATCAAAATAGAATGCGAGGAAAGAAAGCACAAGCGATAATCGTTTCTCAGATCTGCGCTGAGTAGTGCGCTGATCGCTAGCTTCACCCCGAAAGTGGCCAGCCAATGGAGTGGCAAATTGAACGAAATTTGGCTTCATGTGTACGCGCTGAGAATAGGGGGGGGGGGGGGGGGGGACGTCGCAAGGAGAGAAGAGAGGGAATGAGAAAGATCAGGCTCACTGGGGTCGAGAGACTAATAGCTGTCCTATTTTCTGGAGAGTAAAGGCGAGGATTACGAATCTTTTAGCATATTGAAAACATGTCTTTCCAAGGTCAAATACTTTGTGTGATGTGTGTCTGTGTCTTAGTGTATTTGGAGAATCAAAGAAAAGACTGTGTAAAGACGATACTGATATGGCCCTCCCATGAGGGACTGTTGAGACAGAACATGGGTAAACAGCTCAGTTGTTATTCGTTTGTTTATAAATGCAAAATGTTGAAGTAACAGAGGAGTTAGAAATACATAAAAAATATCTAAAAAAAAAAAAAAAGAAAAAAAATCAAATATGTTGGAAATACCCGACAATTTAACAAGCTTCAAACTACCAATGAAAACGTATTGTATTTATATAAAATATGTATTTTGTATGTTCAAAATACTTAAAATACATTTTTAAAGATTTTAAAAGATAAATGTCACCTTTTTAAAATGTGCAAACATGTTTTTGATGACAACAAAGTGACACAGTCTTTAAAGACAACATGAAAATGTGTGTGTGGGGGGGCTTTTTCTTTCGTTTTGGGGTGATTCAGGGGCTGTAATGCACTAAATTAGGGCTGCCTATGTCTGCCCCACAAACACTTTTGGTCTGATCCTTATTGGTTCATTTCCTATGGGATTTTTCAGCCATTGTAGACTTTACACAGAATTTCTTACATACTGAGTTAATTTGCCCCCCAACTACATTGTGTTCACCCCCCACATTCCAAATATCGTAAACCTGGCCTTCTCCCTCCCACGGAGTCTGCTATGTTTTTGTCTTTAAGACCACTGATGTAAACATTGGCGTTCACCTTTACACCATGTAGCAAACATCCAGAGCGCCTTGCAGAAGGTCTTTTCGTTCTCCATGGAACATATATAATTTGGAAAGTATTGATTAATTCAGAACTATTAGCATTTTTTTGAGGTGTATTGTTACATTTTGTTAAAGAGCTGTTGAAGACCAGTAGAAATGACATAAGACCTAATTAAAAGTAAATTACATTAAATTTACATTAATCAAATGTAATTTTAAGGTTATTGTCAGCTAGTCGTAACTGAGATGTTGCCCATGAGGGGGGTCTGCCTTTGCTGTTGGTGTAGAACTAGAAGGAACCTCTTCTAGTGGAAACTTCAACCATGGAAGATACATGTTTGTCTACGTCCTTATAATAGATGGCTCAAACACGCCTGACATGTTAGGTGTGCTACCACTGAAGAGTCCAGTGCTTCTCTGGTTATTTTCTCAAGTTTTGATGATATCTTCAGAGGTTTCTGAGAATTTCTTTTCCCAAAGAGTGTATGAATATGTAGTATATAAATACATACATATATACATAACACTTTATTTTTGTTTTCTTTGTACTATATTGTCAAAATGGATTGACTGCTTTATTTTATTGATCCTGTTCATAAAAAACCAAACAGACATTGTGCAATAATGAACACTGAAGAAAAAAAAACAAAAACAACAACAAACTGTCTTGTAATTTAATGTATATATTTAGTCAGCTGGCAATAAGGAGATAATGACTTCCAGTCCGAAGGTTTCATCCTGAGCCGAGAAGCTTCTTGCCTAGCCCCTCCCCCTGTCTCTCCTTTGTTCTTTCCCTGCAGGTCCTGATTAAGATTTCCTTGTAACATGTACTGTATGAAATAAAATTTACCATATCGACACTTTATGAGAACCATTTGCACTGGATGTTTGATCTTGAGACCTTTGCATGTAACTGTGCTTTCAGGGCTGGCCCAAACCTTTATGGGGCCCTAAGCAGAATTCCATCCGGGGCCCCCCCATACCACCACCTCAGCACCACATTCTTATGTAATTAATAGGCTCATCATAATATCTTGGTGCTCTTGGGGGCCCCCTGGTGGCGTGAGGGCCCTAAGCGGCTGCGTAATTCGAGTATGCCTTGGGCCGGCTCTGTGTGCTTTCATTTCCTTTCAATAACAGTATTGCCATTGTTCTCAATTTACCCTTATAATTTTATAAAACGTATAAACTTATAATGAAGTCAAGCCCGGGCTTGATTAAGCTGTTTTATAGGTGGAAAAACAGAAAACTGTAGTTTGCCTGTATAGACATGGTGTTATAATTACAGTATCTTTCTTTTTTTAACTCATGAGTTTTTTAAATGGATTTGTTAGACAGCTATGAATCACTGTACCATGGAAAAGCAACAGAACTTTAAACTTCACACCCCTACGAGCCAGTATAAGTTCTTCAAGCAAAACAAGAATGAAAGGAATAAACACACAAAGTTTAATTTTTTGATGTGGCTATACAAGAAAATTCGGCACAGGCATTTCAAATAGGAAATCATGAATCACCTGTGTCTTTGTCCAGTGTAGTCATGGCTACAATAATTGTCCTATTGTGTGTATGCAGATGTTCCAAAATGGCTATCTCAGCGACGCTTGGTGCAGAATATTCTAGCTGGATCTGCTTTTCCCTAAGGCTTTCTTTTTTCTGAAAGAGTCACTGAAAACACAGCCAGTGGTAGAACAGTTGTGTGTGTGTGTCTTTAAGTGTATAATGAACATGCTTTATGTAGTCAAGCTCCATTGCCACTCTAAATGAAACTACTAGCTCTAATTAAATGTTAACAGAGATAGGTATGCACTTCTCATCACTGCTGTAAATGAGAAGTGCATACCTATCTCTGGGCCTGATTGCTTTGAAACACAAAACTAATTGGGTGTTTGTGCTTGTGCGTGCATGGGTATGTATGCGTGGGCGTGCCCATGTGCATGTTCACGTGTGGGCGTGCCCGTGTGCTTGTGCGTGCATGGGTATGTATGCGTGGGCGTGCCCGTGTGCTTGTGCGTGCATGGGTATGTATGCGTGGGCGTGCCCGTGTGCATGTTCACGTGTGGGCGTGCTCGTGTGCTTGTGCGTGCATGGGTATGTATGCGTGGGCGTGCCCGTGTGCATGTTCACGTGTGGGCGTGCCCGTGTGCATGTGCGCGTGCATGTGCCCGTGTGAGGTGGTGGCCGGACAGGTCCTCCTGCCTTTGACCAGTCCCCCTGCTTGAACCCATATGTCAGACTCATATGAATTCATGGCCTTCACACACACACACATTGAGATTAGCATTACCCAAACATGCACATATGTGACTCCTCCTGCCAAAAACAAAATCTCTTCACCCCTAAACAAACACACGCTCGTATGCAGCCTGTGTAGCCTACATGCCGTTGTTGTGTTGTTTAATCTGTACGAGATCTAATGGCTTTTCTCTGTGAAGGCAGATTCTTCTTCAGATTGCAGAGTGGATTGGGCCATTACAGTGTGGATTAAGCAGTTGCCTCATGGCATGCGTTGATGCTTCTAAAGGCCAGGAGAGGGCGCCGACATATTCAACTTCCCCCTTATCCTATTCTCCGGAAGCGTCGGAATCTTTGCAGAGTAATTCTTTGAGGTCATCGGTCTCATGCTTCCCACACTTGATAAACCCGAATGTGTCATCCCTGCGCTTGCATGTCCTTAGCTGGTGCTGAGCGGAAGAGGAGGGTTGAGTGCGTAGGGTTGAGTGCGTAGGGTTGAGTGTGTAGGGTGTGTTGAGTGTTGCTCGTGTGTTATGTTGTCTGTGGCCCTGGGCACCTGCAGCGCAGTGCTGTCTGCTTTGGTTCATCCTCTCTTCCTGTTTTGTATTCCTCTTGCTGGATCCGCTGCTCTGGGATTTGCAGAATTCTTTTATTACTATTTTGCTCTATGACCCACACGGTTCCTTGCCAACCTACATAATGGACGGTGACAGAAAAAGGTCTGAGTGTGTGTGTGTGTGTGAGAGTGTGTGTTTGCTCTAGGGCACGTGCATGTTGGCTTGCGCGTGAGCTCCTGGTGGATTGCAGGTACGTGGCAGCCATGCTGTGTAACAGTGTTAATCCTCTTTCCCTGCAAACTGTAGCATCTGCTCTCCGGAGCTGAGCACAGAGCTGCAGCCAGACAGCCCACTGCCTTTCCACCTGCGTGTGTGTGTGTGTGTGTGTGTGTGCGCGCATTTGTGTCAGTGTAAAAATGTATGTGTGCGTTTGTGTTCTCGCAAGCCTGTATGCATGTGTCTATCTGCCTGTCTGTCTATACGGCACCCGTGGCTTCTTGGCTCGTCTGTCTGTCTATCTGTCTGTCTAACTGGTGTTGTGCATCAGGCACCTTTGCATCTCTGTTCAGCTGGAATAAACTTGTGCCTATTTGTCTGTGTGATTCTCACAGATCTACACTCTGCCGTGTGCACACACTATATTTGAGCAATTTGCAGAATCGTTAGTTCTCCAAAATTACCCCAATGCCCCAAACTTATTACACTATGCTGATCAGTTCATATGTTGATTGTCATGCCCCCTAAAGCAATGCAAAGTGTGTCCCGTAAGCTGAAATGTGATTGGTCTAGGAGTAGTGTGGTTGGGAGGCATGCAGCCAAGCCCAGATGAGTAACATTATTAAGGTAAGCCTTTAGCCAAAAGCCCTCTTAGTAGGGAATGGACACACACACACACACAATGATAGTCCTGTGGGCTGAAAGGCATAATAAAAGTGTAAAAGTCCACAAAAAGTGACATAAAATATTCCCAAGTCCCACAAAATAAAAGTCCAAATATTTACAAAATTCATACACGGTCCGTAGAGCCGTGCTAAAAGTTTATTGAAAAGCTTTCAGTTAATAACCTAGTTCCATTAAATCATAAATGTAGTCTAACCCCAGCGCAGTGCCAGGTCTGGGCCAGACTGCCCTCTCGTAACGTTCAGTTTGACAGTGTTC